>PVIA01000635.1:329401-395206 GCA_004024845.1 Tonatia bakeri
TTTTTTTTTTTTTTTTTTTTTTTTTTTTTTTTTTTTTTTTTTTTTTTTTTTTTTTTTTTTTTTTTTGAGATTTGGTTTATTTATTTATTATTTATTTATTTATTTAATCATTTTTTTATTTATAGAGAGGGGGGAAGGGAGGGAGAAAGAATAGGAGAGAAACATCAGTGTGTGATTGCTTGTCACATGCCCCCTACTGGGGACCTGGCCCGAAACCCAGGCATGTGCCCTGACTGGGAATCTAATTGGTGACCTTTTGTTTTTCAGGCCTGCTCTCAATCCACTGAGCCACGCCAGCCAGGGCGAATGTAGGAATTTCTCTTTCTCTCTCTCTCTCTCTCTCTCTCTCTCTCTCTCTCTCTCTCTCTCTCTCAAGACTTATTTATTTATTTTTAGAGAGGGGAGAAGAGAGGGAGAGAAACATCAATGTGTGGTTGCCTCTTGCATGCACCCCACCAGGGCCCTGGACTGCAACCCAGGCATGTGTCCTTACTAGTTATCGAACTAGTGACTCTTTGGTTCGCAGGCCAGCGCTTAATCCACTGAGCCATACCAACTAGTGCTAAATTTAGGAATTTCTTAAGCATAAATGAATGTTGTCTTACTCTTTATAGCAGTGGTTTTCAAATTTTGGGGTTGAAAATAATCATCTGGAGGGTTTGTTAGACATAAATTGCTGGGCCCTATCCCCAGAATTTATGGTTCAGAGGACCTGGAGTGAGGTCTCAGAATTTGCATTTCTAATAAGTTCCCAGATGATGATGATGCTCTGTGAACTACACTTTGAGAACAACTGCTGTATGGACATTATAAGTGTCACAAGGATTTAATAAAGTCTCATGTGGCTCTTAGTGTGACCTTAATGGAAATCAATAATCTGGCAAATCCATAAGGCTAGTCATACACAGCTGTAATTTTGATTCACCATTGACTTACTGAGTGACTACTGTGTGTAACCTCTTAGAAAGCTACAAATAGGGAAGATATGGGAAAGCAGGAGAAGTGCCAGAAGTGAGCTAAAACCATGCAGCCAAGAGTTTAGGATGTCTGAGTAATCCCAGGAGAACACATGGAGGGGCCATCCTGTTATCTATCGTTGCATGACAAACTACCCCAAAACTCCTTGACTTAAAACAAATACTAGTTATTATCACTTACAAGTCTGTGGGTTGACTGGGCTCAGCTGAGTGGTTTTTCTGTTCTGCGTGTTGTTGCCTGGTACTGCAGTCATGTGGAAGCTTGACTGAGCTGGCATGGTCCAAAATGACTCAGTCACATAGCAGTAGTGGCACTGGCTGTTGGTTTGGAGTCCAGCAGAAGCCATTAATTGAAATGCTTTAAGTCTCCTCTGGTGACCTGTCACAGCATGACAGCAGGGCTCTGAGATGGAACATTCCAAGCATGTAAAAATGGAATCTACGGGTCTCTTAAGAACCCAGCCTTGGGTTCTGATTACATTATCATCCCTGCTGCATTCTGTTGGTCAAAACAAGACACAAGACAAACCCGATTCAAGAAGGAAATCGGCCCTGACTGGTGTAGCTCAGTGGATTGAGTGCGGGCTGCGAACCAGGCATCGCAGGTTCGATTCCCAGTCAGGGCACATGCCTAGGTTTCAGGCCATGTCCCTCAGCAACCGCACACTGATGTTTCTCTCTTTCTCTCCCTCCCTCCCTTCCCTCTCTAAAAATAAATAAATAAAATCTTAAAATATATATATATATATATATATGAAGGAAATCGACTACCTGTGGGTAGAATCAAAGAATTTGCAGTCATCTCTAATCTACCATAGGCTGATTGAGGCAGGCCTTACAAGATAAATAGGGTTTTGACAGACATCGCTTTCTAGGGGAAGAGTGTTCTAGAGAAAGAAATAGCGAGCCTTCAATCTGACTAGGGGGAAGGGGTACCCAACAAGGGCCTGGAAGGTGAAATGGGACCATGTTTAAGAAGACTTTGAACAGCAGGTTGAAGAGCTTGGATTTACACTAACAGACTGAAAAGAGTGTGGAGGACCTTTCAGTGATTTTATTAGCATGGTGCATGGTTAGGGAATGACACAAGGTTCCAAACCAGTTCTTTATATCTTTCCCTGTAAGCCCAGTGATAATAGCTCTGGATTTGGCTTCTCTGAAATGTGGGAAAGGATGCTCACTCTTCAGGTTATTGTAAATGATGCCAAGTAAAAGTTTTGAAGGATGAGAGAGCCCTAGCGGTGCTACAGCACTAGCCAAAATAGGAGTTGAGGGCCATGCAGCTTTATGCTAGACCCTAAAAGGGGTCTAGCTAAAAGGCTTTTTCCTGCTACTTCAAAGGGTTAGTTAGTTACTTAGTCTTGCCCTTGTCTTTTCCCCACAGTAACCCTCCACTGAGTGAAGAGATGTTGCCTCCTGGGGAGTGGATGTGTCACAGGTGCACTGTTCGTCGAAAGGTAATAATGCTGCTTTCCGAAGGCTTTGCTCAGAATGCTGGATCTAGAGCACTGATATCCTAGAGCTAAGATGGCCTGATCCTGAAGGCATATCCGTCCCTTCTTCTTGTCTCTTCCAGCCCTGGAATCACCCATATTCTCCTCATGGTGACTCTTTGGAATCCAATAGGGCCTAAAATCCAAACATGGGCTCCTGAAATGGGCAGAAGAGGTGTGTTAATTTACTAAGCCATGTTCATTCAGTAGTGACAGGAGAGGTCTGATCTCCTTGTAGACCTCCTGTAAGTGACCTGAATGTGGCAACTATATCAATGGCTGAAAGTAGCTGAAGGAAAAACAGACTGCTTCTCCAGCTTGATGAAAAAAGGATTTCTCTCACCCCAAGGCAAATAATACACTGGTATTCAAAGGTTTAGCCAGGTGTATTGTGGTGGGGGAGGGGAGATTTGAACCCACGAGTACCCCAGATTGCCTAATCTCTCTTTAGCTCCCCTTCCCTCAATTTCGATAACTTAGCACTGTCTTTTAGAATGTTATTTCTACTTTGAGAGAGCTTCTGTGGGATGCAGAAGCTAAATTCTCCTTATCAAAAAAGGAAGTAGGTATGTTTCCACCCAGATTATGAGGAAGTCAACCCTCAAATTACAGGCTGTGGATTATAGTTTGTCTGCTAATTGTAAACCTCCCCCTCCCCTCCCCCCACACTGATTATACACCAAGTAATTTCCTTTGTTGTGACATCACTTCTGTTTTCCTCGCCCCTGAACATGATGTCACAATGAATGATGACTTCCTTGGTTGCAGAAACAGGATGAGATGATTCAGAGATTATGGTTTCTGTGCGTAACAGTTTTCAGCCTTTAAGAAGGTAAATAGTTAGGCAGACATTTTTCAGTGTGTTACAATGGTTCCTTTTAAAAAGCAAGCCAAGGCCAACTCAGCCCCCTAACCACAGCTGTAGTTTGATTTCTCTTAATCCATAAAACAGGCTGTCCTCCAGCCTGGTCATCTCCCAGGATCTCTTCCTGTGCATCCTCAGTTAGATTAGAGCAGGGCCGATTAGAGACACCAGCCAGAAAGCCTTTCAGAAATTTACTATTTAAAAAAGCTGAAAGTGAAAGGGTTGGGAACAGCTGAGGGAGAAGAGGTGAAGCCAGGAAGAGAGGGTGGAGAAGAGGAACTAGCATTATTTTAGTGCCCATCATCTGGGTATTTTACAAATGTTATCTCATTTACTCCATACAGCCATCTGTGGGTGCTGGTGGTAGTATCTCCATTTTAGGAAGGAAGAAACTTATGCTCACAAGTGCAGAATAACTTTTCCAAGAGCTCAAAGGAGTTGACAAAGCCAAGATTTGAACCAAATTCTGCCTCACTCCAAAGCTCTATCAATTGAAGCTTTGCATCAATTTTCTGGAAGCAGCTACTTGCTGAGGATTATAGTATGCCTTTTTCTAACATAGTATGCTTTTTTCTTTTTCTTTGTTTTTATTGATTTTAGAGAGAGAAAGGAAGGAAGGGAGAGAGAGAGAGAAACATCTATTTGTTGTTTCACTTATTTATATTTATTCATTGATAGCTTCTTGAATGTGCCCTGACCCACAATCTTGGCCTATTGGGACAACACTCGAACCAACTGAGCTATCCAGCCAGGACAGTATACTCTTTCTGAAATGCTACTCTGACCTGCTCTCAGATGGTCCTCTTTGCCTACCAAAGCCAAATCTGTCTTTTCCACCACTACCACCTTTTCCTCACTTTGGCCTCCTGTGGTGACACTGAAGTAGATTGAAATGATACTTCCGAGCCTCATCCACCTCTGATGTTCAGGTTCTATTCATAATGGAGGTTAGGTTCTCCCAACTCAGGGCCATCCCTTTCATATATGTGACCCTCTTTATCGTCACCATGTCCCTGAGGAGAGGAAAGGTTTTACTAGAATTACTTTACAGATAGAGAAATTCCTGCCCGACATCCTGAGTCTCCCAAGGTCATAAGAAGTCATGACAGAACTGGGACAAGATCCCAGGCCTCCTGACTGGAGACCAGTGTTAAACTTTCATTTGACCACTATATTTGGAGTCCTGGAGGGAAGTGTATTGTCAGTCATCTAGTCCTACTGAATATACTTAGTCTTTTTCCATTTCTTCACCTTTCCAAAGAAATGTCACTTTCAGAGTGCTAGTTAAATTTGAAACATTGAAAGCCACCATGACAATTGCTGACTTTTTACCCTTCACACACCACCCTTCCACTTTGTAATGTGGTTACCTTCCAGGCCAGCACCCAATCTCCCTGGACAGGGAGCTCTGCTCACCTGTTTTACCTCTTACCTTTGCTTTTGCAGATTTTATTTTAAGCAAAGTTCTTTAAAAAACCATTCAGGAGGTTAGGATGCCACTCCAAGGCAAACTACCATGATCTCATTGGTTTATTCTCACTGTGTTAATTTTTCATCCCTTTGCACCTCTACTTTGCATAGAGATATTATGTATCATATGATGACATATTTAGAGCAGGGGTGTCCAACCTTTTGGTGTCTCTGGGCCACACTGGAAGAAGATTTGTCTTAGGCCATACATGAAATACATTGTAAAAATCCTATGTTTTAAGTAAATTTACAATTTTGTGTTGGGCCACACTTATAGCCATCCTGAGCCACATGTGGCCCCATAGGCTTCAAGTTGGACACCCATGACTTAGAGTAAATGATGTGTAATTTGTATAGTTTCTAATTCTGTGCTTTTTGGTGATTCTCTGCTGCAATGGCTTTGCCAGTTTTAGTTTAATTCAGCTATAGTTTTGGGAACTTTAACAGACATGTGTTCCCAAGTGAATGAGTCTGTGACTTTAATAATTTTGGTTACTAGTCTAGCAAGACTTTGTAGCATCCATTTCTTCCTATTTTGTGGTACTTTATGTGATGGACACACCTGTTCATTTGCACAGAAGCGAGAGCAGAAAAAGGAGCTGGGCCATGTTAATGGACTGGTGGACAAATCCAGCAAACGGACTACATCCCCCAGCAGTGACACTGACTTGTTGGACAGATCAGCTAGCAAAACTGAACTCAAGGCCATTGCCCATGCCCGGATCCTGGAGAGGAGAGCCAGCCGGCCTGGCACACCCACATCCAATGCCAGCACAGAGACCCCCACATCTGAGCAGAACGACGTTGACGAGGACATCATTGACGTGGATGAGGAGCCAGTGGCAGCAGAGCCGGACTATGTGCAGCCCCAGCTGAGGCGGCCCTTTGAGCTGCTGATTGCTGCCGCCATGGAGCGGAACCCCACCCAATTCCAGTTGCCCAATGAACTGACTTGTACCACTGCACTACCAGGTTAGCCAAACCATTATCTCCCCTCTCCCACCCCAGCTTTCCTGAAGGATTATCGTCCAGCCAAGGGGCAGTGCTAACTGTGAGGTCACTGTCTGTAGCCACTGTCTCATGCTGTCCATGGTTTATTGTAGAGAGATCTTTGAAGGTTTTGGATTTGATAGTTTCTGTTCAGTTTTCTATTTTCCAACCTTCCCAGGGTTACTTTCTAAAAAATTAATAGGTAATACATTCACATGATTCAAAAATCAAGAAATATAAAAAGGCTTACGATGAAAAATTTCCCTCCCACTCCTGTCTGCTATTTGCCAAGTCTGCACCTTCCTACTCCTCGCAGATAAACCACTGTTTTGTTCTTCTGTATCTCCTTCTAGAATTTCTTTGTGCATATATGAGCAAATATAGATACATGCTCATTATTTCCCCCTTAAATAGTGTACTTGGTGTACTGTTCTACACCTTTTTCTTTTTATGTCACAATGCCCTGTAGAGATCTTTTCAAATTAATATAGACATTCTTCAGTTTCTCTTACAAGTTGCATATATAGTTATATCCATTATATAGATATGCCATAATTTAATTTCCTGTTAATGGACATTCTGGTTTTTCCTAATTTTTTATTTCTATAGATAGTGCTCTAACAAATAATTCTGTCATTGTACACACATGTGATTGTGTGTCTGTAGGATAAATTCTTAATATTAAAATGGTTGGGTCAAAACTATAATTTCTAGTTTTGATAAATATTACCAAATTTTCCTTTAAAAAAAAATCAAGTCATGACTTCTACTTGATACCATGAAGCTTCTAGATCTTATTTGGTTCTTCCAGAGAAAGTGAAATTGCAGGCTTGAGAAACCTACTGGCCTGTAGGTTACATATGGGATTAAAGCTTTTCTGATTTCTGTTAAAATCCAGTGAAAGTGTAGCTTTTTCCTCAGCTACTTCCATAGAATAGCCTTTTTGACCTATTTATATTTCTTAGGTTGCCAGTATCTAATTTAGGCTTCTGACCACTTTATGTTTGTAAATCATTTAGATGTGTTTCTGCCACAGAACGGGTGACTTCTGATCAAAGTTCTGACTTATATCTCAGTCTCCCTTCTAATTTTCTCACTTGAAACCAGCCCCGGGGCCCTCAGAAAGAGATCCATCTCTAGGCCATAATACCTGCCTTTACTGAGATCTCTTTCTTTCACTTACTGTTGTTTCCATGTCTCAGGCTAGGAACTCGGCACCTAGAGAAAGTTTAGCACCACCAACTTCTCTTCTAGGTTCTAGCAAGAGAAGAAGAAAGGAGGAAACCACAGGGAAGAATGTTAAGAAGACACAGCATGAGTTAGATCACAATGGTCTCGTGCCCTTACCAGTCAAAGTCTGCTTCACGTGTAACAGGTATTTTTCTTCTATACGAAGGGGATCTTCCTCATATTCAGCAAATGGTATTTTTCTCTTGTCCCTCCCCTTTCAAATCATGTGTGTTATTCCCTGAAGAACCACAGTACCAAAGTACTGTAAACTGTGTTTATAGGGGCTAGAATGAGAGGAGTTGGACTTAAACTGAAGTGTGAGATATTTAGACTAGCTATCAGGAAGAATTCTGGCCAGCAGAGATGCAAGTCCCTAGAAACGGCAAATAATTGTTAAAGCACTAAAGGTGAGTTTTAAAGTAGTGCAGGTATGCATGGTAGCTCATATGCGTCAGACTGGATGTCTGTCAAACACCTCTATGCCAGCCTGTGAACCAAAAGTCTCTAGCTATAGCTTCGTGGGACACTGGTTTCCTTCAAATAAGATCTCCTCAGTGACAGACACCAGCTGCTTCATTTACTGAAAATGGACTTGTTTAAATGAGTTAGAAGGGCAAGATAATAGGAGAAAAAAAATATGAAAAAGAAATATTCCACAGCAAAAGCTCTAGGGGACTAGATAGAGCAGCAGAACTCCAAGCCAGGCCCAAACTATGGCTCTAATGCATCTTGAGGACCCAAGGAATATCATAGTTAAAAATTATAATTGGCATTTGCTTAAGCCCCCTCCCTTTAAGTATACTTACATGAATACATTAAAAAATCATTTTCCCAGCATAGCTCTCTGGCTGTCAGTTTTTCTGGGTGCTTTATGCAGAACAAAATTTTTTTGCTGTAGTAGGTTTTAGAAAGGTTGCTAGTGTGTGTGTGTAAAAATATATATATTTTTTTAATGAACCAGCTGTTTTCTTTTAAGGACTAGAAATACCAGAGTAGGTTGGCTATCTTCCCCCAGTGGGAAGATGCACATTGATCAGTCATACTCTAACAGCCACTTTAGCTGTACTCCAAGTAAACATTCACTTCCTGACAAGGCACAGCCCTCTCAGAAGAGAGAATAATGGAGAACCTGTGGTAGCCCCCAACTTCATCCATCTTCCTAATCGTTAATGTAACTGAATCACTGGGGGAGGAGGATGTGGGAGAACATTATTAAGATTAAGGAGGGGAGGTTGTTCCACAGTGCAGAGTTGGTTTGAATTCTCCCATCTTGCCACAGAAATGGCCTACATCTCTTTTTTGCAGGAGTTGTCGCGTGGCCCCTCTCATCCAGTGTGACTATTGTCCCCTCCTGTTCCACATGGACTGCCTCGAGCCACCACTCACTGCCATGCCCCTGGGCAGATGGATGTGTCCGAATCACATCGAACATGTGGTGGTAAGAACAGCAGTGTCCCTTCCATCCTCTTCGGGCACAGCTGGAGCATGGACTCATTCAGTAGAAACCATAGTAAGGTCAGCTTTGAAAGAGAATTCACTATAATCTCCCAGATGCTGGTTTCTGCCAACCATCCTACTCAATTTCAATTATTTTGACATGTCTCAGCTGTGCATTTTGCCCCTTCTCACAATGCCTTGTTTTAGCTGCACAAGCAGACTTGGTTGTTTGTGAATAATTCCACAGTGAATTAAGCAGTTGATGTTACAGCCCTAAAACAGGATGTATTAGATCCAACCTTAGGGAAATACATGCCCTCATCGTAGTTGCTTCCGTATTTTCCTGCCCCTTGTTTTTAGAGAGAACAAACTAACAAAATTCTAAAATATTTATTTTTATATTCTAGGAATTAGCTAATTGCTCAGTAATTTTGGGAAAATTGACATGATTATAATGGTACTCCAGACAGTCAACCCATTTACTGAACACCTGATTTGTCCTAGGTACCAAATGAGGCTCTTTTCCCCTTCTTTAATTGTTTATAATCACCTTGTCATAACACTGATAGGTGTTGAGTAAGTTAAGTCATTGAGTGAACGGTGTGAAGGTATTACTTCCCAGGAGTCTTGGGTACACTTTCCAGACCACTTCCTAGGCCTAGAACAGAAGGGGAGATGTTGTTTATCTCCAAAGGAGGTTTAAGACCTTGGGCACTTAGAATAGTCACTTACAAGAGTGAACAGGGGAGAGCTTCAGGAGGAGCAGCTCCCTTGTAAGAACAGCCTTTCCAAATTAAAAAGAAAAAAAAGTTATTGCATAAGACATCATCTATCAAATGGCGACAACCATGGAATGACTGTTGGCTCTCAGCGTGACAGTGTGAAGTTCCCCACTTTACACTGAGAAGAGCTTCGGTTACAGGCTTGCACACATGGAAGAAAATAGTTGCTTTGCTCTCTTCATTTGACTAATGCCGCTCAGAATGGTTTATCTAGGAGCAAGCTTCTCTCTGAGGCTCAGTGTGAATACCTTGTTTTGCTTCCTACTGAACCAGAAAAAGCGAACTATGAGCAGTTTACCCAAATATGAATCATAAAGAGCACCTTTCCAGCAGATGAGAATTTGTTAATTGGGTAATTTGTTATTATTGGCCTTTTAGAGCAGTCCAAGGGTTTTTTTTTTTTTTGCCTCCTATAAAATAAGGCTGTGATGTCCAGATGGGTTCCCTAATGTCCTCCGGTACCATGGGAAAGGAACAGGGCAGGGCACACAGGAGTCTGGTCTGTTCCAACTGTCAGCCAGACTCCTGTACAGACAACAGTCCTGCTTCCTGTGGGAGAGAGTCTCTTGCTGGGAATGGAGTGTGGGTCTCTTGCGGGGGCCAAGGCTTGCCTCTCCTCGAAAATCTATGCTCTGTTAGGACACACTAACGAAGGGTAGTCCAAGCTGGACAGAAGGCTGTCAGAGACTGAATTTGAAAGGATATTTCTTGGTTAGTTCCCTATTTCCCTTTGAGCCTCTCAGGGAACGGGAACATAGCAGTTTTCCCTTGTTGTCCTCGGCAGGGCCGAGGGAGAAAGTCTCGCGCACGTTCCCAGCCCTCTGACGGGAATGCTGACAGCTTCATTTGGTCCATTAAACCTAGAGAATAGTTCGTTGGGAAAGGGATGCCTTTTGAGATTCACCACAGGAGTGTTTCTGCTTTGTCCCTAGCTGAACCAGAAGAATATGACACTGAGTAATCGGTGCCAGGTGTTTGACCGTTTCCAGGACACCATTTCGCAGCATGTCGTCAAGGTGGACTTCCTGAACCGAATTCACAAGAAGCACCCTCCTAACCGACGCGTGCTCCAATCGGTCAAAAGAAGAAGCTTGAAGGTGAGTCACACCCCGATTCGGGTAGGTAGTGGATTCTGATTGCCTTCATGGGATAGACAGGGTCATGGTCCCACTTTTACAGATAGGGAGACTGAAGCCCCTGAGACTTGTCTGTGGTATTTCAGCAAGTAATGAATGTGACTGTACTTTTTTTTTTTTTTTTTTTTTTTTGAAGATTTTTTCCCCCTCCAGAAAGAGGCGAAGGGAGGGAGGGAGAGAAACATCAGTCAGTTGCCCCTTGCATGCCCCCAACCAGGGACCTGGCCTGCAACCCAGGCATGTGCCCCAACCTGGAGTAGAACCAGTGATCTTTTGCTTTGTAGGATGATGTCCAACCCACTGAGCCAGGCCAGTCAGGGCATGACTGTATGTTTTAACACTTGAGGGTGGTCAGGATTATGAGTGCCAGATCCCAAAGTATAGGCCTTCAAACTGCAAGTCTCCAGCTCTCCTGAGGATAAATGTCCTTTAGCTCCTCCCACCTAATTTAGATGTGCTCTGCTATTACTGCCCCTTGCCTGGCACTCATGCCATGTGTTCCTGTTAGGTGGCCCCTTTCCCAGAGCTGTCTGGTGAGGTAAAGTTGGGGTGATTAAGCAGAAGACCATATGGAAAGTTAGGAGCTCTCCCAACTGAGGAACTTAAGAGAAAAATGTCTATAAAGGAAAGTTAAATCTATTTTTCCAAGCTGCTGTTAATATATTACCAACATGTTTTATGTACTTGATAGTTGCTAAAGTGTGTCCAGAGAATTTGACAAAAATTTTCTTATAAACCACTCAATCCCCTGATTCATTTCACCTAGAGAGCCCAACACTATAAACCCATATATAAACTGGATTTTTCTCTTGAAATAATCTCACAGACTGTTCTCAGTGCCAATAGAAACCAGCAATTCTGAAATGTGGCCACTTGGTGGCAGCCATACTTTAAAATCACACCACTCCCATCACTTTCACTGAGTGTCACCACCAGCAAGATGTTAACTGTTGAAAATTGGATAACAAACTCTTAACTCTGTAAATATTTATACATCAGTGGAAACACCAGTTTCCCAAAATTAAGGTGTTTTCAGTTGGTGGTAGGGTATATTAGAGGTGGCATGCCTCATACCTTAATTAAACAAAACTAAAATAAATCTAGTCTTAAAATTCACCATGTTGATATGCAGACAGCCTGGCTGCTGAAATGAATGGGCCCAGAGGCCTTGATAAAACCCTGTCATTTTATGATGCCTCTTTTTAGTATATGTGCTACCGAAGCGAGCACATGATGCTTCCTTTTAAAATGCTTCCCAGCCCTGGCTGGCATAGCTCAGTGGATTGAGTGCAGGCTGCGAACCAAAGCATCGCAGGTTCGATTCCCAGTCAGGGCACATACCTGGGTTGCAGGCCATGGCCCCCAGCAACCGCACATTGGTGTCTCTCTCTCTCTCCCTCCCTCCCTTCCCTCTCTAAAAATAAATAAATAAAATTTAAAAAAAAATGCTTCCCAGTTCTTGAAGAAAATCCAAGGGCACAAATTGCCTGAAAAGCATGTTGTACTTGGACAATTTGAGAATGAAATAAGGTCCAGGAACCATTTTCAGCTCTTCTTCCCTTATCCTCCCTAAGGACCTGGTCACCAAATATCTTGGTTCTCCAAATGTGTTCCAAATTTACATCTCTGCCTTATGTGCTGCTCCCCTACCCTATTTCCCCTTGGTCTGCCTAGAAGTTTTTTTGTTTGTTTGTTTGTTTGTTTAATTTATTTTTAGAGAGAGGGGAAGGGAGGGAGAAAGAGGGAGAAAAACATCGAAAAACATCTGGCTGCCTCTCACACATCCTGCACTGGGGACCTGGCCCACAACCCAGGCATGTGCCCTGACTGGGAATTGAACCGGCAACCTATCAGTTTATCGGCCAGCACTCAGTCCACTGAGCCACATGAGCCAGTGCTGCCTGGAAGTTTTTTCTTAACTTCAAGTCTCAGCTTAAATACTGCCTTCCTATAAAATCTCTAATCCAAAGCTCTTGTCCCCTGTCCCCAGAGAAAGATAAGCACTCTTCTCCATGTTTTTATAGCTACTTAGACATGCCTTTATTCTAGGATCCATTACATTTATTGTAATTTTTCTGTTTATCTCCCCTACTAGACTGTGAGCTCCTTGAGGGCAAGGCATAAGTTTTGTTCATCTTTGGATCTCTAGGACTTGGCACAATGCTCAGACTCAGGAGTGCTCAATAAATGTTGGTTGAATGTATGAATGATTCTTTGCTTGTTTGGCTCTTTCGTTCTTATATGGTGTGACTCAGAGTGTGTCTTCTCTCTGTGCATCAAAGAGGTCTTCAAGTGTTTCATGAGTCATGAATGAATGGTTGAAGAAAACTGACTTTGATTGAGTGATTGTCTGGAGCCAGGTCTCATGCTGAGCACTTCTACCATGAATGTGATGTCATTTAACTTTTTATCTTCCAGATATTGTTTAGTCACTTCTCAAACTTGACCCTAAGCAATAAGAGCCTAGAGTACCACTCTGGAGCCCTGTTTGGTGTCAGTCTTCTACTTCTTAGACCAAAGCAGAGGCAGAATGCAATAATTTCTGACTTCTTCAGGCCCTAGACCTTAATGAAGAAAAGTGGGGGCCGTGCCTTTTCAGGCTAGTGTGTATATGTGTCTGGCAAAGAGATAATGGCACAGAGCATTTGCAGCCCACTGAGCCACCTTCTCCTCAGTGAAACCCAGAGTGGATGACAGTCTCTTGGGCACTAGCACCAAGGACAGAAGATAATTGTCAGAGCAGAATCAACTGGCCATGTTGGCACTATCTTCCTCTCCTTCCTCCTTCTATCTGTCCTAAACAGGTTCCTGATGCTATAAAATCTCAGTACCAGTTTCCACCCCCACTCATTGCACCCGCGGCCATTCGGGATGGGGAGCTGATCTGCAATGGGATCCCTGAGGAATCACAGATGCACCTTTTGAACTCTGAGCACTTAGCCACCCAGGCAGAGCAGCAAGAGGTGAGTGAAGGCAGGGCTGGGATTCCAAATCTAATCTTCCATCTCTGCATCTATTATTGGAAGTAGCCTCATTCCCAGCCCTATCTTCTACAGTCTGCCCCCCACCCCACATACAACCCCCCAAGAGTTGAATATTTCAGGGAGAACCTCTGGCTCAGATCTTGAGGCAAGTAAGAGAACTACACAGTCAACCCGTCTGCTTCTCTCCGTCAGTCTGCCAGTATGCTATGAGATGGGCAAAACTGTCTTATAGAAAGAGCTCAGTAGACCCATAGAGAGGCTAGGTGATAGTGCTGGACACACAGCCAATGCTTAGGGTACTTGCTGAATATTAGTCACAAGGTGAGCCTTAGGGGCAGAGCCAGAACGGGAATCCCAAGCTCTGCTGACCAGGTTGTTGTCTGCTGAGTATACCAACAAGTCTTGCTTGGGAATGGAAATGGAATCCTATCAGGAGTCAAGCACACCCTTTCTGGGCATTCGTGATGGGACCTCGGAAACAGTATTTATCAGCTCTGCTGTAGCCCTGGCCGCTGTGGCAGGAAAGGACCAGCGCCTCCCAGGCCTCTTACCCTCCTCTCCTCTCCTCTCCTTCCATTACAGTGGCTCTGTAGTGTTGTTGCGCTCCAGTGCAGCATATTGAAACATTTATCTGCTAAGCAGATGCCTTCGCATTGGGACTCTGAACAGACAGAGAAGGCTGATATTAAGCCTGTTATTGTGACTGACAGCTCAATCACCACCTCCCTGCAAACAGCTGACAAGGCACCTACACCTTCCCACTATCCCTTGTCCTGCCCCTCAGGGATTAGCACCCAGAATTCCCTGAGCTGCTCTCCACCCCACCAACCCCCAGCGCTAGAGGACATCAGCTGCAGTTCTTGTGCGGAAAAATCCAAGAAAGCCCCCTGTGGGACTGCCAATGGGCCAATGAACACAGAGGTGAAAGCCAATGGCCCACACCTCTACAGCAGCCCCACTGATTCCACGGACCCCCGGCGACTTCCAGGCGCCAACACCCCCCTACCAGGCCTCTCACACCGGCAAGGCTGGCCCCGGCCCCTCACACCACCAGCGGCTGGGGGGCTTCAGAACCATACCGTCGGCATCATTGTGAAGACAGAGAATGCCACTGGCCCCAGCTCTTGTTCCCAGAGGAGTTTGGTTCCTGTCCCAAGCCTGCCCCCTTCCATTCCCAGCTCTTGTGCCAGCATCGAGAACACCAGCACTTTGCAAAGAAAGACTGTCCAATCACAAATAGGACCTCCATTGACAGATTCAAGGCCACTGGGCTCACCCCCAAATGCCACCCGGGTGCTTACTCCCCCCCAAGCAGCAGGAGACGGTATCTTGGCCACAGGAGCCAACCAACGATTCTGCTCACCAGCGCCATCATCAGGTGAGTGCTGCTCAGCCTTAGGGTGATTTGGAGTAATTTTATGCTCTTCGTAGCAAATAAGACTTAAGCTTCAAAAAAAACCCCACATATCTCTGTGAATATTTTAGAGCAGGGGTGTCAAACTCATTGTCACCAGGGCCACATCAGCCATGAGGTTGCCTTCAAAAGGCTGAATGTCATTTTAGGACTATATAACTGTAACTAACTATTTAACAGTTAAGCAAGAGCTCAGCGCTGGTGCTGGGTAGAAACAAGGTGCTGGGCCGGATAAAACAAGGTGGAGGGCTGAGTTCGGCCCATGGGCCTTGTGTTTGTCACCTGTGCTTTAGAGGATTTTGATCTCGATATTATTTGCTTCCCACCCCCCATTTCTATGATAGAAGAAAAAGCACATGTTAACTTGTCTTTTTATCAGTGGGACTGCTCAGGCTGAAAGCTTAAGTGAAAGGTGATCTACCAAGTCAGTAGCAGGATTGGAGCTAAAGCCTGTGTCTCTTGATTCCACCTTCCCACACCTTCCAAGCCTAGTCTTCTATCTGTTTTGTTCCATCACCCTAGACGAAGGCAGCACGTGCTCCAGAACCACCGGTCAGCCTGAGGCTCTGGGTAATGGCCTCAGTGTTTCATGATCTATGCCAGAGATCTGATCTGGACTCAGAGCCAGGCTATTTGAAGGAATCTCCATGTCAGGGAAAGCAGGGCTAGAAAGCAGTACTGCCTTTCGAATAGCTACAGAGTGGGATGCCCACAGAAGTAGTTCTGGCCCAAAAGCTTGCCCTCTGGCCACGTGCCAAAAAGCAGTCCTTTACATCTTATGTGGCCTAGCATGGACCTCTCCCAGCTATTTCCAGTCAGCACTCAGGACCTCAAGGTTGCCGGCCCTGGCATCTGAACCAGGTTTCAGATGCTGAAACCCTTTGTAGTCTCTCCTGTCTTAGAAACAAGGTGACCGACTTCTCTGCATGGGCACCCCCAGTCCCAGGATGACCCCTCCTCTCCAGCTTGTTTCCCATCTCTATTTATCTCTTAGTACCAGCCTGGGCGGACTGTGCACTCTGTGGGTCTAACCTCAGTAGTCACGAGTTGTAGGGGCAGGCACCACTTACTCGAATGAGTAGAGGCAGCAGGGAGGTAATCATGGCCCAGAGAATAAAGCTGCCCCACCACGTTCCCCAGAGCAGTGGACTTCACTGGGTCTCATTGCACTGGAGACTCCTGCATGCCTGGGTACGTAGTTGTTCCATCTGCCCTTCCTCACCACACGTTTTTAGCTCTAGGAGTTCCAGAGCCTGTGGGGTGAGAATCAAGAAGGGAACATCACCTTGGGTCCGAAATCCAGACCTGTCTCGGCAGTGAGGGATTGGACTGGTGGGTTTCCCTCAGGCAACGTAAGTAACAGTCTTCCTGCTCCGTCCCCAGATGGCAAGGTCAGCCCCGGCACGTTATCCATAGGAAGCGCTTTAACCGTACCCTCTTTCCCAGCCAACTCTACTGCCATGGTGGACCTCACCAACTCACTTCGAGCTTTTATGGACATCAATGGAGGTGAGTGAGTGAACTGCTGCTCTATTGCCAGCTGCTGTGGTGAAGGTGCTGTTCCCTTGCAGCATTTAGCTCATTTCAAAAAGGGACAGAAGGGATCCCTGATCTTAGAGGGCCGGGGGAGGGAGTGGTGTTGGAAAGAAAGCCCCTTCTCCTATCTTTGCCTTATGCATATACACATAATCAAAGATGAAGGGAGAACAAAGCCAAGCTGACCAGTGAGAAGAGAAGAAAATGACTACAGGCAGATCACCTGGGCTTAAATAAAACCAGGAGGAATCTCACTCCCAAAATCAAGGAGAAGCAGGGCAGACTCCATCTCTGTGAACAGAGGATGGGTAGAAATCAAGCCGCAATATGAGACACCCAGGCCCTCCCCCACACGCAGGCAAGTGGTTTATCTTGCTCTACCTTTCTGGGACATTTCACCTAAAATCCAGCTTCTGAGCTACAAGAAGCACCTGCATAGGCTGCACTGGGGTCTGTCTCACTACAAATGGCTAGTGAGATGCCCAGCCCAACATTCTTGTACCACTTTCATACATTGTGCAATTTGAGAAAAAGCACTTGGCTGGACTTTAGAAATGCTGAACTATTTGCTCTACTTGCCTAGCCTACTTCTGCATCCCATTTCCTCTTCAGCTGCTTTTTAAATCTTTCTTTTTGGTTAATAGAAATCGAGATAAATATGCTGGACGAGAAGCTGATCAAGTTTCTGGCCTTGCAGAGAATACATCAGCTTTTCCCCTCCCGGGTCCAGACTTCACCGGGCAGTGTCGGGGCACATCCGCTGGCTTCTGGAGGGCACCACACAGAAGGTGCGCGCTCACATCTGCCACCACACCGTGCCATCAGATCTCTCTGTGGGAATGGCCATCTCCACTCGTGCAGATCTCAGCTTTCAATATTCTGATCCTATTTCTTTTCTCAGAAAATAGGAATCAGGTGGCACCCACAGCTTTCAGCTCAGACTCCAGGAAGTCCGCTGTAACTTCCTATCATATGTGTCAACTTTGAGACACAGAAAGCAGCTACAAGTGCTCTTTGGTATATGTAGTACTTTCTGTTCGATTGTTTTCAAACGTTCAAGTTAGAAGGTTTCCCAAAAGCTGAGAAACAGAGTAACGGGCTACCCTCCTGGAAATTCTTCCCAAGAGGTTAATTCTGCTTAGGATGTCCCTTTGAGTATTAGCTGCTAAGAGTGTGGTCTCCAGACCAGCAGCATCAGCACCAACTAAGACGTTATTAAAAATAACTCAAGCAGAGCTCCAGCCTCACCTTAGACCTACAAAATCATAATCTGCATTTTAACAAGATCTTTAGGCAATCTATATGTACCTTAAAGTTGAAAAACATTTGTCTGTGTTTTGTTTTTTAGCACAGCTTCCCTATAGTACCAGCTAATATATCCCTGACAAACCAGCCAGCATCAAGAACTTAAAAGTACTGTCATCCTTAAATTCTGTGACCATCGTCAAAGCTCTGGTCCCTATTACCCCATGTGGGAAATGCTATGGGTGGGGTGAGAGAGAGCCTCACCTTGAAGCAGCCGAGTTGGGTGTGAGTTTGGAAAGACTACTCGCGCAGTGGGATTATATTCTTCAGGCCATGACCCAAAGGTCCAGGTTCTCTTTAATGTTTGAGCCCCAGGTTCTGTTGGCTTGTGTTTTGAGTGCCAGGTTCTGAGTTTCTGAGTTTCTGAATGGTCCTGTCCCTGTGTTTGTCTTACAGTACAAAGGAAGGAGGTACAGGCCCGAGCTGTGTTCTACCCACTCTTAGGGTTGGGAGGAGCTGTGAACATGTGCTATCGAACCCTCTACATCGGGACAGGTGAGCCAGCTGGGGGAGATACTAAGAGCTGGTACTAAGCCAGCTGGGAGAGGTTCAGCCCTAAAGACTAACACTCTTACCCTCAGAGGCTAGAAAGGGGCAAGGGAATTCCTCTCCAAGGCTGACTGGTTTAACCTAGTGGATGTCTCAGCCAGAGAGGCTAAGAAAGGAGACTATCAACTGCTTGTCTTCGGTATCTAAGGCCGTTTTGCTTTGTCTAATGTGGCATCAGGAGAGTTCAAAGCTCTGCTGCTACTCAGTGAGGCATTTAAAACACTGCAAGGAACTACCCAAGAGAGAACAAATGCTTTATCCCTGGAGGTCTTTGAAAAAGTTATGGGGCTCACATATACCTGAGCTTTAGTTAGCCCTCTCTCTTGTACAGAGGAACAGACAGGGATCAACCCTTAGCCTAGACATTTTCCTTACTTTCAGGTGATATCCCATCCTCTTCAGTAGTCTACTGTTCCCCTGTGAATAACATGTGCTAAAGCAGATCAGCTCATGGCGACAACTATTCTTTAGCAAGAAAGTGGAAAAGACATCCATATTCAAAAATACAAGGGGGGGGGGCCATGAACTACCTGTCCCTCGAGGTCTCATAGTGCCTGCCCAGAAGCTAACCTTTTCCCCCCTTACCTCCCTTGCACATACACCTTACAATCTGTTCTCCGCCCACCTTTTCCTCTATTCTTGCCACCTTGCAGGAGCTGACATGGACGTGTGCCTTACAAACTATGGTCACTGTAACTACGTGTCCGGGAAGCATGCCTGCATATTCTACGATGAGGTGAGGGGTGCTGATGGGGTGGGAGGGAGCTTGTCCAACCTCAGTCCTCTCACAGGCACTAGGTTTTTGTTCAGTGCCCTGGGTGAGGGGAAGAGGGTTGGGGATATTCTCCTTTTCTTCCCTCCCTGTCATGGGGGGTGGGGGACGGGGAGGAGTGTCTCGGTGTGAAAAGGGCATTCTGCTATGGCTACCTGCTCCCCAGGAGCAGGGCTTCCATATCTCCTGAGGTTGATCACAGGCTCAGTGGGTGGGGGGAGGGCTAAAGCAGGGAGGGGAACAGCATAGGAGGAAGCCAAGCCCTCAGTGCAACCCTTTGAGTTTCATCATCCCATATGCCAGTGTTGAGACAGAATAAAGGAGTGGGGGAGGGGAGTACTAAGAAGGAGGGCTTCCAAGAGGAGGTGAAGCTTGAGCCCTATTCAAAGATACAGAGAAAGGAGACACAGTTGGGGAAGAAAGAGAGCTCCCCAGGTAGAGCAGCACAGCTTTCTCCATATGTCCTCTCTCCCCTTAGCCTCAGGCCCCACGCAGCAGACCACACATCTTATCTTCCCTCCTCCTCCTCAGAATACCAAACATTATGAGCTGTTAAACTACAGTGAGCATGGGACAACGGTGGACAATGTGCTGTATTCATGTGACTTCTCTGAGAAGACCCCGCCAACACCCCCAAGCAGTATTGTTGCCAAAGTGCAGAGTGTCATCAGTAAGTCGGAGCAGAGGCTTCTGGGTACAAAGCCTGCCATTTTGGGGCACATTTCTAAGGCTCTGGTCAGGGTGGCTCTGGCTTGCTGCCAGTGATGTGCTGTCTCTTGCCTTCCTGGTCCCGTTGGCCAGGTTCTTACTCCTGGGTCCAGGGAAGGTCATGGAGAACCAAGTGCTGTGCACCCACTTATGTGTACACATCTATTTGGGGACTTCCGACTCCACCAGTCTTTGTGAGCATCCCTCACCCCATTTATGCAGCACTTAAAATAGGGAAGGGCAGAGACCCATCTGGCAAACAGCCCAGATGGTTGGGCTGCTCACTATTCCTCTCCAGTGACTATCCTTTTTTTTTTCCCAGGGCGCCGCCGGCACCAGAAACAGAATGAAGAGCCAAGTGAGGAGGCAGCCATGATGAGTTCCCAGGCCCAGGGGCCACAGCGAAGACCCTGCAACTGCAAAGCCAGCAGCTCAAGCTTGATTGGGGGCAGTGGGGCCGGCTGGGAAGGCACAGCCTTACTGCACCATGGCAGCTACATCAAGCTGGGGTGTCTGCAGTTTGTCTTTAGTATCACTGAGTTTGCGACCAAACAGCCCAAAGGCGATGCCAGCCTGCTGCAAGATGGGGTCTTGGCAGAGAAGCTCTCTCTCAAGCCCCACCAGGGCCCTGTGCTGCGCTCCAACTCCGTTCCCTAGGACTGGCGGCCACCCCATCACCCGCCTGTCCACCCGACCCAAGACTCCTGCAATGCAAAAATGTACAAAAACCAAGCCCGGGTTTTTTCTATACTCCACCAGAAACCCTTCAACTACAATCTTTGCATGACATGAAGAAAACCTTTTGACTGTTTTTTAAAAATCCTT
Source organism: Tonatia bakeri (assembly GCA_004024845.1). Classification (NCBI taxonomy): domain Eukaryota; kingdom Metazoa; phylum Chordata; class Mammalia; order Chiroptera; family Phyllostomidae; genus Tonatia; species Tonatia bakeri. The sequence goes on from PVIA01000635.1 coordinate 349,875, forward strand.
TTTCTTTTCTCAAGTTCTAGGGGGCATTTGCACATATATTTGTACTCAACATTTCACGGGAAAGCGGCAGACCCGAGCTGAGGAACAGTGTGGGCAGGGAGGGGAAGGCCAATGGTCTGGACACTTCCTCCAACACAAAACCATTCCCCACCCACCTGCTCCCTCCCCCTCGCCCGCCGTTGTAAAATAATCAGAAACTTGTTCTATTTTGTGGCAGTGACAATAGTTTTATATTAAAAGAAAAAAATACAGTTTTCATACAGCAAAATCTATACAATATCATTGTTTTATTTAATATAAATATCGCTACCCACCCTTCTTCCATGGTTCCCACCCTCCAAGTTATTTTCCCTTTCTGCAGCGGTTGCACTACAGGTAGCTACTGTGTATTATGGACAAATGAGAAATGAATCCTTTTTCTGGCTGTCCATCTATTTTATTTCAAATAAGGAAAAGTGTATTTGGATTTTGTGTAAATACATCTAGTGACATTTTTTCAATGTTTTTAAAAACTGTGTACAGTACTACATGTGGTAGAGCGTTTTCTTCAAATTGTCTATTGTAGCAAAAACGTTTTTTGTCGTAAACCTGTTGTGTCTCTTTTTTTTTGTTCTCTTGCCACTTCTCTTCCCACCCCTGATTCCCTCTTCTCCCACCCCACAACTAGTACCAATGTACATAGTAATTGTAATGTTTTAGACTTTACAGAAACTTTCCTGTATTCTGTATATAAAAAAAACAAAAATACTTCAAATTATGTTTTCTGCCTGTCTGTCCTACCTGTCATCACCCTTGAAAGGGACTACTCCCCAAGGTCTTGGTCCCAGTCTCATTGAACAAGTCACATGCCCCAAGGGACGTCAGGAGAGGGGAGGTGGTGGAGAAAAGTAAGCCTAAGGTGGGTGGGTGGAAGTGGGAGGGTAGTGGTTCATCTGCTCAGGGGAGATGTCAGTGTGGCTTTGCAAATGACTCGAGGGGGTTCAGAGGCTATCAGCATTTGACATGATCAGAGTCCACAAGATTCCAAGGGTGTGCAGGCTCCCACTCCTATTGGCTCCAAAATCAAGACATTAAAATGAGCTGGCACGAGATCTCTGCATTCTGGTCTAGAAGCTTTAACTGAGGAGTTGGGGCTGCCTTTGGTTCCGGTTACTTGCTATCCTATTTTATTCGTCTGTTCTGAGGAAAGTCACACCACCTGGTTTTGTCCTTTTCTCTGTCAGCCTTAACTGGGACTGGAGCAATTCATTTATTCAAGTACCACTTGACCCTCCTCTGTGTCTGGCCCTTCCTAGGACTTGGATCTTGTTGACTTGCCATTAGCAGTCAACTAGGCAGATGTGGCCCCTGCCTCCTGGCGCTTAGAATCTAGTGCGGAGCAATTTCTCCATTCAGATACCTCCTGGGAACATCTTAAAGAAAAGGAAACCCAGTCTTCAGACCCAGATGTGCCACAGGTCATATGACTTCAATCACCACTTCTTTGCAACAGCTGCTCCTTGGAAGACAAGTCTAGTGCATTACCTTGTAAGGCCTTGGGGAGTGCTCATTAAACCAAATTCCATCCTTTCCTCCTCAAATGCCTTATATAAGGAAGTACCCTGGAAGTCTTTTCCTTACGACTGCTTCCAACTCCTTAGCTAGAGAGTGCCTGTTATGCCTATCCAGCATTGCTCAAGTAGGTAGTACCTGTTGACCTGTCAGGATTTTGCCTTAGGGGTGGAGAATGCATTTGTTTCCTTCATATATTCTGTCCCCAGCCTCATCCCACAGTATGTACCATTGAACCCTGAATCTACAGTGCAGCTAAACAGGGAACTTCCCCAGGAATCTGAGGTCTGTCCCTGCCTTCTACCTATCTGCCTAGCTTTCCCCTTGCCCTTAAGGGCCTCCTGAATGCCCTGCTCCGTATTTCCAAGGCTAACCACACTGCTGGACATATTGTAAGTGCCAAACAATGGATACTAAATTGTCCCAGATTTCCCAGGCAAGGCTGTTTTCTTCTGGCAAGTCACCTGGACAGGAATACCCTTACCCTTGCCTAACTAGCCGTTCCCACCCATAGTCACTTCACCCATGGAATGGTGGAGCTGCACCATTTCTACCACCTGTGAGAACCATTCCACAGAATTTCCTCCTGGAAGTCATAAATGTTACATTCTCTTCCTGCTTCCCCTCAGAAGTGGAGGGGGTGAGAGGAACAGAGGCAGGGAGATATAAACAGCTAAGGAAAGTGAATCCTGACAGCTCTTAACTGATGGTGCCATGCTGAGCACACTGTATCACTTCCTTGGATTCTATGGAAAGAAGAGGGAAGAATCCTAGAAACTGAGGACAGGTCATGAAGAAAGTAATGGAAGGATTTGTTTATGGAGGGCAAAGTATCCAGCACAGAACTAACTCACAGACACAAAGGCATTCATGTACACACACCTCTCCAGAAGGGAAGGACACTGCAACATGCACCCAGAGGACTCACACACCCTTCGTTAGCCCCTCCTGCAAGCCCTCGTCTACAGGGCATCACACAAAGGACAGGTACATTTGATGTTCACTCAAGAACATACAAGGAGAGACTACAGATACATGCACACACCTGGAGGGGCTCTCAGCAACATGGACACAAACATGTAAGATTCACACACAGGATCCAGAGGCACGAAGAGTGATCTCAGGGCCCATGGACACACTATATACCAAAAAAAAAATCATTCACACAAACGGTATGTGAATGCATGAACAGACCTAGAAGGCACTCCCGGGGTGCTGGTGCACATATACACGCATCTAGAACGAGTTCAAGCAGGCACACACCTAGAGGGCGCTCCCAGGGCCCAAAATGTACACGCACCTAGGTGTTCACATAAGCACACATCCAGAGGACGCAGGCGCACGTCTAGGGGGCGCTAGCAGGGCCCACGCTCACATGCACGCACACACACCTCTGTTCTCCCTCCCGCCAGCCTCACCCTCCACTTCCACCTTTCTGAGATCCAGGCGCTCCCAACGCCCTTCCTGGCCCGTGCGGGGAGGATCTGCAGCTGCCGGCAGCGGGGCGGTGTACTGGGGCGGCGCCGGGCCTGGGCGGAAGCCCGGAGGCGCGGCCGGCATGGAGACTCTGCTGCTGAGCGCCGGGTTGCTGCTGGGCGCCTACGTGCTTATCTACTACAACCTGGTGAAGGCCCCGCGGTGCGGCGGCATCTTGAGCCTGCGGGGCCGCACAGCCGTGGTCACGGGTGAGTGCGGGCGGGCGGGTAGCGGGGAGGCCCGAACAGCGGTGGCGGTGACCCCCATGTCTCAGCTAGGCTCCCGCCCGCCTTCTGCAGGCGCCAACAGCGGCATCGGGAAGATGACGGCGCTGGAACTAGCGCGCCGAGGAGCGCGTGTGGTGCTGGCCTGCAGGAGCCGGGAGCGCGGTGAGGCGGCCGCCTTCGACCTCCGCCAGGTGAGGGATGGCAGGGGCGGATGGAACGGTGCACAGAGGACAGAGACACCACAGAGGACAGAGGTGCACAGAGGACAGAGACACCACAGAGGACAGAGACACCACAGAGGACAGAGACACCACAGAGGACAGAGACACCGGAACACAGAGGGCTGAGCATTGTCTCCGAGGGATCGAGTCCCTTACAGGAGAGTGCGGCTCAGTTCGTTAAGTACGGAACAGAGAATGCACAGGTGTTCTATCCACACAGGGAAGGGGCTTCAGACCCAAGCTGGGGAATGGACTTCCCTGAAGAAGTTAATTGCTGTTCTAAAGACGTTTAAGGATCGGCAGACGTTACACATTATTGAAAGACAGTAGGGAAGGGAACAGCAGGGGGAAAACAGCATACGCAAAAGCCCTGAAACAGGGAAGCTAGTCTCATTTAAGAAACTGGGGGGTTTAATGAGGCTGGAGTACAGAGTATGGGGGAAAGAAGCAAAATGAAGGGGCCAGGTCCAGGTTCAGGAGGCCCTTATAGACCTTATTGAGGAGCTCGGATTTTATAGGATGAAGATTCCTATAAAAGGCCCTCAGTGAAGATTCAATAAAAGGCCCTCAGCAGGCTCTGAACTGTCAGAACAGCCTTTTGGAGCCAACCTTTGATGGCTGTGCAGTGCCTAGACTGGAGAGGGCAAGAGAGGGTGAAAGGAGACTAGTGAGAAGTCTGTTGTAGATTTTAGGGTAAGGCAGAGGGGACAGTAATAATAATAGCAAGTACCTACATAGTGCTGTGTGCCAGGAAATGTTCTAAGTATTTTACATATATTAACTCATTTAATCCTCACAACAACTGTATGAGATAGGCACAATTATTATGCTTCCCATTTCACAGTGAGAGAACTGAGGCTCAGAGAAATTAAGTATCTTGTCCAAGGTCACACTCTAGTAAGAGGCATAGTCAAGATTAAATCCAGAGTCTACCGGGGTGATGGCTATGAATTCGCCCAAAACAAAATTGTAATTTTACTTAAAACACTATGAGATACTTTTTGTGATTACATGTCGCAATGTATTTAATGTGTGGCCCAGACACACCAAAAGATTGGACACCCCTGGCTCTTATCCATGTCATTCTAATGCATAGAGACAGATCTTAGTAATAGTAGGAGGTAGACCCTTAGAATTTAGTGCCTGGGGAGAAGGGAGAGGAGAGAGTTGTCTGGTAACAAGCCCAGCCCTTGCTGCTCCACAGGAGAGTGGAAACAATGAGGTCATCTTCATGGCCTTGGACTTGGCCAGTCTGGCCTCCGTGCGGGCCTTTGCTACTGCTTTCCTGAGCTCTGAGCCGCGGCTGGACATCCTCATCCACAATGCCGGTGAGGGGCAGCAGGCCCTGCAGGGGGGCGGTGGGTGGCTAGAGGCAGCCGTCCCCTCCAGACAGGCATTGCTGGGGGCCAGTGGACAAATGGGAAGGATGCCCCCTACCACCATATCACAGATGGGGCCACCAAGGCCTACAGGGATCTCTCCAGAGAAATTGCTCACACCTAGTCCCTGCCCCAGGGATCAGTTCCTGTGGCCGGACCCGTGAGCCCTTTAACCTGCTGCTACGAGTGAACCACATTGGCCCCTTCCTGCTGACGCATCTGCTGCTACCCCGGTTGAAGACATGTGCCCCTAGCCGTGTGGTGGTGGTATCCTCAGCTGCCCACCGGCGAGGGCGCCTCGACTTCACACACCTGGACCGCCCTGTGGTGGGCTGGCGGCAGGAGCTGCGGGCATATGCTGATAGTAAGCTGGCCAATGTATTGTTTGCCCGGGAGCTTGCCACACAGCTTGAGGGCACTGGTGTCACCTGCTATGCAGCTCACCCAGGTGAGTCCTGGCTCTTTGTCTGCTCTGCCTTGCTTTGATTCCCTCTCCCCTATCCTTAACCCATCCTGTGCTCCCCCAGCCTCTCACTGAGTTACAGTATCTCAGAGCAGGAAGGAGTATGGTCCAAGCATGACCCTGGAACCAGGCTGTCTTTGTCTGGGTTCTTGTTCTTACACCACAAGCTTGGATGCTGACTAATGGGTAGGGTATGACCATGAATAAGGCCCAGATTCTTACCCCAAGGAATCATCCATATGGTTGAACTGACTATAATATGATGATGATGATAGCTAATGATTATTCATTCAAGAAGCATTTATTGAGTACCTACTATGGACCATATATTAATCCCAGTGTTAGAAATATAGCAGTGAACAAAACAAAGACCCTATCCTTGTAACATTTACATTCTAGTTTAGGGGAGAGAGAGACTGCTAATAAAAATACACAGCAGCAGGTGGTGATAAAGTGCTGTGGAGAAAGATAAAATAGGTTAAGGGGAATATAAAATGACGGGGTGCCATTTTCTCAATGGCAGTCAAGGAAGACATCTCTGGAAAGGTGACATTTTAATAGAGGCCTAAAGGAAATGAGAGAATGAGCCGTGTGGCTTTCTGGGGAGAAGTGTGCAAAGAACAGAGCAAATAGCAAGTACAAAGGTCCTGAGGCAGAAGTGTCTAGTGTGCTTAAGAAAGACCAGGGAGTCTGGTGTAGCTTGAGCAGAGTGAGACCAGGAAAATGACAAGACATGCAGTATAGAGATGGGTTGGATCATAAGACCCACCCCTGCCTTTAGGGAATAGGCTACAGGATAACAAAATCTGCCCTAACCATGTTACCATACTATATTTTAAATAGTTATTGCCTGTGGCTCATCATAATTATAATAATCACAAGTAATCTTTATCAAGCCTTTATTACACTCCACATCTGTAATGTACAAAAGATAGTCTGGTCTACCATATGTGTTAATGAATCTTTTTTGGTTAGACAAAGAAGAAGGATTTGGCTAGAAGATGCAGAGAGACAGAACTGTACCACACAGGGGACACAGAAAGCATGAGCAAAATCTGGGAGATGGGGCTATATAAGGAGTTTGAATAGAGAAAAAAGAGGCTTTCTGTTGAAACGAGTGGGATCACCTTCTGGGGGCCCTGAATACTACCCTGGTCTCCCTGACACCAGACCCTTCTAGCCCGTTTTTCATGGCTCTTACCCTAGGCCCTCACCCACTGTTCTCCCCACTCCTTCCTTTCTCCCTCTACAGGGCCCGTGAACTCGGAGTTGTTCCTGCGCCACATTCCTGGATGGCTGCGCCCACTTTTGCGCCCACTGGCTTGGCTGGTGCTCCGGGCACCAGGAGGGGGTGCCCAGACCCCTCTGTACTGCGCTCTGCAGGAGGGCATTGAGCCCCTCAGTGGGAGATACTTTGCCAACTGCCACGTGGAAGAGGTGCCTCCGGCTGCCAGAGACGACCGGGCAGCTCATCGGCTGTGGGAGGCCAGCAAAAGGCTGGCAGGGCTTGGGCCAAGGGAGGATGCTGAATCCGATGAAAACTCCCAGCCTGAGGAACCAGGGACACCACCAGAGCAGTCCCCACCCTGAGGAGCCTACAGTTTCTGAACCCTACCCTAGCCCTCAGAGCTCACCGGACTTGTCTAAGGTCTCACACTGAATTTGGTTTAAAGCTGAACCTGAGCCCCACGTTTCCTCACCCCCAGACTGGGATGCTTTCTTTGGCACTTGGTGGCCCTTGAAAATTTTAGCTGTGTGCCAGTCCATGGCCTTTGAGGAGTGTACAATTTTTATCTCTGCGGTTACTTTCTGAGGCTTCAAGGTATGACTGGGACAGCTCTTTTCCTAGTGGAAGGAAATAATGGGTGATTATTTCTTGCTGAGAATGACAGTAAGCCAAGTTTGAGGGTCTGTGTGTGTGTAACATGCCACTCTTCATATTTACAGGCCCCACCCTCAGTGATGCTGATCAACTCTGGATGAAGGCCTGGGAGTTGGTAATTTGATGTACTGCTGCTAACACTGAGAATTACTAAACTGGGTCCTTTGCAACCATGTAGTTAGGTAGTTAAATTATCCCTGTTCTACAGAAAAAGGGTAGGCAGCAGTGAGGGACTCACCCAAGGTCTCACAGCGAAGATGTGGACCCCCACAGTCCGGCTCCTGGGCCGGCTGCTGAAAGATGGGTGCTGGGAGGTGAGGCAGGGTAAGGCGGTTGTTATCGAGGCGACCCGTAGGAGCAGACGCGGAGCTTTAGGGCTGGGGCCCACGATCCCGACAGACGTGAAATAAAGCGCGTCGACTGCGGAGGCTCGCGCGCGTTGCTGCCTTTCTCACCGTGCGGGCCCCGCCCTCCGCGGCCACACTTCCGGCGGGGCTGCGGCCGCGGAGGGGCGCCGCGGGGGGTGGTGGGATAGGCTGGGCGCGGCTGGCCGTGCGGGCTGGTGCGGGTTGCCTGCTGCTGCTGCTGCTGCCCAGGTTTCTGGGGGCTCTCCGTCCCGCCCGCGCCATGGGCAATTGCCACACGGTGGGGCCCAACGAGGCGCTGGTGGTTTCAGGTGAGGGGGCAGCGAGGGAGGTGGGTCGGGGCTGCGCAGTTCAGACGGTGTTGGAGGGGGTAGGGGTTGGTGCCTGGGAAGGTGGATGAGGAGGGAGGCTACGGCTAGGAAGCCAACGGGGAAGGGTAGGCCAGGGAAGGGCCCCGAGGGTGGAGGGCAGTGTCGCGGAGAGGTCGCCGAGTGTCAGGCCTGAGACTACCGCGCTTTGGGCCGAAACTGAGACCCTTCCGCGAGGGTCCCCCGTACTAACGTTTTGTGTGCTCCGAGCTTCCCGTTAACCACCAGCGGCTCCTCCCTCACTGCGTGTTTTCCCATGTTTATCCCTTCTTTCTCCGCCTCCCCTCTAGGCAGGGTGCCCCCCCCCCCCTTCATGGCCCTGGGGGTTCCAAACTGAAGCCTTGGGATTCCGGGACGGAGTGGAACGGCGGTTTGGTTGAATTCCAGCTCCCGAGACTGGGGGTGGGTTGTGCAGCTCTGGACAGCTAGTGCCTACCGTGGGAGGAGCCCTGGGACACACCGTTTCTCCGGGCCCTGTCCGACCAGTTAATCCCAGTAGACTGGGGCTTGCTGGGGTTTCCTGGCATTGTGTTCCGGGAGACGCGGGGGCGGCCTCTAAAGGTTGAGAAACCGTGTTCTGGGTTGTGCCACTCCCGTTGCAAAATGCTGCAGGCTCCATAATTTCTGTACGCTTAGGTGCGGGTTTGGGGATTGCAGTATTGGGGAGGGAAGAGGCATCTTGTTTTAAGGCTGCCTTTTTAATTGTATGGGTTTTTTGGAAGGTGGCTCAAGCCTTTCGAGGCACCAGTTTGTGCAGCAGCCCTGGTTCACAGGTGCTGGGAAGGCTCCGTGGTTTCTGACAGCTTGGAGGCCTGGCGTCTTTCCACTCTCAATGCCAACTTTCAGCCCGTGTGCAGAGTTTTAGGGCTGGCTGCAGAAGTGTGTAGAAGCTGCTAGGCTAAACCATGTATTGTAGCTGCCCACCCTTGGGGAGGATTGATAAATCCATTGGAAACTTTTACCCCAGATCATGGTCTCTTGCTTAATCTGGATCTCAAAATCAATCTCTCCACTGGGATAGGAAATACCCACTCTCCCTGATCAGGATCTTACTCCTGTGGGAGAGATACGATTACTTCACTTTACTAAACACCTGAGATTGACTTGGGATCAGGAGGTAGATCCCCAGAGAACACTGAGGCCAAATTTGCACCTACCTCTGCAAGACCTGGACCAGTCTCCCAGCCCCCACTCCTAAAACAGGCTTTTAGAAAGTGAATCTGCACTTTGTTTTTCTTTCTTTCTTTTTTTTAATTAAATTTTTTTTTATTTTAAAGAGAGGGGAAGGGAGAGTGAGAAACAGTGATTGGTCGCCTTCTGTATGAACCTGCACCCAGGCATGTGCCCTGATTGGGAATTGAACTGGTGGTCTTTCACAGTTTGCAGAATCTTTGGAGAGGGATGAAAGGAAAACCTGAGATAGGCTGCCCTGGACCTGTACCTTACAGTTGTCAGAAACCTGGTCCTCTTGCCAAAGGCCAGTGCAGTGCTAGTTTGGACGCTGTTCTGGGGGTGGGGAGAGGAGGCCATGCTGGAAGTTGAGGGCTCTGGAGTCAAGGAAGGGTGCGAGGGAAGAGGGAGGGAAGATGCCTAGCATAACACTACCTTGGGATCTGAGGTGACCAAAGTGAGATGCAGCTCCCTCTTGCACATGGACTCCCAGTGGAGCAGAGCAACTACTGCCAGCCCTGCCCTACCTTGGTCCTATGTCTGAGCCCAACAGCATCTAAGTAAGCCCAATTTCAGAAGAAGGATGCTGATATATCTCATGGTCATCTTTTTTTTTTTTAAGATTTTATTTATTTACTTAGAGAGGGGGAGATAGGGAAAAAGGGAAACATCAATGTGAGAGAGACATATCAATATCGGTTGCTTCTTGCATGCGCCCAACCAGGGACCAGGCCTGTAATGCAACCCAGGCATGTGCCCCAACCAGGACTGGGAACAAAAACAGCAACTCTTTGCAGGATGACGCCCAACCCACTGAGCCATGCCAGCCAGGGCTCGTGGTCATCTTTCTTACCAGAGAAGCCTGGAGGTCCTTCTGGTTGTCTAACCTTTCTCCTCCATTTTGTAAAATCTTCACTCTATTTCTAGCCCTGGCTGGTGTAGCTCAGTGGATTGAGCGCAGGCTGCGAACCAAAGCATCGCATGTTCGATCCCCAGTCAGGGCACATACCTGGGTTGCAGGCCATGGCCCCCAGCAACTGCACATTGATGTTTCTCTCTCCCTCCCTTCCCTCTCTAAAAATAAAATAAATAAAATCTTAAAAAAAAAAACCTTCACTCTATTTCTATTTTTAGATTTTAAAAGGCAAATTCAAATACCATACATCTTTTTCTCATTTCTATAACAGATCAGAGGTTCCTTTTTTTTTTTTTCTTCCTATTAATCCTCACCTGAGGACATGCATATTGATTTTAGAGAGAGGGGAAGGGAGGGAGAGAGAAAGGGAGAGAAACATCGAAGTGAGAGAGAAACATAATTACTTACCTCTTAAATGCCCCAACTGGGGACTGCACCTACAACCTAAGCGTGTGCCCTGATCAGAAATTGAACTCAGGACCTTTCAGTTTACAGGACAATGCTCCAACCAACTGACCCACAGCCAAGGGAGGTCAGAGGTTCCTAACCTAGGGACTGTGGATAGAATTGAGAGGTCTGTGCATTTGAATGCGGAAAAAAGTGCCTTTATGTTTAGCATGTCCAATGATTATGAATGTCAGTGACAGTTCATGGTGGAATTAGCAGATATTTTCCTTCCGTACTGTGTATGTTATAATACCTTAAAAATCATTTATGTTCATCACTACTTTGAAGTTAAGCCTATCATTAGATTTACTGGAGACATTATTTAATTTATTACCTTGTGGTAAATTTATCACACTATACCACATATTTGGTTAATATATTTTTTAAGTACTTTATTTATTTTTAGAGAGAGGAAAGGGAGGGAGAAAGAGAGGGAGGGAAACATCAGTGTGTGGTTGCCTCTTGTACACCCCCGACTGGGGACCTGGCCTGAAACCCAGGCATGTGCCCTGACTGGAAATCGAACCAGTGACCCTTTGGTTTGTAGGCCGTCACTCAATCCACTGAGCCACACTAGCCAGGGCTAATATTTTGGTAACTTAATATAATTTGTTTCTTATACATTTTGTTTTATGCATTTATGGATATTCAAGCATTGCTGGACTACTGAGGACTTTTGTGGCCCAAAAAAAGGCCAAATCCCCCCTATAGAATGAGCACTAATAAGAAGAGGAAGTGGAAAAGGGAATGGCAAGAAGGGGAAGGGAATTTTCCTGAGAAAGCAAAGTATGTCTGGAGAGGGGCTCAGAGTGGGTCAGAGGTTATCTAGGAGCATTCTGTGATTCTTCAGCTTGGTTGAGGACAGACAAAAGAAAGCAAATTAGCTTAGAAAAAAATGAGATAAAATTAGGAAAAACTTTCAGGTCTGAAGAGAGTGGGAGCTAAAGTAGGCAAGGAAGGGGCACCTAAATGTCCTGTTTTAGGAGTGGTGCTCTGGCTCAGTGCAACCAGGAAGCTGGGAGGAAGTTGCCTTCCAGAAGAAGAGGCTTCTGGGAGCAAGACAGTCTGGCAATCCCAATTTCCTGTTGTTGCTACCCCTGGGAACCTAGCCATGTTGCCCTTGGCCAAGACCCAGCTTGAGCTGTGTCGGCCTGCTCCCAAGGTCAAAAACTAAATGAAAGGTAAAGGGTGGACATCCCTCCCACCTCCACCCCTGGCCTCCCCCTAGCCCACTAGGGGTCAGCACTACCACCTCCTTCCCCCAGCACATCGAAAAGTGCCCTGGAGCTGGCTGGAGGCAGCATGCCTCAGTCCCCACCAGGCCAGAAGAAGTGAAACAAACTGTGGTTTTTGATCCTCTTCCAGTTTCACTGAATCCCAACGTGGTTTAGGTTTCAGGCTGACTGCTTGTCCTTAGAGCTCCTGTACCCCACTGCAACAGCTTCCATTGAACAGCAGCCCTGTGAGCAGTTATTTTCTCCACAGAGAAACAGAAACCTAAGACCTCCTCTCCCCACCTCTGCTCACACAGGGGCTGATCTTTGCTCCCTGGACCTCTAGCCCAGCCACTTCCCTACTATGCACAGCAGCAGCTCCAGGAAACTGGTTTGGCTGTTTAGTGAACGGTCTCAGATGCCGGTTCTTGAACCTAAGACCCTCTGCATTCCTGGGGACTGCTCCTTCGCCTCCACTCATCCAAAACTCTCCGGTTTGAGGCTCTCTTTTGGTTTCTGGCTTCACCGCCTACCCAAACCTGGACTGTAGAGCTCCACTGATAATTGTAGCCATTAGCCATATGTAGCCACTTCAATTTAAATTAAATTAAAATTCATTTTCTCAGTCATACCAGCCACATTTCAAGTGCTCAGTAGACACCCGTGGCTAGTGGCGTAGCTGGAGAATATTTCCACTTGAACAGAAAGTTCTCTAGAAGTTATCCCTCAGCCACCATGTCTTGCCTAGGTCACTGCAAGAAGCTTCTACTCAATCTCCCTGACCCCAGTATCTTCCTCGTGCAAAGTAGTATTTCTAAAATGCAAATGTAGTGTTGTTGCTCCCTAGTTTAAATCCCTATGTGGCCCCTGGCATTCTCAGACACATACTTACACACACAGACATGGCTCTCCTTGGCCTGAAAACTGTGATCCTATGATCTGCCTCTCCCCTACCACCACCTTGTCTCTTGCCATGGGTCCTCACAGACACTGTAACTCAGCTACAGGAAACTCCTTGACCTTTGACCTTGGGGGACAATACCCTAAGGCTGTCCTGAAAGCCCCAGTTTGTGAACATGGAAATGATGGCATCCACCGGCTTTTTCCCAAATCACATTTCCTTTGTTTTGGTCTTATTTTTTATTTTATTTTTTAAATATTTTTTTTTATTTTTAGAGGGTGGGGAGAAGAGAGGGAGAGAAACATCAATGTGTGGTCGCCTCCAGGGCACCCCTCACAGGGGCCCGACTTGGCTCAGAACCCAGGCATGTGCCCTGAGCTGGAACAGAACCAATAACTCCTTGGTTCACAGGCTGTCACTCAATTCACTGAGCCATACCAGCCAGGACTGTTTTGTTTTCAAATATACAAGTCACATTTCCTGTGAGTCATGTTTCCCGTACATATATTTGCACTACAAGTGAACTGTCCCTCCAGCTTTTACAAAGGTCTTCATGAACTTGAATAACTTTGGCATTTGCTAGAGGGTTCACAACAAGAATTCAGGAATTGATTTTTCTCACTTCTGTACAGACAGCCTGCTGAACATGTCTGCAGTAAGAATCTGGATCCAGGCCAGATTCAATATTCTGCTCGTAGTTGATATCTGATAAATAGTTTCCAGGAACCGCTTCCTTTTTTAAAATTTTTTCAGATTTTATTTATTTATTTTTTTTAGAGCTAGAGGAAAGGAGGAAGAGAGGGTGAGAAACATCAATTGGTTGCCTCTGTCACACCCCCAGCTGGGGACTTGGCCCGTAACCCAGGCATGTGCCCTGACTGGGAATCGAACCAGCAGCCTTTTGGTTTCCAGGCTGGTGGTACTGAATCCACTGAGCCACATCAGCCAGGGCCAACTACTTCTGTTTTAGATTTTTGCCCTTTTCTTCACTTCTCCCATTGGTATTATGAGTGTGCCTTTGTTTTGAGGTCTTGCCTTCCCCATCTGTTCCCACAGAGGAATAAAGTCACTCTGAAACTCTGGGAATAGAGGACCAACCTCAATGAGATCTGTCTGCCAGGCTTGAGCAAGGCTCCCATCTTGGCTCAAGACTCCCTCCCTCCCTCTCCTAGTGTGTGTGTGGGGGGGGGGGGCACGGGGAGGGGTTGGGGGCTGCATTCCCCCTCTGTGCACTCACCCTAATAATAGGTGAACAGCATGGTATTACAGTCATCTCAGGAAAAGGTCCCTCCTTCTAGTCTCACCTTCTTCAAGACAGGACTAATCTTCATTTCAGTACTCTTAGCACAGAAGATACTCTCATTCTTTATTAAATGAATGGTTGAATGGGAGGTGGAGGCTTCTTTTGCTCACTCCTGCCCACTGACCTCTTCTGTTCTCTGAAAGCACTTACATTCTGACATACTCATTGGATAGCCTCCTTTTTATGCAAATTGCCTGTCTGTCAAACTAGATTCCAAGACCCTTAAGGGCATGTCTCCCATTTTGTGTAACCTCGGCATCTGGCACCCAACAGTGTGATTTGTTAAGCGTCCTAGCAGGTAAAGGCCCAGGGTTGCTGTTGGACAGAGTGGGGTAGACAAACCCAAGAGCCAATTGACCCACAATGTTTTGCTTTGCTCTACAGGGGGCTGTTGTGGTTCCGACTATAAGCAGTATGTGTTTGGCGGCTGGGCCTGGGCCTGGTGGTGTATCTCCGACACTCAGAGGTAAGGACCTGGGGGCTCAGGGAATCTGGTGGGCAAAAGCCTTTCCAGCCTTCCTCTTTTACCCCACAGGTCAGCTAGGGCATCTACCACTTGCCACATTTCATTCTGGGGGTGGGGAATCTCCTAAGAAACAGGCAAAATGGGTTGCAAAGGGATGCTGGAGTTTTGTCCGTGGGCACCTTTTCTTTAGTGGGTGTGTTTCTCCAATGGAGGTATTACTTCTGTCCCAGAGAATTCAGGGTCCTACCCAGGGAGAATCCTAACGCCCTGATTCTAGCTCAGAGTTATTTGTGAAGTCTTAATTGTACACCCTGTTCAGAGTGGGTCTAGGGAGGGAAGAAAGGCTGAAGAGATCCCTCACGTGCACCATCACTTCTGCAGGCCCCAGGACAGTGCAGGCAGTTGTTGGTTAGAGAGGGATGGAGATCCAAAGAATTAGTGCCAGGGTAGGCAAGACAGGTCTGGACCTCCTAAATCAGTGTGAAAAGACTAGAGGAAGGGATATTTCAACTCCCCAGAGGGACCACCATCAGACTACACCTGCTGGCTCCCCCAGAGTCCCTGGCAGGGCCAGATTTGACCTGGACCTTTCCTGCCACCCTGCTGACCGAGGAGGAGATGAGGCATGCCAGGCACCTTTGCACCATCACACCCTTTCTGACTGTGGGAGATTGGGGGAGGGGCCCAGATCCTTCCAGGCCAGGACCCAGGCAACAAGGGCAGCGTAGCTGTGAAGGTGTGGCATGTAGGGGCAGGGGGTGTCATCCTGAAGGGGAAGTGATGAAGATTCCAGTGGAAATCCCCCTCCACCCCAGCCCTACCAGACAGCAGAGAGAAGTCCCGTGGCTGCACTGAGCTATCAGTGTGTAGGGCTCCAGGGAGTGTGAGGGTGTCAGCTAGGGTCAGGGGCATGGGAAGCATGTCACAGCTTTTTAACTTCAGTGATTGCCTAGTAACCCCTTCCACTCTCCCATCTCTCCCCTCACTCTGCCTGGGTAGGATCCTGGGGCACTCCGCTGGCCCAAGTCCAAAGGTGTCAGATAATAATCAATACTGGTCATAACTTCCTCTCAGGAGGCTCCTAGGCACTCTTGACTGGCTTCCAGCTGGCCTGCCAGAAAACATGGGTTGTCCTTTCCAAAGGCACTGCCAGCCCACCCCATATGCCATGCAGTCCTGGGACAGTAGAGTATCTTGTCTGAACACCTCCATGCACAACCAGGCACAGAGAATTTCGACTTGCCCAGAGATCAGTCCCGAATGGGTATCCACTGCTGGGACTACAACTCTGCAGCTCTTTCTCCACATTCTTGGTGCCCTCCCCCAAGACAGGGCCAAGCTTCTCTGACAGCAGGTTTGGAAGTGAGAGGTGGAGGCCCTTGTACTTTGTCCTAGGAAACTGATCTCACACATCCAGGCTCAGCATCCTCTCTGTGGTCCCAGTTTCTGAGCAGTCTGAGTCTGCAGCCCCTCTCCTTGGGCCCTGTTCTGGGGACATCCCCTTCCCCGACCCCTAACCTTCTTGGGGGACATCTCTACAAGATGAGGCCTTTATTTCCTTAGGCCAGCAGGAGCCTCTCAGGTCAGAGTAGAGGCTTCTAAGCTACCCTGCATCCTCAGTGTCCTTTTCGAGGTCCTTTCCACAGCCATCCTCCATGTCACTGACTCTCAGTGTCAGCTTTTCTTCTCCAGACTGCTCAGTTAAAGTCCCTCCTGCTGCACTTTGCTGCCACGTCCTGTAGTATCACAGTGTAGGCAGCTCTCTCCTTACCTGAGCGATTCCTCCAACTCTGGCATCTGAGCTGCAGCCTCCTGCCTTCCCTCCTTCTTTCCCTCCCTCCTCTCCTCCCTCCTCCCCTCCCTCTTTCCTCCTTTCCCAGAAGAGAGTTTGGTGGGTTCCTGTCTGAGCCAGGTCTAGAGTCCTCTCAGGCCCAAGGGTGCTAGATGTAGGGGCTTGAAAGAAGGCAGCCTTTGCACACCTGCATGGCCGGAGCCCCCAGGGCTGACATGTGAGAATTGAGGTTGGGGCTCCCCATCACCCCTCATCCCAGCCCACCTTCTTCTGCTCCTCCAGCCTCAGTCTCTGTCCTCTCTTCGTGTGGTTGAGGGAAACCTTCCATGCTGTCCACAGCCTGGCCTCTACTTAGACCACTGCCCTATACACATTCGCATACACACTGCCCCAGGGAGGCACAGCCAGAGTGGGCCAGGTAGCTTCCAGGTGCCCTGTTTTCTTTGCCATGACTCTTCTCTTCCTGTGCCCAACATTGGAAATTCCAAAGTGAATTGCTCTGTCATCTCCTAGTTTTCCCTGTGAATATTCTGACAGGGCCATCCATACTTTCTCCCCCAGCCTTCCTAGACCCTCCCATCCCACCCCCAAATAAGAAAATCCAAATTTTTCTTTGGGCTTTTCTGGCGCTAAATTGCCTTCTTAGTGATATGTAGCACAGACCTCGAGGGTATGTGCCCCAAACAGGATTTGGTATTTGCTGTGGCTCTTCCATCCCCAGAGTGGCCTCCCCCTCCCAATTTCTGGGAAAACAGGCTGGCCTGTGTTTGGGGTTTGGAGTTAAGGCCAGGTCTCCCAGATGACGCTAGAAATCTCCTGGGGAACAGGTAGTGAGCAAACTGGGTGCCCTGTGCACGAGCATCAGATCATAGGTCCAGGGCATCAACGGGCTTTTTCCCCAGCCCAGCAGCAACCCCTCGGGAGGGTGCAGGGGCTAGAGAAGAGACCCAGAGGCCTCAGGCCAGCAAGTGGGTGTTTTTGCTCTCCTACAGCTCTAGGCTGAACTGGCAGTGGGGGGCTGAAGTATGGAGAGCAACCCTGCCCCTAGACATCAGGCATCCATGCTTATCTGGTAACCACTGTGTGTGTTTGCTGTGTCCCCTCCTACCCCTTCCTGTCCCTACCTCTCCCTACCCCTGGCTGCTCCTCAGACTGTCTCTGGAGGTTATGACCATCCTGTGTCGCTGTGAGAATATTGAGACGTCGGAGGGGGTCCCGCTATTCGTAACAGGGGTTGCACAGGTAATAACCCACCTGCTTCCTCCTCTGTGTCTAACTTTCTCTCTTCATGCCCTGTGGGGCCTGGCAGGCAGGAGCTAGATGGACTCCCCTCTTGAGAGAGTGCCTCTGTCCCCTCTGCTCCTACCTCTGCTGCCCTGGGTGCCAGGATAGGTCCCTATAGATCCGAGCTCCCTTGCCCTCACCCACTGGGGCTGCTAGTGGGAAAAGAGCAAGGAATTCTGGCAGCTCTGCCAAAGTCTG
Source organism: Tonatia bakeri (assembly GCA_004024845.1). Taxonomy (NCBI): domain Eukaryota; kingdom Metazoa; phylum Chordata; class Mammalia; order Chiroptera; family Phyllostomidae; genus Tonatia; species Tonatia bakeri. The sequence continues at coordinate 367,498 of PVIA01000635.1, forward strand.
CCAGTGGGTGCCCTTACATTCGAAGCCTAAAGTGGGAGTAAGGTGAGGCAGGAGACACATGCCCTTAGGTGACAGAGTTGGGTTGTCCGGGTGGGGCAGGTTCAGTCCTATCTATAGCCGATGAAGTCCCAGTCCTCCAGGTCCAGGGAGCCCCTTGCTAGCCTCTTCTCCAGGCTGACACCCTAGTATGAAGCCCTAGCCCCCTGTCCTGAAAGGCCAGAAGATGGGTCCCATGGGGAGTTCTCTTCACTCAGCCCCTCGGTCCCCTTCAATCTCCTTGACAGGCCTGGGCAAAAAGAGCCTTGGCCATTTCCTGCCTCTAACTCTTTGTCGAAAGGCCTTTGAGCAGATCTCTTGTCACTGGGCTTCAGTTTCCCCATCTGTGAAATGGGGAGGATCATGCCCTCTCTGTGCCTCGCAGGGTATTGGAAAGTGAAGTCAAACAGTATGATGGTCCTTTGGGATTTTTGGAAAAGAAGTGCTAGAGAAACTCAAGCTTTATTATGAATATAATCTCACTTTGAAAAGCAAGTGACATGGTATCTCACTCTTTATTACCATGCAGGTGTAGCTGATGAAATTCGTTCCTAGACCAGAGCATTTAGTAACTCCAAGTGCTCTCTTTGTAATGTGCAAGTTCCCATCGTCATTGCTTCATTCACCAACTCTCTAATGAGCACCTTCTTGGTTCTGGACACTGTGAATGCTGCAGTGAATATCAGAAAGCCCCTGCCCTGGTCAGTGTGGCTCAGATGGAGCATTATCTCACACACCAAAGTGTTGGGGGTTCGATCCCCAGTCAGGGCACTTATTGGAGACAATCAATCAAAGTTTCTCTCTCTCTCTTCTTCTCTCTCTCTCTTCCTCTCTCTCTAAGATTAATAGATACATTGAAGAAAAAAATTTTTATAAGAGAAAAAAGGAGCCCTGGCTGGTGTAGCTTAGTGGGTTGAGCACCGGCATGCAAACCAAAAGGTTGTCGGTTCAATTCCCAGTGAGGGCACATGTCTGGGTTGCGGGCTAGGTCTCCATTTGGGGGCATGTAAGAGGTAGCTAATCGATGTTTTTCTTGCACGACGATCTTTCTCTCTCTCCCTTTATCCCTCTCTTCTCCTCTCTCTAAAAAAGAAATAAAATCTTAAAAAGAAAGAAAGAAGGAAGGAAGGGAGGAAGATTTCTGTTACAAAGCCCCTCCTCCCTCAGAGCCTGCATGCTGCCAGGTCCCCAGGCTAGAAGAAACCTAAGTGTGATCCTGCCCATCCCCCTCCCTCTGCATGTCAATGCCCTTCAGCCTTTTCAGGCAAAAACTACCACCAGTCCCTTCTTCACCCATCCTGCCATCTCTAATTAGGAAGGGGACCACCCCATTTCATTTGCCCCTTGCAGCCTTGAAAGGGTGGGCTTCAGTGCAGAGGCCTGAGAAGCTCGGAGCACTTTATGCAAAGTGGGCAGGGCCCTGGCCTCCCTCAACATCCAGCCGAGAGCAGCCCTGTGCACCTCCAAATCCACTACTGTACTTGAAATAAGTGCAAATGCCCAGGTCCATTTTTAAGCTGGTTGATACGGACCCTTGAAGCTTCAGATTGTCTGGGCCAGGAAGCTCCACTGTGACCCCATTCCTAACTTGACCACCTAGGCCCAACCCAGAGGTTAAGCTTCACATCACAGCCTGTTGGCAGGTGGAGAGATCAGGCAGGGCTTCCCTAGCAAGGGGCAGATGCAGGATCCCCTCATCTTGGCCCAGCAGAGGGTATACTCCCAGCTGGCCAGGCTACCAGGCAGAGCTTTCTAGGCAGCCTGCTGGAGTGTCCTAGAGTACTGAGCAGACCCAGGGAATAGGTGAGAGCCCCTCAGGGAGGTTCAGATGGCACCATAGGCAATCTACATAGTACAGCCTGGAGTATCAGCACTTACTTGCTGTCCTATGACGTACACACACAGCTATTCCTGGACTCTTCCCACCCTCCCACCAGCCCAGACAGCCATAACCACTTCTCTGCTTCTTTTTCCCACTCTTCAAGCCAGGCTGATTTCAACAGAGGACATGTGTACACTTGGGTAGCACACTCACACTCCTTCCCCTGCAGCCACCTGCACCACCCTGCCTTGCTTTCCCACCCATCCTCTTCACACATACTCCCAGCTTTAGCCCCCCGGGGAATCCTCCCCACCTTCCTCTGCAACAAAACCCCTGGCCAGTCTCAGCTGGAGCAGTGAAGTATTGGACTCTCCCTCACCCTAGGCCTTAGGCCCCCAGACCTATGCCCCTGTTTTGCATTTCTTGGCAGGATTTCCCTAGAGATTATGACGTTACAGCCCCGCTGCGAGGACGTAGAGACGGCCGAGGGGGTAGCTTTAACTGTGACGGGTGTCGCCCAGGTATAGTAACTCAGCAGCCCTGCGCATGACCGTTGAGCTGCCTCATCCTGTGCTGGGATTTGGGGCGGGAGGAGAGGACGGTAGCCAGGGGCAGTCTCTCTCCAGTACCACTGCCCCCGCTCCCCCCCCTCCAAACATGCCACTGGAACATGCTCTCTTGGCCACTTGGCCACTCAGCAGAACTAACAGAACACCCCTTTTCTCCTCAGCGGGCCGAGAGGGACAGAACCAGTGCTGGGGCTCCTGTCTCACTAACCCAACCCCATTCTTTGCAGGTGTCGGAAATGCCAAGCCCCAGAATCCAGGCCCTATCCTGTTCCCTGGGTAGGGGGCTGGAGGTGTGGGGACCAGAGGGTGAGGCCATGTAAGGCAGACTCTGGACTTCAGAGTCGGAGACTGTGTTATATTCCCAGCTCGGTGCCTGGGTGAGGGCCTTCCTGCCCTAGTGCCCCTCTCAACTTCACAGGCCAGGAGATTCAACAATGTTGTAGGCTTCTGGTGTGGAGATTGTTGGCTTACTACCTCGGGAAGGAAAGGCAAGAGGATACCCACCCTGGGTGGCACCCCCTGGACCTGTCTGTCCCCTGCCTGCCTAGGTGCTCTTTCCTGGTCTGTCTGTCTCTGTCCCTATTGCTTATTGTCCTTTTTGCATTATCTGCCCCTCAGTCTTCAGGTCTCCCACTTGTGGGGAGCCAGCGAGGGAGGAATTGGCTAATGAGGGAATATCAAATGGGCTGGAGAGGCAAGCCCCACATGCCCAGGAGAGAGGCCATATCAGGGTCTGGAGCTGCCAATGAGGATGAAACTTTTAAGTGTGAAAATTCTTGTGTGCTGTCTACACTAGAGGCCTCAGACAGACTTCACCCCCCTCCCCCCACAGCCCCTAGGCCTCCAGCTCTGAGCGAGGAGGGGAGGGACATAGACACTGTCCTCCACATCTGGGTCTGGGCCCTCCATCTGCCTCCCTCCAGCCTGGCTCAGGCACCTCTGTGCCCACTGGCAGGTGAAGATCATGACGGAGAAGGAGCTTCTAGCAGTAGCCTGTGAGCAGTTCCTGGGCAAGAATGTGCAGGACATCAAGAATGTCGTCTTGCAGACCTTGGAGGGGCACCTGCGTTCCATCCTCGGTGAGACCCTGCCCAACCCAGGGACCCCTCTGTTTCCTTCGAGGAGCCTCACAGGGTCCCCAGGCCAGGGCCAGGGAGGAGGGCAGGATGGGGCAGGGGCGTCCTCCAGGCCCACAGAGGTTTCTAGATGGAAAGCTGAAACATTTTCCTTCAGGTTTTCCTTGCAGAACTTCAGGTGACATGAGTGAAGGGAAGGGCATTGGGGAGGAGGATGAGGGGCTGGTAGTCTGGTCAGGCACCTAGTGCTATTTGGAAGACGATTCTCACCCAGCCTGGAGTCTACAGAAGGAAGCGTGACACTAAGCACTGTAAGAAGAAACCAGGAAGACCCAGCTTACTGCACAACCCCTGCATATACTCAGACCTCAATCTGCATGCCTCTTCCCTTTCCTAGCTGGCTAGGTCCCTGGGGAGCCAACTCATGATCCTTCTGCCCCCAGGAACCCTGACTGTGGAGCAGATTTATCAGGACCGGGACCAGTTTGCCAAGCTGGTGCGGGAGGTAGCAGCCCCTGATGTCGGCCGAATGGGCATTGAGATCCTCAGCTTCACCATCAAGGTGCAGTTGATGGGAAGGTTATAGCCCCCGTGACCATATGGGAGTGAGGGCACTTGACAGGAGGGGAAACTTTGTGCTTAAAATTGTTCCTAGGGATGATTCCCCTTCCCTCCCCAGGATGTGTATGACAAAGTGGACTATCTGAGCTCCCTGGGCAAGACGCAGACTGCTGTGGTACAGAGAGATGCCGACATTGGTGTGGCCGAGGCTGAACGGGACGCTGGCATCCGGGTATGTGGGCTTTCCTCCTCACCCCCAGGGACAGGGTACTCAGGGGTGGTGGGACCACAGTTTCTCAGAGGACCCTCAGCACCTGCCCCTCCTGCTGCCAGGAAGCTGAGTGCAAGAAGGAGATGCTGGACGTGAAATTCATGGCAGACACCAAAATCGCTGACTCGAAGCGAGCCTTTGAGCTGCAAAAGTCAGCCTTCAGTGAGGAAGTCAATATTAAGGTGAGAAGCCATAGGTCACCCGGGTTGGGGCTCAGGGCTCAAGACTTGACAGCTAGCCTCATGCTGGCTACACTTCTGCCACAGACAGCTGAGGCCCAGCTGGCCTATGAGCTGCAAGGGGCCCGTGAGCAGCAGAAGATCCGGCAAGAAGAGATTGAGATTGAGGTCGTGCAGCGCAAGAAGCAGATTGCAGTGGAGGAGCAGGAGATCCTGCGCACAGACAAGGAGCTTATTGCCACGGTGCGCCGCCCCGCTGAGGCAGAGGCACACCGCATACAGGAGATAGCTGAGGGCGAAAAGTGAGTGCTGCTGGGTGCCCGGGCCGGGGCGTCAGGCCCTCTGCCTTGCATGCACTTCTCCACTCTCCGGATCACAGCTTAGAAGCCCGTTCGCCTCCATCCCTGCTTATTCACTGTGAAGTCATGGGATTGTTAGGAAGACTGAATTAAATAAAGGAGGTTTGAGTGCCTAGTATGGCCCTTGGTAGAGAGGGCGTCCTGGTTAATTCCATCTTCAGTTTGCATTTGGGAGCCCATAATCCCTCTCTGGCCAGAGCCAGAATGCCAGGGCCCCACCACCACCACCACTGTCACCACCTGCCCAAACAGAGGGCTTAAGGGTTTGCTGGTCCCCCAGGCAAGGCCTGAGGGGCCCCTGGCACTGCCCACTAATCCCACTCATCTGGACTTCCCCCAGGGTGAAGCAGGTCCTCTTGGCTCAGGCAGAGGCTGAGAAGATCCGAAAAATCGGCGAGGCAGAGGCAGCCGTCATCGAGGCGATGGGCAAGGCAGAGGCTGAGCGGATGAAGCTCAAGGCTCAGGCCTACCAGAAGTATGGGGACTCAGCCAAGATGGCCTTGGTGCTGGAGTCTCTGCCCCAGGTGAGGCTCCCATCCCAGGCTGGGACTAGCTAGGCACATGCAGGAACTTCTCTGGACCTCGTCAGGAACACAAGGACAGGCTGGCTAGAAGAATTAAATGGGAAAGTATTCAGCAGGAGGCAGGAACCCTGCAACAGACACCCAGACTATGGCTTTCAAGTAAGGGCCACCCAGGCCGTTTGGGGTTTAGGTGAGATAGAGAAGGGAGGGAGAGATCCTGGACGGGACGAGGGGACAGAGTCAGAATCAACCAAGCTGTTCTCCCACCCAACCTCCTAGATTGCTGCCAAAGTCGCCGCCCCACTGAGCAAAGTCGATGAGATTGTGGTCCTCAGTGGGGACAACAATAAAGTAACATCAGAAGTGAACCGACTGCTGGCCGAGCTGCCCGCCTCCGTGCATGCCCTTACAGGCGTGGACCTATCGAAGGTGTGTACTTCTCCAGCTGCGGTGGGGTTGCCTGGGTAGCCCACTGGACTGACGCAGGTGGAACAGTCGTGGGCCCCAGAGCCATGGCCTCATGGCTTTTCTACCACCCTTGCAGATACCCCTGATCAAGAAGGCCACCGGCGCACAGGTGTGAGGCTCCCAAAGGCCCACACCCTTCAGCAGCCACCTGCTCCACCCTTCCGCACTTGTTTTGATACCACAGGAACAATGGGAATGTTACTGACTCTGGTGCCTTATTTTGTAGGGACCAGAAGTGCTGCGTGTTCAGGCCTTCTCTGGCTGTCTTCCCTTTTCCCTGGTCTCTGTCTCCTTCCTCTTCTTTACACAGCACCCTCACTTTCACTGCCATACTCACCTGGTGTGTTTCTTCCACCCTCATCTTCCTGTATGTATGTCTCTTCCTTTGTCTGTGCTTTTCTTTCTGTCTCTCCTCCCACCCGCCCTCCACACATCATGTAGTTTAAGCTGAAAATGTTTATTGTAATCACTGTCTGTGGAGGGTGGCGCTGCTGCTCTTCAGAATCCTGGTGCCTTGAAGTTCCCTGTGCATCTGTCTGTCTGCCCTGTGGCCCTAGCCAGACCTCTGCATGGGTGCAGGGGGCTGGGTAGGATGGTCACCCACCCCTCTCCTGGCCTGGTCTTCCCAGCCCTAAACCCTACTCTGGGAAGCCCCCAGCCTCACCCGCTCTAGCCCCTCTAGGCCTAGGTAGCAGTGGCCTATAGGCCCAGGCCATTGCCCTTTACTTCACCCCTTCCCAGCCCCGGGCCTGCTGTCATACCTTACCTCTCTCCCCACCCCAGGGGCACAGAAGCAAGGCCTCCTGTCTATAGCAGCTCTCAGTTTACTACTGCCTTAGGAGGCCCCTGCTGTGCTCAGGGAAGCCCCTTCATGGACATGCCCCTACTGGGTGGAGTGAGGCTTAGTCCCAACTCTGCTAATCCTTTCTGGGATCAGGGTCTAGCCCTGTTGGGAACTAGAAAGTCTGTAGATCCTCTTCCTGCAAGGGCTGCACTGTCCTGGGTATTGGGCAGGGCTGTGCCAACCCCCTGTTGAATTGAGTGCTATAGACTGGCCATACTCCGTACTCCTTGTGCCACCTTTCTTCCTGGCTGGAGTGATAGGATTCCAGCCATGGGGAAGCAGCCCAGTCTTCTGTCTCCTCTCTCTCGTGGAGGCAGAAGTGCCCGGGGCCCAAGCATCCTGGCAAGGGTGCTCTGATTGTCCTCTGATCCCAATCTCCCTCCCCAGGCCTGGGCTTTTCCCCAGCCTGTTCCTGCATGTGGATGCTGCATGTTTGGTCTGGGGCTTGAATGCTGCACTGCCCCACTGCCTGTCCCTTCCGGTAAAATAAAGATCTGTTATGCTTACACCCCGTGTTGTATCTTCTGTGAGGGGAAAGACTGGGAACCAAGAACCAACCAGATTTCCCTCCCACATAGCCAGCCCTTCAGCCTGAAGTCTACACTTTGCCTGTCTTTCCCGCGCAAGCCACTGGGGGGTGTCAGCACACTGGCCTTGCCTCCAAAGTATACTGGGGCAGGGTGGACAGCGGCCCAGCTGCTGAGGTTAGACCTGAACCCTGTGAGACCTGGTTCCATCACAGGCAGAAGATGGAGCAGGCTTTCAGGTGCACTGCACCTCTCCACCCACCCTGAGTCCCATTCAGTAACAGAGTCCACTTGCCAGGTTTAAGAGCATGGACTCGAGTCAGTCTGCTTGGGTTTAAATTTTAGCTCTATTGTTTATTACCTATGAAGTCTTGGACAAGTAACTTCATTTTTCTGGGCTTCAGTATTCTTGTTCATTTTGCAAATTTATCTAATGCTTGCTGTGCGCCAGGTGTTGTCCTAAATGCTGGGGAGACTGCAATGAACAGAGCAAATCCATCCCTTTCAGAGCTTATACTCGGAAAACTAAATAAGAAAAATGAAATATGTGTACAGTACTTTAGATAATGTGTGTACTAAGAAGAAATATAAAACTGAAAGAACTAGGAAGGTCAGGAGAGTGTTGAAATTTTAGGATGTTGAAGGAAGACCTAACTGAGAAGGTAATGCTGGGGGCGGGGGTGGGGGAGGTAGATTGAGCCTGGGCCTGTGAGCCAATGATTCCCAGTCAGGGCACATGCCTGGGTTGTGGGCCAGGTCCCCAGCAGGGGGCGTGTGAGAGGTAACCACACATTGATGTTTCCATCTCTCCTTCCCCTCTCTAAAAATAAGTAAACTTTTTAAAAATGATAATAATAAAGGTTAAAATAACCTGTATTGTGAAACAATTTCCCTAGTGAATGTACTACTTTTTAAAAATGATTTTATTATTTTTAGAGAGAAGAGAAGGGAGAGAAACATCAATGTGTGAGAGAGACATTGGTTGCCTCTGGCACACCCCCAACTGGGGATCTGGCCCACAACCCAGGCATGTGCCCTGACTGGAAATCAAACCAGCGACCTTTAGGTTCACAGGCCAACACTCAACCCACTGAGCCACACCAGCCAGAGCCCACCTGTCTCTTACAATGTGACTTCGAGAGTCCTTCCAATTAGATACAGAGCATATGTCCCCTTCCCTTGAAACTGAGTGGACTTTTGTGATAAAGTCAGTAAAATATGATAGAATTGATGGTATGTGACTTCCAAGGCTAGATCATGACAGTGTAACTTATGCTTTGTAGTTGGAATACTGTCTTTTTTAAAGATTTTATTTATCTTTTTTTTAAATTTTATTTATTTTTGGAGAGAGGGGAAGGAGGGAGAAAGATGGAGAGAGACATCAATGTGCAAGAGAGACATTGACTGGTTGCCTCTCTCATGCTCCCAACTGGGAACCTGGGCCACAACCCAGGTGACTGGGAATCAAACTGGCGACCTTTCAGTTCACAGGCCAGCACTCAGTCCACTGAGCCACACCAGCCAGGGCAAGAATACTGTCTTGAAAGCTCCAACCACTGTACAAGCAGTCTGACTGTTCTGAGGCCACTGTGCTGTGAGGAAGTCCAAGCAGACAGGCCCTGACCTACATGGAGAGAGAGATGTCTGGCTGTCCCTCAGCACCTCCAGCCACCATCTGACTGCATCTGCTGGACCAACCCCAAGCCAGTTCTGCCCAGCCTACCTCCTGAAACCCTGGCTCCCGAAACAGTGGAAGATGGTGAAAGAACTGTCAATTATTTAAACTTCCATGTTTGGGGATGGTTTATCACACAGCAGTGGATAATGAGAATAGCATGCATAACTTCATTAGTCATCAGGGAAATATAAATTAAAACCAGGATGAGATATCACTACACACACACCAGAATGATTAAAACAGAAAAAAGTAACACCACCAAGTGGAGATGAGGATGTGGAGCAATTGGAACTTTCATCCACTGCTCATAGGGGTGTATATTGATACAACCACTTTGGAAATCTGTTTAACAGAACGTAGTACAACTGAGCATAACATAGGTTTTGACCCAGCCATTCCACTTCCAGAAGAACTACGCATACATGAATATTCATAGCAATATTATGAATAATGACTGCAACTTCAAAGAACCCAAATGTTTACCCATGGTGGAGTGAATAAAGCATAGTATATTCAGGAAATTAAATACCACACAATAATTAAAATAAACAAATTATTGATATATGCAACAACTTGAATGAATCTCACAGTGTAGACAGAAATCACCCGGATATAAAGTAGTACATGTATATCAGTTCATTTTATAAAGTCCAAAAAAGCAGGGAAAACTAATCTATGGCATTAAAAGTCCAGATAGAAGGTCGCTGATAGAGAAGAGGGCTGTGACAGAGAGCGGACATAGTAGGCTCCTGGGAATGTCTGGGAACATTCTCTTTTTCATTTTAATATTTTTTAATTTATTGATTTTTTAGAGAAGAAGGGGAAGAAAGAGAGACATCCATTTAGTGTCCCACTTATTTATGTATTCATTGGTTGATTCTTGCATGTGCTGTGATCAGGAACTGAGCCCACAACCTTGGCATATTGGGACAACACTCTAAGCAACTGGGCTATCCTGGCCAGGGCCATGTTCTCTTTCTTTTCTTTAAAGATTTTATTTTATTTTTTTCAGAGAGAGCGGAATGGAGGGAGAAAGAGAAGGAGGGAAACATCAACGTGTGGTTGTCTCTCACATGCTCCCCACTGAGGACCCAGCCCTCAACTCAGGCATGTGCCCTAGACTGGGAATTGAACCAGTGACCTTTTAGTTCATAGGCCAATGCTCAGTCCACTGAGCTACACCAGCCAGGACTCACTCTCTTGATCTAAGTAATTTGTTACATAAGTGTGTTCACTTTGTGATAATTCACTTCCAAGTTATGTACTTTTTGAATGTATGTTATACTTCAATAAAAAGTTAATTCAAAAATAAACTGTTGCCCTGGCTGCTGTGGCTCAATGGATTGAGTGCTGGCTTGTGAATCAAAGGGTCACCGGTTTGATTCCCAATCAGGGCACATGCCTGGGTTGCCAGCCAGGTTCCCAGTTGGGGGCATATAAGAAGCAACCGATGTTTCTCTCCTCTGTTTCCTTCCCTTCCCCCATCTCTAAAAATAAATAAATAAAATCTTTTTAAAAAATAAATTGTCCCATGAAATATTACTTGGCCATAAAAAAAGAATGAAATCACTGTTTACAACAGCATGGATGGACCTAGAGGGTATTATGCTAAGTGAAATAAGTCACAGAAAGACAGATACCATGATTTCACTCATATGTAGAATCTAAAAAACAAAATATATGAACAAAGAAAATTGAAACAGAATCATAGGTACAAAGAGGGGCGTTGGGGGACTGGATGAAAAAGATGAACAAATTAAGCACATATTGGTATTCACAAAGAGTTACGGGGATGTAAAGTTCAGCATAGGGGGTGTAGTCAATAACATTGTAATAAGTATGTGTGGTACTTGGACTGGAAATATCAGGGAGCACTTTGTAAAGTATCTGACTGTCTAGCCACTAGGCTGTACACCTGAAACTAATGCAAAATAATATTGAATGCAAAGTGCGATTGAAAACTAAAATTTAAATAAATAAATAAATAATTGCTTCCAAGGTTTGGGGCTGTCTGAAAGAATGAAGTTGCTGTTTATACCCGTATGGGGAAAACAGCTGAAGGAGCAGATCTGAGGTGGGATCAGGACCTCAGCTTTGGACACGTTAAATCTAAGGTGCCTATTACCTATTGGAGAAATTGGTAAGTAGGAGATTCACTTCACAAACTAGTTTAGGAGACAGGGAGAGGCTTGGTCTGGACACTAGGATTAGAGAGTCACCAGTGCACAGATCTGTTTAAAGCCATGGGACAAGATGAGGGCCACGAAGGAATGAATGCAAGTATTGAAGAGAAGAGGTTCAGGATGGAGCCTGGGGCTGTGTATAGTTGGGGATGCTACAATGGCTAAATGACAGAGTTCACTTTAGCGTGGAGCGTGGCACTCTGTGAGCGCTTAGCATCTATTAGCTGATATTATTTGCTTGGTAGCTAGCTTATAAAGCCCTCTTGCAGGGATTTTTTAAATTTAAATTTTATTTTCCAAGTGATTACTAAAATGATATACATGTTGTACTCATTTCATCTCTGAGTCAACCCTGTGAAAAGAGCCACTGCCCTCTGTGTTATAAAACGAGGAAACTGAAAAGCATAGAAGTGAAGGAACTTGCCAGGGGCTACACAGTATCTGAGCCAGAACCAGCATTGGAAGCAGGATTCCCAGACTGAGACTCCTGCTCCTTTTACTAGTTCCTGTTGACCTTCAGGGAAGGGAGGCCTGGGTGGCTGCATGGGGCCCAACTAGGAGATGTCAGAGACAATGGTTAAACAGAGAGGACCAGAGGGGCCTGGGGAAGGCAGTCAGCAAGAAAGCAGGCAGGGGGTGTTGCTAAAAGAGGCTTGGAGAGGAGACAGGGGCAATAATTTGGGGGTGGAGAGAGGGGTGATGCATCTGCGCTAAAGCTAATGGACTCAGGTCCCCAACCCCAGAGCCCAGAACCTCAGGAAGGGAGACTGGGTGGTGGTTCAGAGCCTTTTGTCTAAGCCCTTAAAGGCCTGCCCAGGCTGTCCCCTCTCACTCTGGGCTGTCGTGGACCTAGGATGGGGCATAAGAAGGCCCAACGTGCAGAATGGGCTCCTGAAGGACACAGTGATGCTGCTGTCTGCTTCCTTGTGTGCATGGCTCCAACCTTCAGAACTGGGTATGCTGGACACAGGCCTACCTCCCCTTTCTGCTATTTCCAGTCCCTGGGCCTCAGGGCCCAGCACAGAGAGGGTTAAATACTCTCGTACCTTTGCCTGAAAGGGTGTGGGGGCAGGGAACTGTCACTAGGAGACTTGTCTGACCTGATAATCCAAGCTGCCTATCTCTTCCACAGCAGCTGTGGAGCAGACAGGTTGTCCTGGCAGGGAGGGAGGGAGGTGAGGGCCTGGCTGATGGCGGGAAGGATCTGAGGAGGAGGTAACACCCAGGCTCCCCAGGAATCCTTTCCCAAGCAACAGCAACTTTAGGACTATGCCTGGAGCCTGGGGAGGTCATGACCCCAGTCTGGACATGGGGGTTCCCACTGACCCAGAGAACAGGAACTAGAGGCAAATGAAAAGACCTGGGAAGATGCTGATTAGAAAGTCTCCATTTCTGACTCAGTCTATTCCCAGGCAGATATGCACTATCCTGTGCATCTACACAGGTATGTGAGTGAGCGCATGTGCCCCACTGGGGAGGACAAATAGGAAAAGCCCTCTGCAAAGCCAGAAGGGAAGAAGCCTGCATTTGTCGAGTTCCTATAATACAGGGTCCAGCACAAATAAGGCCCCCTTTTTACTATAAGATCTTTTATTACAAAATCATAAGCATGTAATTCTGTAACATAATATCACACTCAAACACACCATATGACATTTTAGGTGAAATGTTCGAATTAAAATTACAAATTACTACACCCATATTATGATGCTACCAACCATGCTCAAGCAGGCATCAATTCTGTCAGACCCTGCATATGAACCTCTACTATTCTTATTTCATCTACACAACCATCACAGAAAATAAGACTTTTTAAACCCATTTTATGGATAAGGAAGCCAGGACTCCACGAGCACGGCAGGGCGCAGGGCCCAGGCCCATCTGGCAGGTAGTGGTGAAGCCCAGGCTCGGACCAATTCAAAGCTGTGCTTTTCCCTTCTGGCTCTGTCTGTCCCAGACCTGCTGTCAGAAGAAAAGCAGTAACTCTAAGGCACACCCCATGAACCATGAAGGCTAAGGCTCTGGTTCAAGCCGAAGATGTCCCGTGATTCCAGGCTTGTGAGCTCCATGTGAGGGCCTGGCTCACAATCTGCAGGACGTCAGAGAAAAGAGAGAGAATTGTCACCTGGTTGGAAATGGCTGAGAGCAGGGTGTGGAAAAGGTTTTAAAAGCAGTCAGACAGACAGGCTCTCCCTCTAGGGAGCACCCCTGTGCCTTTCCCTTTTCTCTCTTCTTCCCCCACTGACACGCATCTCCCAAACTCTAAGGGGCCCCAGGAGACTTGCACCCAGGGGAGCAATGAGCAGTGGCGGCCTGTCCTGGCTAACCCCCGACCCTGTCTCCAACGCCCCCTTTCCTCTGATTCTGCAGTGGGCCAAAGCAGCCCCACCTGGGCTCACTCCTGTTGTTTCTTCTGTCCTAAGCCCTTCCTTATTTCACTGTCCCCAGCTTTAACAAATGTACTCTCAAAATCAATCAATCAATAAAATAAATAAAAGGAGTCAGACAGGTGGGAGGACCCAAGGAAGCGAAAGCAAAGATGGAATCCCGGCATTGTGCGGCAGCTTCCCACACTTTCGCTGAATCTTCCAAGGATCTCGTGAGGTGAGTATTGTCATCCCCACTTGAGAGAGGAGGAGGTTGAGATTCAGAGAGATAAAATAAGCGATATGTTCAGAATCACATCACTGGTAAGTGGCAAAATTCAGGGCTGATTCCATTGTCTCTGAAATTCAAAAAGTTCCAGAGACACACAAAAAACCAACCTCATGCACAGCAGCTTTGTGCACAGAGCCTGAGGTGGGGGGTCTGCGGAGCAGAGCTGTACCCCTACCTCTTTAAAATTCCCTGTGCGATTCAGGGGCGTGCATTTCCTCCAGGAGCCCCAGTATCTCCATTATAAAATCAGCACGCAGCGACCTTTTGGAGACTGAGGGACTTGGGCAAAGCCCCCAAGGACCCCACTGAACCTGGGTTCATTGCTCAGCACGTGCACTTGCTCATGGGGCCAGGAGGCACTGGGAGCATGAAAGTACTTGAGCACGTGCTGGGCACCGTCTGCAGGGCCAGCATCTGTTCGGTATAAGGCATCCTCTGAGGTCCTCCCAGAATAAAGCCCACGAAGGGTGCCGGGGCCACAGAAAGTAAGCCGACAAGATGCCTGGTCACAGAGTAGTTAGAGACTAATAAGAAACAGATGAATTCTGGCAGTGTAATGAGGGAAACGGAGCAGGTCCGAAGTCTGGACATAGGGGGCGAGTGTCAGAGAAGGTTCGGAGAAGCTCCATAGGCTGGTCATGATGAAACTAAGCTGGGATAAAAGGCAATCACCAGTGGTCATCTCTGACAAACCCCCTGGATCTCAGACTCCAGTCTATCACATGCACAGCAGGGATTAGAGTAATTTTCCAGCTCCTCTTTTCCACATCTCTCAACTTTCTAGAACCACACCAGGCTCTTGCTTTGGGTCCCCTGTACCTAAAGCAAAACAGGATGGCAAGAACCTCCCAGAATTTCTCAAAGTCCTCAGTTCCAGGATGAGTTTTCCTGGTCACTGGACTATAAATGCAACATTGAATATTACTTACTTAGCCTTTTTTTGTCTTTGCCAACTTCAGGAAACTTAGTAAAGTAACTGAGAAGAAATTAAGAGTAACTTTACAAAAAAAAAGTAATTTACTTAACCAAGATGAAATTAAAAATAATTTCACTAGCTGAATCTATTTTTTTTAGTATTTTTAATGTGTACCCCATGTGCTGTGTGTCTATGTGGGCATCACACATGTGTACTGCGTGTGTGTACTGGGTATGTGTGTCTGTGGACCTGCTGCTGCTGACCTGTTCCTCCTAGGGTCCTGAGTCCTCTGATGCTGAGAGGTGGCAGGAACCCTGAGGCATTGAATGATTCTCTCCCTTCCTCTGGGCCCGGGTTTCCTCTACTATATAAATGAGGGATTTGAACTCCATGATTTCAAAGAACTCTAACTCTATCACTTGCCATATGGTTTAAGGACTTCATTGGAAGGTCTAAATAAGAGTCAAGGGCTGAGCCCTGGCTCAGTTGGTTGGAGTGTTAAACCTTACACCAAAAATGTCTCCAGTTTAATTTCCATTCAGGGCACATGCCTGGGTTGTGGGTTCGAGCCCCAGTCAGGGTACCTACAGATGTTGTTAGATGTTTCTCTCTCACATTAATGTTTCTGTTTCTCTCTCTCCCTCGCTTCTTCTTTCTCCTCCTTCCTCTCTCTCTAAAATTAATAAACATATCCTCGGGTGAAGATTTAAAAAAGAGAGAGAGAGAGCCAAGAGCTGAAAACTGCAATGGAAGGGACTAGAATTAGACCTTAGAAGGATAAGGTCCCAGACCATCCCACCCTGGCTTCAGTAGAGCCATGAGGCTCTGGGTCTGAAGTAAAAGCTGTTACAATGTAAGACTGAACTCAAGGACCCCACCCCATGCTAGCCATGCAAGGAGCAGAACCTCCTTGTGATTTGGAGAAAAGTAGGACTCTCATCCTAAGCCCTCTTAGGGCTCTAAGGAGGCACAGGGTTAAAAAGCGGCTACCCAGGAGATGGCGGGAAGTGTGCTCAGGTCCTACTGTGGCCCCTGCTGGCTCCTGATAAGCAGGAGAGCCCCCACCCTGATAGCCACAAGTCTGCTTATCAGGGCCCCAGACCACTCCACCCAGGCTCAGACTCTCCTCCAGCCCACACCCTGAGCTCAGCCCCCTCCACCCCAGGCAGGGGCCACTGCCACAGGGTCTCTGGTTAGATGAGATACCGCTAGTGCTCTCCTCTACCTCCAGGACCCCTGGGCTCTGTCCATGTTCACCTTTTACACTCGACTCCCAAGGATTAAGCAGAAAGCTAGACAGTGAATAGCATAAAGTTTGGCCTTGGTGCAAAAAGCTTTTACTCTGGTAAAGGAACCCGAACCATCTGTGGGGTCTCTGCGTGGGGTGGCCTGGCAGGAGGAGTCACAGGGAGGCAAGAGCAGACATACTCATGATTCCTCACTTGATTTAGAGCACATTGGTTTATGAAGGTTTCTCACACTTATTTCTTACTTATTTCTTAGAACTTGGTGAAGTACGTATTGCCACCAAAGCTCAGAGTAGTGGCACTTTGCCCCCAGTCATACAGCTCATGAGACAGAGAAGAGGAGGGGAGGAAACTGACACTGGTTCTATACTAGGTAGGCTCTGATCTGGGTTTGAGATGAGTGCTGCTGAAAGGCAAAATTCAGGCCCTGGCTGGAAAGCTCAGTTGTTTACAGTGTTGTCTCCGACATGTCAAGGCTGTGGGTTCGATCCCCTGTCAGGGCACATACAAGAATCAACCAATGAATGCACAAATATAGTGAAACAACAAATTGATGTTTCTCTCTCACTCAAATCAATAAATAAAATGAAAAAAATTATTAAAAAGGCAACGAAATTAAACCAAGTAAACTTGAAGGTCTAATGCGCTTTAAGGGATTCATGAATCTCATCTAGCAACTAGAAAGGTGCTCCCAGGAGTTATACAAAATGAAAGGTTTTTATAGGAAGCAGGATGGAACAAGGGAATTATTAATAAAAGCAGAGATTATTTGGGAGTCCTAACTTATTTTAGGGGGAAGGGAATGAAAAGAGTTTTTATGATGCAGATTGCCTCTTCTTCCTGTGAGGGATAGAGGGCCCGCATGACATTACCTTACTGGTGCTTGACCAGAAAATTCCAGACTCTTCAATTATTACATTTCTGGGAAAGGTTGAAACTGCAATTAGATCAAGTAATAAATCTAGGTTTGGTATAATGGGCTTTTACCATGAATGACGTGATTTGGGGCATGTCTTCTAAAAGACATGCTTATATCATCCTAGTAACCATGAGCTGGGCATGGGTAGCTCCCATTTTATATTTGGGAAAACTGAAGCTGAGGGCACTTTGTCCAAAGTCACAGAGACAGGTGTGGAACAGTTGGTACTGTCACTCAAGTCCTGTTTACCTCTAAACCTGGGCTCTCTCAATGGACTCAAGCTGCTTTCAAGAATATTCCATGCCCTGGCTGGGCAGCTCAGTTGGTTAGAGCATCATCCCAATGCTCCAGGACTACAGGTTTGATCCCTGGCCAGGGCACATACAAGAATCAACCAGTGAATGCACAAATAAGCAGAAAAACAAATTGATGTTTCCCTCTCTCTCTCTCCACCTTCCTCTCTCTTTCAAATAAACAAAAAGAAAAAAAGAATATTCCATGGGCTTTCAGTTGTTCTAGAACAGGCCTTGTCTGTGGCCTTCAGTGAGCACAAGGGAAAGGGATGAAGTAGGAGTTAACTTGTTTGAACCCCTTCTGAGGGCCAGCACTCGCACTGTGCTAAGTGCTTTACTAGCAGCTAATCGCCTTGCTCTCACAACTCTGTGAACTAGGGACTGTTATCATTGCTATTTACAAAGGAGAACAGGGACAGTTCAAGAGAGAAAATGACTGGCCTGTGAGAGCTACACCTTTGTCCATCCACCTTCCCAGGCCAAAGACTCTTGCCTCCCCCACATTACATCGGGTTCAGCTCCATGTCAGTCATTCAACATGAACATCAGTCACTGCTCTGTGGCAGAGAAACACCAGTGAGTAGACCAGACCCTCATGATTACACATTATTTTCCTAATGCAAATAATCATACAAATAATGAGCCCATAACAGGAGGATTTAACTAACCAGGGAACACTCTCTGAAGAGGTGACACTCAGAGATCTGAAGTGGGAACAGTGTTAACTAGACAAGAAAGGAGTGAAGACCATGCCAAACATGAAGAAACGTGCCAAGTTCTGTTGCATCAGGAAATAGAACACCAGCAAGGAACAAAAGAAGGCTGGGTCTCTCCCCCACTCCCCATCCTGGCCTCATCTGCCTGTAAAGGAGGGCCTCCTAAAACACAGACCAGGTTGTCTAGGTCAGGGAAAGGAAAAGCAGATGTCCCCCCATCCCCAAATGGGGGTCTGAAATAATGGAAGCCCTGCTTTGAGGAGTTTCTACGCCAGGAGTCTCATCTTCCCCAGAGGCAGAGGACAAAATGCTGCTCGCTCTCACTCTAAGTGCCTCCATCTGGGAAGAACAGGCCCCACCCATTCTTTTTCTTTTTAATTTTTATTTATTGATTTGAGAGAGAGAGGAAGGGGGGAGAGAGAGAAATGTCGATCTGCCTGATCTGCTATCCCACTTATTTACACATTCATTGGTTAATTTCCGTATGTGCCCTGCCAGGGCTCATACCTGAAACCTTGGCTGTGGGGGCCATGCTCCAACCAGGACCACCTGAACTACCAGGCCAGGGCGGCCCCACCCATTCTCATGCTGGCTCCACAAGAGTTTTGGATTCAGCACCCTTCAAATTTCTCAGCAAAGGACTATCCCCAATCCTCTACAAAGAGAATCTTGTCATGGCATAGGTGGGCAAGGGGGTCCACCTGCCTAGGTCTGGCCTCCTTGAGCTCAACATAAATGCAGGCAGGAGCCTGGGGACTGAAATTTAGGCCAGAGCTTGCCCCAGGAATCCAGAGATCTAGCTGTAAGGAAACTCCCTGCCTAATAGATTCAACTAATAATCCCACCACCACCAAAAAAAAGACAACACAACCCCCCACCAGGGATGACCTACAATTAAGCCCTGCAGGAATGGGGTAGGACTGTCCTTTCTCCTCCCTGGCCTAGCAGATATATGACCAGCTTCATGATGATGATAGTGAAGAGTGCATCTTAGGCCTAGCAAGGTCCGTAAGAGTATGTGAGAAAGGGCCTAAGAGAGAGGGGTCAGTGACCCTCCTTCCAAGGTATCCTGCAAGGAAAGGGTTAAGATGCAGGGCCTTACCCAGGAAAGTGCCCCACCCAGGGGAGGGGCCAGTGGATTAAAAGGCAAGCACTTTCAGTGGAGAGGCAGGGACAGGGCCTCTCTACCTCCCCAGTCAGCAGTTTGGGCTCCAGGTAAGTGCTCCAGGTAAGTGCCCCTCTTCTGGGTCTGTCTGTTGGTCTGGCCAGAGGCAAACTTAGGTTTCATTATGTGATTTCTAGCTTAACTCTGGTGCTGGGTCCCTAAGGTCGGTGGTCCCCAACTTTTTTGGCACCAGGGACTGGTTTCGTGGAAGACAATTTTTCCAGGGACCTGGGGTGGGGGAGTGATGGTTTCAGGATGATTCAAGCGCATGACATTCAAGCTCACCTCCTGCTGTGCATCCTGGTTCCTACCAGGCCACAGATCACACCAGTCTGTACCCTGGATGCTGGGGACCCCTGCCTAAGGTGATTTTCAACAGACCCTTGCTTTGCAGATTTCTCTGGGCCAGTGCCCTTCCACTGACCCACTTGGGAAGCCCTTGACTACAGAAGTGAGATACTGCCCTGACTGGTCTGGCTCAGTGGGTTGGGCATCCTTCTGCAAACCTAAAGGTCACTGTGGTCAGGGCACAGGCCTGGTCCCTGGTTGGAGGTGTGCAAGAGGCAACTGATTGATGTTTCTCTTGCACATCAATATTTCTCTCTTTCTTCCTCCCTTCCCCGCTCTCTAAAAATGAAAAGATGCTAGCCTGGGAGCTGTGGAGCAAGGACTGGGGAGTTCTGTGTGTCCAGCCTTGGTCTGTCCTGCTCTGCCCCCAGACCTTGGCTTTCCCTGCCACAGTGGTCTCCAAGCCATGCTCCTTGTGCCCTTCTGCAGGGCCCTGGCTGGGATATCATCATATACTGTAAGTTTGCAATGAGACACTACAGTATAGATGATGTACTAGTCCGGGCACCCCCAGCTCTGGAACCTGATGAGGAGGGCAGAGGACGCCACAAGCCCACCATGCTCACCAATCAGACTATCGCAGCCTGCTGACAGGGCACTTGGGAATGGCTAGGAAACCGTTACCATTACTGAGTTTAGTAATGGTAACGGTTCTCTTGCTGCGCCCAGAAAACGTGCCAAGAAGAGACCTCAGGACCCTGGAGCAGACTACAGGAAGGGAGGGAGACTCCAGTTCAGACAATAGGGTGGGGGTGAGGAATTGGTAGGTTTTCTCTTTCCTGTTCTAAAAAAATAAAAGTGAGAACCAGAATGCTTGTCTTTTAACTTTATTGGCATCCAACAACGAGGAGAATGATGGGGTGGGAGGGATCAAAGACTTGGGTAGCAGCTGGGAGGCACTGTCTCACTCAGGACACACGGTTCCTTACATGGCTTCGAGGTGGAGGATTAGAGAGGGGAGAAAGGACTAACTCCTATCTGCTAACTGGCAACTCAGGGAGAAACTCTGCTCCCAGTGCTACAAGGAAGTAGGGTGGCACTGATCCCACCAAAGGGCCAACCTTCTAGACCTAGGTAGCTGTGGCCCCAGTGAGAGAAATTACCTGGGAAATGAGCTAAGGTAGGTTCCTTCCTCCAACACAAGACGTGTTGAGGCACGGGTTGTGCAGATAGGCAAGCTAGGCCAGCCAGAGGCAGTCAGTAAGTAGCCATGCCCCTCACCAGCCCCTGCAGGCCTCAGGCAGGGGCAATTCTGGTCAGTGGCTTCTGTCAAAGCTTGGACTGGGATGTCTTGGGAGGTGCAGCAGAGGGTGGTCAACTGAGGAGCTTCACAGAGAGGCAGAGCCGAACCTCACAGAGAAAGATGTTCATGAGGTCTCGGCCTACCTCCTCTGCAATCTGGGAGATCAGGTGCCCCTTCGGACCAATCAGAATCCTCTGAGGGTGGGATAAAAGAGAGGGACTGTGAGTCGGCTCTCAGGGATCCCAAGCAGTGAGGGGGAAACCCCTGCCTGATGGAGCCTTAGTCCCTCCTCCAAGCCTAGCCCTGCTTACCACATGAGATTCTTTGGGCACCAGAAGCTTCTGTACAATCACCAGCTCCCCACTTGGCCCTTCCTCCCACACAATGGTTTTCTGCACAAGGAAGCATAATTAGGCAGGTCCGTACCCCAACCACCCCGGGACCCAGCTGTCCTGCTTTGGGTGTGCCCCTGGTAGAGAGCCCCCAGATCCTCTCACTGGGCCTGTACCTGCTGCACATTGTACGGCACCTCCTGGGGCAGGTGCTCGAGGAGTTTCTCTCGGATGATGTTGGTGCAGATCTCCTCAGGTGTCTGGCTAGTGAGGACTTCACTATGGAACTCCCAGGGCCCTGGCCGGGCCTGTGCCAGGAGGTATTGCTGGGGGCATAGAGGGAGTGGGTGAGCATCTCAGTCCCAGCCAGGACTTTCCTACTTATTCTCACTCCCGGGAGGAACTCTGAGGCTTGTCTTCCCATGGTAGAAACCAAAGGCCAGGCTGTGGCCAAGGCTGACTGACCTTTAGTGTTTTCACATCCTCCTGGCTTAGGGCTGACACCATGAAGATCTCCTGGAAGTGGGGCCACCCAATCCTCTTAGGGCCTCCAACAGACTGTGTGTCTGGGCCCTTAGCTGCTGGGCCGGGGCAATGGATGCCTGGCCCTGAGCGGAAGGCTGGCTTTGTCTTGAGCTTCTTGCCATTGACCATACCTTCAGTGAGGGCTGCTGTGATCTCCAGGAGAACTGACTTCTGCTTTAGGCAATCTACCTGGGCATGGGGGATGGGCAGAGGATGTGTGGTCAGCCAGATGGGGGCCTTGAAGGAAAACAGACCCCTTCCTCAGATAGGTGGTGCTCACCTTGTTCAGGACAAGGATGCTGGGAACTTGGGAATACTGGGTCAAGCACTGGAGCACTTGGGGGCTGAGCTGGTTCCGAGTCCACTTGTCAGAGACATCCACAAGTACCACAACTGGAAGTAGGCAGGGTAGGGAGGACAAAGATATGACCACTCTTTTCCTAAACTCCCCAAGAACTTCTAGTGGTATGGGCTCTGGCCAAACCCCACCTCCCAAACTATCAACAATAAGAGGCCATGACAGTGTAAATTGGGCTTCAGACTCCCATCTTGAGCCTAACCCAGATCAGCAGACTCCATGCTCTTCCACGGATCTTCCAACAAAGAGAGCTCCAGATGGTGCCTGAGGGACAGACATACAGGGGTCAGGCAGGGCTTCATGACCAATGCACCCTTGATAAGGGATGCGGTGTGAAAAGGGGGTTTTCTAGATCCTGTGATGGAATCTCCCCACCCCCTCTTCAACACCTTTGCCCGTAGAACCCTTGTTTCCATAAGTATTACCTTTTCTGTTTAACAGGGCTGATCAGGCCAGGTGTGTCAAGTAGAATCTAAAATGAAGAAAGAGAGAAACCCAGACCCCCAAGCCCCAGAAGGAAAGATTATGATGGGGAGCAAGAGAAAAGCTACCCTTGATGTCAGGAGCCTGCTTCCCCCATCCCCCCACCCCCCAACTTCTTGGTTAAGCTGACTAGATTTTTACCCTCTAGCTTTGTTTAAAGTCTAGATGGGATCCAGGAGGAAGAGATGACTGTAGATATATGGAAGACTAAGAAGCGGTAAAGACAAAATAAGATCTTTCTGACTAAATGCCAGAGAGAGAATCTAGGCTTAAAGGAAGAGGAAATCCTCTTTCCTCAGAGAAGTGAGTCTAAACATCATTTTCTTCAGGTCTAACACTAAGGGAGGCCCTTTAGGCTTCATGCTCTGTCCTGTTGCCAGTACCTACCACCTGGGCCTCTTCCTCTGTAATGACCCCCAGAGCCTGGCAGCGAGTGGTGTGCACCTTCTTGGAAACAGGAAACACCTGCCAGGAACGAAGTCACAATTGAGGTCCCGGATCCTTCCAAGACAATACATGGAGAGATGAAAAGGGTGTGTGTTGCGGGGTGGGTCCAGGGTGCAGCATACTTTTCGGCCCAGCAGCTGGTTGGAGAGTGTTGACTTCCCTGCATTCGGGGCACCCAGGAGGACCACTCGTAGGACGCGGGAGTTCTCGGGCATGTCGGGACGATGGACCAAGAGGAGATCCTGTTCATCTGTGTGTGGAGGCAGGAGGGGAATGAGAGGGAGTACAATCTATACCCTGTCAGTTACGCAGCCCTACCCACCCACAAAGGGAGTACGGATACAAGGTTAGTGTACCAGGTTGAAGCCAAGACCTGGTTTTGAGACTCAGTTTGTCCATTAATTAGTTTATATCATTTTATCAAGTCCTCTAACCTCTCTAAATTCCTTAGTTTTCTCATATGTAAAATAGAGATGATATTAATGGTACCCACTTATAATCTTCTTTTGACAATTGGTAATTGTGGAAACAATCCCTGGCACTTAATACTCAGTTACTGAGTGGAACTGCACTGTGTGGTTGTGCCCGGTAAACATGTGAGTACAGATAGACCAGATAAAGCCAGGAATCCCTCCAGCCCTGACAGTCTCACTCTACTGATGGTGTTAGGAAGGCTCTGAAAGCTGTCTCAGTCTTTTTGTATTAGCTTCTCATGACATTACACGGCAATGCTCAGTTTATGTGTCCGGACTCCCTACCAGAAAAGAGGGCGCTATTTCCCAAGTGTAATCCAGTGGCTTGCCAAGTACATGGGGTATTTACTGGATCGAGTCTGCTTCCCACGTGGGGTCAGAAAGCCACAACTTTGCCTGTCCTGTGGTCCTTCAGTCTCGTGCTTTGTGTGCGTCTCTAGTTGTGACCACATAAGCCTTCACTGCTCACCTTTCTCGCGGCCCTTATAACGTCGGGCCAAAAATATTATCACCGGACTGAGAGGTTTCCCCAATGCTGAACTTTCAGAGATTAAAAACCATGACCGTCCCGGGCATATCTGTCCGGGCCCTTTACCTCTGTGAATGGACACGGCGGGGACGCCAGGTGTCAACGAACTGTCCGTCTGAGAGATTCCGAGCAAGCGGTCCAGGGCGGAGTTCTGGCCATAATGCCTAGAAGCCGAGGCCAGGAGCGGGCCAGAGAAAGCAGCGCCCGCGACACAGGACACGCACCTCCGCTGACAGCCTAAAAGTGACGGAAACTGCGTCGCCCGTTCCCTCACGGCGACAGGGCCCAGCTGCCAAAACCCTAACGCTGTTCGAAACAGCGTAACCCAGCGCGGGCCGGGGGAAGCCATGACAGCCGCAAAGCACTCCGGGAACTGGCCGGGAACTCATCTACGATTGGACAGAGGCAGAAAGACGAGCGAGCTGGAGAGAGATAGACTGGCCCGGAGGGCGGAGACGCTAGCGGCGTTGGAGCGGGGTGCGGGAAGAATTACTCTGGAGACTGGCCAAGAAAAAGGGAAAATGAGTATTTACAGTGCGAGCATGATGATCTTTTTGGAATCCTGTATATATCATGTTTTCTTCTGCCAAAGTTTTGTAAAAGGCCTTTGCAGCCCAGCCTCCTGAAAAACTACATCTCCCACGAGATCAAGCAGAAGAAAGCGTGCTCCTTTTAGTGCCGGACTTATTCACCCAGCTGGAGAAGCCCAAGTATCGAAGGATGGGTGGGCGTGGGAACCGGCACTGTTCCACTCGTCTCCATATGGATCGTTTTAGTCCTCTCCAGCTTCAGCCTTGAAGGATCCTTTTCCAGTCCCACTTTGGATTGGCCCTAGCGGCCGGCAGCGGCTCCGGCAGGCTGCACTTGCACATTATGCGAGCCTCCTGTATTGAGTGATCCGTGGGTCTGTGCTGCGGGTGAGCAGCCGACCCGGATTTCCCTCCTTAAACCTTGGCTATTATCTCCTCTCTGAGATAGTAGACCCTGTCTTCCAAAATGGGAGAGGGTCATCAAAGGAAGAAGCTGTTTAGTCACCCAGGATCTCCCAGACTGCCTTAGCAGCCTGAGCAACTTGCTTTACCTTGGGCGATTTGTGGCCTAAAGCCCCTTTCATCCTTTGAAGGCTCTCAATCAGACTCTTGATATTGAGAGATAATTGTTGCAGGAACTGGAGGGATGGGAATTCATTAGGCATGCACTGTGTACAGGCCCTGCCAGAATGCCGGGGTGTATAATGAACAAAATGGACAAAATTCTTCCATCACTTGCATCCTGGGGGCCATGTGTGTTTGTGTGTGTGTGATGTCAGTGACCTGACAGGAACAGTTCAGTAGAGTGGTCTGGGTAAAAGCCTCAATGGAGTGGGTTTGCGAGAGAATGGACAGGAATTAAGGATAGCCAGGATATACTCGTATGTATAATTCTTCCCAGGGGAGCAGAACAGAAGAGGAGTGGGGTTACCAGAGTTTTCTTTTTTAAGGTGAGAGATCTTGTTTGTTCATGGCAATGACCCAGCAGAGGCTGAAAACTTGATGATACAGGACAGAGGTGGGGGGATACTGGAAGATGGTGAGAACCAGCTGGCCAGGCTGCTGTTGTAGGAATGAAGGTTTGAGTGGCCAGGGAAGCTGAGTGACACAGGATTGACAGAGCCAGAGGAGCCAAATACTCTGATGGTTTGCAAATGTCACCAGGCTCCTGCTTTCAGGGTGCCTAATCTGTTAGTGGAAGGAACAGCTTTTTAGGAACATGATATTCTGGATGTTCTTTGGGCACCCATATGCCCCCAAAACAAGATGCCACTAAGTACAGGACAGTCAGCAATTAAGAAAATATGAAACTTCTTTCATGGGTAGTAAAGTAAAATGCATTTCAACTGCATTAAAGTGAAGGGAAATTACAGGTTAAACAGTGAATGAAGAGTTTAATTACATAAATGCAAAATTACCTATGGAACACATACTAAATAGTACAGTTCTGGCAACAGATAGTACTGTGGAAACATCCCAGGGATGACACAAAAATTAGGGGAAATGAGTCAAAGTGCTTTGTTAATTCTCTTCTTTCCCAGAAATTTCCCTTCAAAGGATATTGTGGGGGAATTTTATATTATGTGAAGTTAGAAGAGGTTAATCAAATGAAACAGATTACCTGGCTTGATATCTCATTTTGCCATTTATTAGCTGTGTGAGTTTGAACAAGTTAAATTCTTCAGGTGTCAGTTTCCTCATCTGTAAAATGAAATATATGTTCACTTGAATCTAGGACTAAACACAATATAGGCTTTCAATAAATGTTTTTATCTTAAGGCTAATTATTTTGCACCTTTGGGAACCTTTTTCCATAAACTTCTTTTCTGTATAGACAATTTCTTTCTGTACTGTATTCTTTATATCAGCGTTTATTTAAAAAAAATGCTTAATTGCTTCCATCTGAAAAGTGAAAAACCTTTCCTTATTCCAAATCCTGTTCCAACTTTTATCTTATTAAAATAGTCCAATCAAGATGGTGGGGAGAAGCAGATAAATTTCAAAGATTTAAGAGGATAGAATTGGAAGGAGATGGCCTCCTCTTCCAACTGGATTAATCCAAAGTCCTTGCATGCATTGAAAACTTTGCTTACTTCTACTCCCAAGACCTCAGCCACACTGGGTTTTTTCCATCTCTTAATTATTCCAGGCTCACCCTGGCTGGTGTGGCTCAGTGGATTGAGTGGCCTGGGAACCAAATTATCACAGGTTTGATTCCCAGTCAGGGTACATGCCTGGGTTGTGGACCAGGTCCCTAGTTGGGGACACGCCACAGGCAACAGATTGATGTATGTCTCACACATCGATGTTTCTCTCCCTCTCTTTCTCCCTCTTTTCCCTCTTTCTAAAAATAAGTGAAATAAAAAAAAATACACACACACAGAGCTCATTTCTGCCTCATGGTTTTTACATATTACTCCTGCTTCATGTGTTCTTCTAAATTTGGCTTCTGCTCCCCATTTGGGTTTCAGTTTAAATGTTACTTCCTCAGAGAGGCTTTTCCTCGCAGAATGATCCTAAGAGGTTACACAGGGGTCTTCAGGATCTTTGATCTTACCAACTTCCTCATGGCCTCAATCTGACTAAATCACTCCTTTGCTTCACTGCCCTGAGAATAAAGTACAAGCTAATTAGTATGTCTCCAGCTTACTTTGCCCGTCCCATCTTTTGTCACTCCATTCAAGTGAACTTTTTCAGCTCAGTTGAATTTTTCAGTCCCCCAATTATCTGGTATTCTCTTTTACTTTTTTAAAAAATATATATTTTATTGATTATGCTATTACAGTTATCCCATTTCCCCCCTTTATTCCCCTCTGCCCTGCACCCCCTCCCACCCCCATTACCCACCTTAGTTCATGTCCATGGGTTATACATGTAAGTTATTTGGCTTGTCCCTTTCCCATACTATTTTTAACACCCTCTGTCTATTTTTTACCTACCATTTATGCTTCTTATTCCCTCTACCTTTTCCCTCATTCTCTCCCCGTCCCTCCCCACTGATAACCCTCCATATGATCTCCATTTCTGTGATTCTGTACCTGTTGTAGTTGTTTGCTTAGTTTTTGTTTGTTTGTTTTAGAATCAGTTGTTGACAGTTGTGAATTTGTTATTTTACTATTCATATTTTTGATCATCTTCTTTTTCTTAGATAAGTCCCTTTAACATTTCATATAATAAGGGCTTGGTGATGATGAACTCCTTTAACTTGACCTTATCTGGGAAGCACTTTACCTGCCCTTGCATTCTAAATGAAAGCTTTGCTGGATACAGTAATCTTGGATGTAGGCCCTTGCCTTTTGTGACTTTGGATATTTCTTTCTAGCTCCTTCCTGCCTGTAAGGTTTCTTTTGAGAAATCAGCTGATAGTCTTCTGGGAACCCCTTTGTACGTAACTGTCTCCTTTTCTCTTGCTGCTTTTAAGATTCTCTCC
>PVIA01000636.1:0-394513 GCA_004024845.1 Tonatia bakeri
ACACATGGTCATGAACTAAAGGGGGGAATGAGGGTGGGAGGGGATGGGCAGGGTGGTGGGGAGTGAGGGGGGAAATGGGCCAACTGTAATAGCATAATCAATAAAATAAAGAATTAAAAAAATAATAATAATATGTTTCTCAAAAATAATTTAAGGGAATTGACAGTAACATAACACATTCTAAATAACCAAATACTCAAACTATTCTTTATTGAATTTATTGGGGTAATATTGGTTCACAAAACCATACAGGTTTCATGTGTACAGCTCAATGAAACATCTGCACACTGCATTGTGCACCACTTCCCAAGAAAAGTCTCTTTCCATCCCCATTTTCACCCCCTTTGCCCATCTCCACCTATCCCCACTCCCTTTTCCCTCTGGCTGTCACCATACTGTTTTCTGTTGTGTGTGTCTATGTGGTTTTTTGCTTAATCCCTTTACCTTTTTTTATCCAGCCCCCAGTCCTCTCCCCTCTGACAGCTGTCAGTCTATTGTATGAATCTATGCCTCTGTTTCTACTTTGTCAATGTATTTTGTTCATTAGATTCCACATGTAAGTGAGATCATATGTATCTGTCTTTCTCTGGACTGGCATATTTCACTTAGCATAATAATCTCTAAGTCCATCCATGTTTTCACAAAAGGTAAAATTTACTTTTTATGGCCAAGTAGTATTCCATTCTGTGAATCTACCAGTTTTTTGATCCACTCATCTACTGATGGGCACTTGGGCTATTTCCAGATCTTGGCTATTGTACTCAAGATATCTTTTGAAATAAAAAATAAGACAGGAATGCTCACTATTGCCATTATTATTTCAATATTGTTTTGGGAGTTTCAGTTAATGTAATAAGGCAAAAATAAAATAAACACTTAGCATAAACAATAGAAAAATGTTAAATGCACCATTCTCTTGCTAATGAAATTGTATAATTAGAAAATCCAAAGATGTTAGTGGGGAACAAAGTACTATATTAATGAGAGACTTTAATAAGATGGCTGGATTGATTATAAAAATAATTTTCTCCATTCTAAAAATAACCAGCTAGAAATGGATATTGGAAGAAGTGTTCTGTTCACAATAGACACTCAAATAGAAAAATATTTAGGAGTAAATTTAATAAAAAAGAACATATATGAGAAAATCTATAAGACTTGACTATTCAAGATCATAGAGCAAGATCTAAACAAATGGAAAAGATGTACCAAGTTCTTGGGTGTAAAGATTTTTACAACAAAAATCTGTCAAGCTCCCTAAAATTAATGTACACATTTCATGCAATTTTAATTTAGATGACAACAGAGCTGCATATTTTTAAGTGAATGCAATTACCTTAAAATTTGTGTAGATGAATAATGTCTAAGAATATACTAGAAAACAGAAAAGTAAGTGTGAAGCTTGCTTTGTCATATACTTAAAACATACTATAAAACTACTGTAATCCAAACAGTATCGTGTTGCCATAAGAATAAGCAATAGATCCATGAAACAGTGGAAGAGTCAGAAGCAAATCCAATTATTTGAATATACAACAAAGATGAAATTTAATTCAGATGAATTGTTTATTTAAAAACACAACTGACTACCCACATAACAGAAAATAAAGTTAGATCTTACAACATTAAAATATAAAGCAAACTAAATCAAAGACACGAGAAAAAACTAAAACTTCTAGAGAAAACTTTATAAGACTATTTGTATAACTTGGGAGCTGAAGAAACTATTTTAATCAAAATGCAAAACCCAAAAGCTATAAAAATAAAATTCCACATATCCTACTACACAAAAAAGTAACTTTTTGTGTGTAAAGGAAAGATGCCAAAACAATACAAAGTAGACAAATTAGATGTGGGGGGGATGGATTATTTGTAATCTGAATGACAGATAAAGGGTTAATATCTATAATATACAAAAATCATTCACAAATTTCTTTTTGTGAAAAAATTGTTCAACCCTCTCCTCATGAGCACTATATATTTAATGCCTTCAAAAATACTTTCAGGATTAGCAGTACGTTTTTTCTGGTTATCCAAATGGCCTGTAGCAAGTTTATTTTGTTTTGTTTTCATTGTGATATAGTTGACATATAACATTACCTGAGTTTCAGGTGTATAATATAACATAATGATTCAATATATGTATATATTGTGAAATGACCACCACAATAAATTTAGTAAACGTCCATGACCTCACATAGTTACAGATTATTTTCTTGTGATGAGAACTTTTAAGGCCTACTCTCTTAGCAACTTTCAAATACACGATACAACATTGTTAACTACAGTCATCACGCTGCACGTTCCAGCCCTAGGACTTGTTTGTCTTGTAACCAGAAGTTTGTCCCTCTTGACTGCCTTCACCCATCTCTCCCATCCTTCACCCCTCACCTTTGGCAACCACCAATCTGCTCTTTGTATCGATGAGTTTTATTTCGCTTTGTTTATTCTTCTACCTCACCACCTAAATTTTTTCCACTGTCCTCGAACTCCAGGGTCCCTAAGGATGTCAGACCCTCCTTCTCACTTTTCCAAGAGCCCTCCAGCCTACAGAGAAGGAACTGGGGGAGGGGCACCCTTTCCCCTTCAATCTCAATCCCTGAAAACCATGGAGCCCCAGGAAAGGAGGTGGTCTGGGCAGAGTGAAGAGGCTTCAGAAGTGGCCCCTGAGATGGGGGTGGTGAGGAAAGAGTCAGGGTGATAAGGCTGGGAGCTGGGGACCCCTGGGAGTTCAGGATGGGATGGAGAGACTCTGACCACTGCGGAGGCTGGGCACCCCACGCCCTCCGGCCCTCACCTGGCTGAACGTGCCGGTCCTGCGTTCAGGAAAGCTGTCATAGAGTATGGGGGTGCAGTGGAGGTGTGAGGTCCCAGGTGGAGATGAGGATAGGTCCCTGAGAACTGCAGAAACCATTACCTGCCCTTCTTCTCCCCCAGAGTTGGGTCTTCTTCATCTGCCTTCCCCCTTCAGAATGCTGGAGCAATACCCAGGCATCTGTCACCTAGACCTATTTTCATGGTCCAAGATGTTGGGGAGATATGACAGGCAGGGTCTCCCAATGAGGCCTGCAAGGGAGAGAGAAAAATGGAGAGAAAAATGGGGTAGGGAGGGATGGAAGTGGGGAAGGGAGTGGGGGAAAGTGGTAGGCAGGTAGGAAGCTATCCCAGGAACTCATGGTGGGGGCCGGCCCCATTGCCTTTCTTTTCTTGGACTCTAGCTCATTTTCTAGAAGCCATAGAACAGGTGAGTGGCTCTGTAACACACCAATATCAGCACAGGTCAGAATTGTCATCCAAAGTCCAAGGCCTCCACTTACCAGTTGATAAAAGTAAACAAAAGCTTAATCTCTCTGTGCTTCAGTTTCTGTTTCCCAACTGTTCAATTGTAAGAATAACAGGGTGTGCCCCCTGGAATGCTGTAACCAGGAGTTAAATGGGATGATTTTTTTTAACCCTCACCTGAGGATATATTTATTGATTTTGGAGAGAGAAGGGGGAGAAAGAGAGGGAGAGAGAGAGAAACATCAATGTGAGAAAGAAATATTGATTGGCTGCCTCCCTTATGCACCCCAAGTGGGGATTGAACTCACAACCTAGGTATGTGTCCTGACTGGGAATTGAACCAGCAAACTTTTGTTGTACTGGACAACACTCCAACCAACTGAGCTGCCAGAGCTGGGGTGGGTTTTTTAGCAAAGTATTCAGGCCAGTGCCTGGCAAACAAGCCCCCAGTAAATGCTAACATGAAAGTAACACTGGGTCTGACTACTCACTGACCCACACTGGTTTCCCCAACATTGTGGACATTGACCTGGGGCTCCAGCTGTCCACAGAACTGTTGGCCATGTGGCCAGCCTTGCAGCCGCCTTGCAGCCAGCCTGCACTGTCTCCAGTGAAGGTGGGGATGTCCCAGGTAAGCCCTGCCCACTTCTGCACCCCTCCTGTGTGCAACGCCTGTTGTCCCTGGAGTCACAGCCAGGTTCCTCCAAGGAACCTCTGCTTTGGGATGCTCTCATTGGCTGGCTGATACCTGCAGAAACGGCTGGAGACATTTTCAGGAGCTCCTGGAATGTCCAATATAGATAGTACCTGATGCAACCTAGCTGTCCCCAAGAGGTCATGCAAGATGCGCTGCTAATATGTAAAGCAAAACCAGCATCAGAGTGGGCTGGAGCCAGAATCTGCACAGGCGGTGGGTCTGCACACCAGGGACCTTGTCAGTTCGGAGCGGAGTCATACTCCAGGAACTTGAATTCCCCCAGGGTACTGACACCAGGGCTGATAAATGGTAACACGAGGCAAAGTGCACCTCCGGTGAATTAAATTATACATTTCACTCCGTTCAAAACCATTACAGTTTATGGACAGAAATCAACCTGAGGAGGGTACCAATGTCTATAATCCATTGAGAGTACAGGATATAAAATCCACTCCACTCTCCCTCCTGCTAGAAAAGGGGTGAGCATAAGCAGAATGATTTCTAATGTACTGCATGAGAAATACTGTAAACTGGTTAAATGTTTAACCGAATTGTGAAAATAAAATTAGCCTATCCAGAGACAGGCTAAAAATTGTGTGAAATGCTCAAAACTAGCAAAAGCAAAAAGGCAAAAACAGGATGGATAAGTCCAAGGAAGAATCTGGTAAAATGATGTGCCTCAGGCCAGTCTTCAGAAGGCGTCACAGGAAGGTGAGGGAGAGAGGAGGAAAGTCTCTTGCCTGGCTCAGGCTGCCAGCTCTGCAGGTTAAAACCCCACTTAACAGGGTTGGGGCAGTGGTCTCAGGCGATGGCTAGCCCAGGTATTGGTTCTCTCTTCTTCCTTAGTATCAGGGCAGCAAAATTTTAGATGAATACAAAGTCATCCAGAACAAAAACTACACTTCTGAATCTCCTGCAAAGCCAACTACGAGCTTGGGATTGAGTTCTGGCCAGTGGCATGTAAATGAAGGGCTGTGTGTTTGATTTCCAAAACATGCCTTTAAAGGGAGGAGCAATGCCCTCCCTCCTTCAGTCCTTCCTGCGGGCCAGAATGCAGATGTTATGACTGATGCTCTAGCAACTACATTACACCATGAAACTGAAGCTTCATGATGGTTGAGTAACACAATTCCATGTAAAGGAACCTGGTCTCTGGCCCCCACGGCACCCTGCCAACCTTACATGGCCTACTTCTAGGTTTCCTTTACGTAAGAGAAAAATATATTTCCATTATTGTTTGGTTTTCTGTATCACATAGCTGAACTAAATCTTATCCAATGAACAGAGAAGATGAGAATCCTTTTTGTTGGAAAAGGTGGACCAAGGACTGCAATAGATGTAGGGGTTCCCTGTGTTGGCAAAACTACGACACAGACATGCAAGCGAAGTAGGAGTGTTCCCTGAACTGGTGGAACTGGTGGGAAAATCAAGACTAGTTCCTGGATAAACAGACATGGTGAAGGGAGAAATGGAAGAATCAAGGCTATCCCTGTAGCCATGGCTATGTAGGGCAGGATCGCAGAGGACACTGGGGAGGTTATTACGTTGGACTACACAGGGAAAGGTGCCATGGCTCGACAGGTGCATCAAGACCCTGTGTTGACTAAGGCTGGTAAAAGAGGAATTGCTCCTGGAAGTTCTATCCATTTTCAAAAACAAGCTCAAGTCCTTGTCCATCTCCCTTCATGGCCAGAGGTGTCCCTGTTAGTTCTTGTACTCACTGACTGCCCGTAGCATCTCCCAATGACCCACACAGCTTGTTGTCCTCTGCAGTTTGGACTGCCTGTAGAGGCACCTAGTCCAGCATTTCTCCTCAGATGGTCCTCACAGCACCCTCATGGGACTGTCCTGATGACCTGCTAAAAATACAGACGTAAGGACTCTACTCAACACCAAGTGGAGCAGCCCTCTAAATGTCCCCCATAATTCTGACATACACGTAAGTGCAATCCATCATTTTACACATGGGGAAACTGAGGCCCAGACAAGTAGTGTAACTTTCCAGAGGTCTCATTGTGAGCACTGGGCCATAACCCAGGAATCAGGACATCCAGAGTCCAGGGCTTACTCCAAGGCCCTGTGGATCTCCCAACACCTGCACCCTTTATCCTGGCTCTCTGGGGTGGTCCCCTGCTAATTAAAAACCCTCTGAGAAGGAGGCTCACCCGTGAGATCCCAAGGTGAGGCTGAGCGCCCGCCCTCTACCCTGGCTCCCAGCACCCGGCTGTGATCAAGGCGATCCTTATCTTCAGCAACCACAGGAAGCCACAGCTCTCCAAGTTCCACCAGCTTTACGGTGGAGACACACAGCGGCAAATCATCAGGATACATTCCATCTTGTATCCAAGAGAGATGCAAGTGTTTGTGATTTCCTTAAAAGGGGATTATTAATTGGAGAATCTGACAACAAACTGATTGATAGACGTTATGCAATGTTATATTTTGTCTTCTGTGTGGATTTTCCAGACAGTGAACTTGGCATTGGAGATATCATTCAAGTACTTGTATAAACATTAGGCAAGTGTTTTGAAAATGTCTGTGTACTGGATTTAATTTTCCATGTATACAAGGTTCACAATATTCCTGCAGAGGTGGTCATGGGGGAACGGCACTGAAGACCAGCATGTGCGGAACTATGACACGCGCCGGGCGTGTGTCACAGAGACCGGAGGCTGGTCCGGCGGGAGCTCCAGCCCGTGCGGCATCGGCTGTGAAGAATGTGAGTCCTCCCGCAACCCCCAGAAATATTTGGTGACATCAGCATAAAAGTGCCAGACCTGCCTTTGTTTAAAGAAAAAATTTAGAAGTCCACACCTAGCTAAAATCCAGGGGGAAAGATCATCTAAGTTTGCCATGCGGTTGCTTACCAAAAATAGAGGAAGAGAGAGTTAACTTTTGCTCTTGGATTTAAGTCAAGGTCCTGTGGAGAAGTGGCGCACAATCAGGATGGCAGTTCAATGTTGCTTTCCTTACTCAGTGATTTTTGAAGAAATTGAGTAGTTCCAGTGTGATCTTTTTTCTTTCTTTTCTAAACCACATTCCAATGGCCCTGGCCGGTGGGGCTCAGTTGGTTGGGCATCATCCTGCAAACCCAAAGGTCACTGGTTCAATTCCCCAATCAGGACATATGCCTGGGTTGCAGGTTCTGGGTATGGAAGGCAGCCGATCTATGTTTCTCTCCCTCTCTTTCTCACTCCCTTCCCCTCTCTCTAAAATAAAAAAGTAAAAATAATAAACTGCAATAATAAACTGCATTCCTACAGCACCTTAAGGCATGCCTCTCTGTATTGACTATAACAGAATTTTTAAAAAATGTTTGAGACATTTCTTTAAATTATGTACAACCCAAAATGTTGGTGTTTTGTACAGATCACAAGTGCAACATTCCTTAATTCTTTCTGTTATTTGTCACAATTGTTATTTAAAGAACCAAGCATGTATTGCCTGAAAACATTATGATGTTTTTCTCTGTTTAAATAAACTCCAAGGTAACTGGACTTCTACAGCACCTTTCTGTTTTCCTGACACCTACTTTAGCAATAAGTTTTTACAACCCTCTGACTCAACAAAGTAAGTAAAGGTATATCTTATCACTGTTTTAAAAATAAATATACGCTTAAAATTAAAACAAAAAAAACCTCCCTGAGATGGAAACACAAGCTGCATGGTTCCCTTCATCCTCACAACCCGGGACACACTGCAGGCTGAGGACACACGCGCGGCCTATGGGCACATCTCCCAGAGCTGCTTACAGCTGTAGAAACCCGGCCTCCTTCTGCAAAACCTGCCTTAGAGGCAAAGGGCCATCTTGCAGATTCACGCGAGTGAACATTCAACTGACCCCTCCCTGACCTAGGGTATGGGTACGTACATCAGGGGCTCCAGGAGTAGGACACCCTCCTTGGATTCCAACCCACCCCCCCATAAACTTCCATACATCCCCTCTTCCCGTACTAGGCCTGCCTGCCCTTCTTCTCATTGCCCCAGGCCTGGGGAGTGGGGAGGGGGTGCTGACATTAATGGCTGCATCCCCTCTTGCCCCAGATTCTCCAGCATCTTTGGAAACTCTACTTCCTCTTCCCTCCTGCTGTTTGACTCTCCATAGTCCCCACCCCTGAAAGGAATAAACTTCTGACTAGCTTGAGAACTTTTCACAACCCGCCTCGCCCTTACCTCCCGTGGATCCCTCACAGTACTGCCTCACAGATGCCATCCCCAGGCAGGCAGGAACTGCCCTGGCTTTTGCTCTCCACTCCAGCCCCTTGCAGACGTATCTGGACACTTTTTCTGGCTAAATCCACTTAACACTCCCCAGATGCATGTATGATTTGTCTTCCTGAGAGATTCCAGATCACCATAGGTGTCCTGTCTTTGACTCCAGAGGCAGGTCCAGGCTTTCAGCACTGACTCTCTGAGACAATCTCTGCTGGACCAACTCCTAGAACATGCCCTGTCCTTTCACCTTCTACTGTCTAAGGTATCACTAGTTCATGATACCCTGGAGCTATAAGCTGTCTCTTCCTTCGCTGTCTTCGTGGTACAGGCCTTGGGACACTTGGTAAGAGAAGTCAGGTGAGGCACTTGCTTGGGACAGCCCTTTTTGGAGAGCCACAGGGAGACAAGCCTCCATCGCTGTCAGTGCCTTTACAGTCCAAAAATTTCCACAGCCTCAGGCCTGGAGCAGGCCTCTGCTCATTCATTCATTGTTGATTTTTATCATTCTAATAATTCATAATTACCACACTGGGAGACCCGCCTCACATCCATTTCTCCCGCAGCTGCACCGGCTGTCCATTTTTCTGTCTCCTGTCTCTATTCACAACCCTAATAACTAGGGATATGGTCTGACCACTGGGGAGCCCTCAACCAGTGGGGCCAGGACGCTGAAGGCAGGATGCAGGGAACCTCGGTGTCCCTGCGGGGGATTTAGGGTGCCCGAAGACTGGAACGCGGAAAGCCGGAAGGTGGGAAGAGATGACGTGGGGTTTAATCTCTGCATTCCAACCCAGTCCTCGAGGCCGGAGCGGCTGCCTTCGGCGCCACCTGGCGGCCACTGCCCTCTAATGGACTAGACTTAGAGAGGGTCCCTGGCCCTACGGAGGCCGGTGCTCGCGGGGTGCACGGGCGAGCTGTGGGGGCGGGGAGTGGCAGCTAGGAGAACCTGGACCGTGCAGCCCTAGGGAGGGGCACATTTCTCGATTCGTGAGGATCCCACGACACTCCTGAGACCCCAGATCCGGTGCCCTAGGTCCCTCACAGCTCTGTGGGGTGCTAGGCGGCTGAGTGAGCATGAGCGTGAGCACGCGCGCGCGCGGCCACCCCACGCGGCGCCCCGCACCGCCGCTCACGCGGGCGCGCGCCAGGACGCTTGCCCGCGCCAGCGAGTCTGCGAGCCCGAGGCCGCAGGTTCGGGAGAGGGCCACCCAGAGATAGTGTGGCATCTTTGGGCAGCGCAATCATGCGGATACTGCCTCACACTTTTCCGCCCTCACCTGGAGCGGGAGACGGCTTCGGAGCCACACTTCCCCATGGATGATCCCCTAGGGCTGGACGTGGTGGTCCCTGCGGCTCCGGCCCCTCGCAACAGTCTAGGGGGCCCTGGGCCACGCCGCTCCCACCTGCCAGTCGCAGCGGCCAATAAGAGCCTGGCATAGTGATGTCATACCTATCGGCCACTGTTGATGAAAGTCCGAGGTCACCCGTCAGGAAACCAGCGCAAACCCACCCGCAGGGTTTCCGGAAGTTTCTATCGCGGCAGCGGAGGGCGGCCTCGCACCGCACCCTTTTGCGTGCCACCACTTTGGCCTTCCATCTGGGCTATCCGCGAGTCACTTCTCCCCCCTCCCGTCTCCTTTATGGGGGTCCCCTTCATTTCCACTCATGATCTCGTGTCCACATCTTCATTTCCACAGTTGCGCCCTCGTCCCCAAGAGTGTCCCATGTCACCTTTTCTCCAGCACTACCACCCGATCCTCTGAGGGGGGTCCTCAGCCACACTTTCACATGCCGGTCCTCCCCCCGTGCCATCCCTGCTGTGTTGTGGCCAGGGATGCTCATTTATTCGTCCCCCAGCCCAGACCGAGGCTGTCACCCTGTCCTAGAGTGTCCATCCGTCTGTCAATGTCTCACTGCGTTTGTGGCTGTCACTGCATGAGACCGACCGTCTGCATGTCTCTGTCTCCTCGGGTTTCTGTTCATCTGTCGGTCTTGTGGGCGTCTGCTCCGCCACTGCGGGTCTTTTGGTAGTGCGGGTCACGGTGTGTCTGGACGTCTGTCGGCGTCTGTCGCGGGCTCCGTCTGGGCCTCGGGGTCTGTGGGTCTCGGTTCCCAGGGAGCAAAAGGGAGAGGAGGTGGCAACTCCAGGCGGTGGGGAGGGGAGGGGGCGGAGACAGTGGGCGGAGGCGGGGGCGCAGAGCCGGGCCGGAGGGGGTGTGTGCGGGGGGCCGGAGGCGGCGGCTGTCAGAGTCTGCTCAGCCAGCGCCGGGGAACATCGGCCACCTCCAGCTCCCGGCGCGGCCCGGCCCGGCCCCGCTTGGCCACCTCAGGTGAGTCTCCCGCCCCGTCCGGGACCCTCCCCCAGCTTTCGGCCCCTTCCGCGTCCGGGGCACAGTGCACTCCTGGAGGGATCCAGGCCCCCAAACCTGACGCCCACTGCGCCCCCGGGCCTGCCCAGAGGCGCCCCTGCCACCTCACACTCATCCTTAACTCTTCGCTCGCCGCTGGAGACTTACGGTCGCCTGCGTAGGGAGCCGGCATCCCGAACGGCTGGCTGCTGCCTCTGCTCTCGATTTCCTGTGGGGACCCCCGAGCGCCCCTAGCCCGTTGGTCCTCAGGTCTGCGGCCACTATAAGGCGCCCCCTGATTGGGGCGGAACCCGGTCCACGCAGGTTCCTGGCGTCCGGCTGCCATTTCCCCCGACCCCACCCCAATCCGGCCACCCGCGCGCCCCTGCGAAGCGCCCAGCGTAAGCCCCCTGCCAGGCCCAGGCATCCCCCTCCCGCGGGGATTCCGTCTCTATTTGGAGGGAAGGGGAGACTCAGCGGAAGACCCGAGTTATAATTAGCCCCACTCGAGTTTCCTAGTTAATCTTAGCACCATCACCACCCTATCTCAGGACGCCGGCGGCTGGGTGACCGTCGCGAGAGGGGGGAGTTCCGACCCGGGGAATTTTGATCCTTTGGCTGGAGATGCCGGAACCACAGCAGCTGCTGCCCCAAAATAGCGCCCCCGCCCCTGCAGCGGGGGATCTCCGGAGCTCGGAGAACATAGGCGTCCGGGTTCGCTCATCAGACCCCTCTGCAATGCCCGCAAGCCCCCAGACCCCCGCCCTAAGTTCCCGGCTTCTTTACTCTGGGCGGGGAGCGCCGATATTTTCTCGGTCTCTAGTGCCCCCCGCTGGCGGCAGCATGCACAGCAGCATCGGACGGACTGAGAACTGGAGTCCTGGGGTCCAAGACTGGCGAATCTGTTCTCTGAGGCTAGACGACAGGGGTGCGCAACTGACAGGCACCCAAGGGTACCAGCGCGCTGTGCCAGACTGTGGATAAGGCGGGCTGGGAGGGTAGAGTGTGGAGTAGGCAGGACTTGGGGTGCCCCAGAACTTGCGGTTCCCACACCCTGAATGCCCAACCCGCCCTCCAGGGCCCGGGCCCTGGCCAACGGCAGAAGAGGCTGAGCCTTCACGCCACTGCGAGCGCCCCCATCCGCCTCGCGTCAGCGAGGGCCCCGCCCCTGTCTTGTGGCCAGTACGTGGACTGCGGCCTCTGGTGCGGGTACCCGCACTGTTCGCACTGGGCCCAAACCAGTCCACCCAGCTGGGGGAAGGAGGTGAGGGCAGTGGGTCCTCTGTGGGGCAGGGGAGGGTATTGTTTGGAAGGTCCCATCTCTGTTCCTTACATTTGTCTATCTGGGTGTATGTGTGCCTGATCTCTGTCCCCTCTTGCTTCTCTGCCTGTGTCCTTGTCTCTGTTGGTCTGTCTCCCTTCCTCCATTTCTCGCTTCCTCTTTGCCAGCCTGCCCCACCTTCTCTGAAGCTTAGAGATAACCCTGGAGCAGGAGTGTTACCTAATCTCCATCCTAGCAGCCTCAGGCCTTCATCCTCTGCCTTTCTTTCTCCCAGCAGCTGCCCGCCTGCCTTGGTAGCCATGAGGCCCCCATGCTGTCCCCTGCACACTCTCTTCCCAGCGTCCCCACTTCTTCTCCTCCTCCTCTTCCTCCTGGGAGGAGGGGCAGAAGCTGAGCACCCGGAGGACCCAGAGCTGCTGGTGACAGTGCGTGGGGGCCGTCTTCGGGGCATCCGCCTAATGGCCCCTGGGGGCCCTGTCTCTGCTTTTCTGGGCATCCCCTTCGCAGAACCACCCGTGGGCCCCCGTCGCTTTCTGCCACCGGAGCCCAAGCGGCCCTGGTCAGGGGTACTGGATGCCACAGCCTTCCAAAGTGTCTGCTACCAATACGTGGACACCTTGTACCCTGGCTTTGAGGGCACCGAGATGTGGAACCCCAACCGTGAGCTGAGTGAGAACTGCTTGTACCTCAACGTGTGGACACCATACCCTCGGCCTGCATCCCCTGCCCCTGTCCTCGTCTGGATCTATGGGGGTGGCTTCTACAGTGGGGCCTCCTCCCTGGATGTGTATGATGGCCGCTTCCTGGCCCAAGCAGAGGGGACTGTGCTGGTATCCATGAACTACCGGGTGGGAGCCTTTGGCTTCCTGGCCCTGCCAGGGAGCAGGGAGGCCCCAGGCAATGTGGGTCTCCTGGACCAGAGGCTGGCCCTGCAGTGGGTACAGGAGAATGTAGCAGCCTTCGGGGGGGACCCAATGTCAGTGACTCTGTTTGGGGAGAGTGCAGGTGCTGCCTCTGTGGGCATGCACCTTCTGTCCCCACCCAGCCGGAGCCTGTTCCACAGGGCTGTGCTGCAGAGTGGTGCACCCAATGGGCCATGGGCTACGGTGGGCATGGGAGAGGCCCGCCGAAGGGCCACACTACTGGCCCGCCTTGTAGGCTGTCCCCCAGGTGGGGCTGGTAGCAATGACACAGAGTTGGTTGCCTGCCTGCGGACACGGCCAGCTCAGGACCTGGTGGACCACGAGTGGCATGTGCTGCCTCAGGAAAGCGTCTTCCGCTTCTCTTTTGTGCCTGTGATAGACGGAGACTTCCTCAGTGACACACCCGAGGCCCTCATCAATGCTGGAGACTTCCAGGGCCTGCAGGTGACTAATGGCTGGAGTGGGTGGAACTGGTTCCTCTAGGCTTGTTCTCCCTCCAACCCTCCCCCTGGGGACCCAGGCATGAGGGATTCACAAAACCCATTCCCAAAGGCCCAGGCTTCTCTTCCTTGAGGGCTTGATCCCAGGGTGACCAGTGGGACAGAGAGAAGAGAAAATACGGGTATATTTTTTCCTTCTCTCAACCTGTTCCCCAATCTCATACTCTCTTCCTCTGTGGTTCTGCATCTGTAACTGTTCATCTCTCTGGTTCTTTGTCCATCTGTTTTTGTCTGCGTGTCTGTCTGTGTCTGCCCCCATCTCCACCCATTCTCATTACTTCCTCCTGTTCCCCCAGGTGCTGGTGGGTGTGGTGAAGGATGAGGGCTCCTATTTTCTGGTTTATGGGGCCCCAGGCTTCAGCAAAGACAACGAGTCTCTCATCAGCCGGGCACAGTTCCTGGCTGGGGTGCGGGTCGGGGTCCCCCAGGCAAGTGACCTGGCTGCCGAGGCTGTGGTGCTGCATTACACAGACTGGCTGAACCCTGAGGACCCAGCACGCCTGAGAGAGGCCATGAGCAATGTGGTGGGCGACCACAATGTCGTGTGCCCTGTGGCCCAACTGGCTGGGCGACTGGCTGCCCAAGGTGCTCGGGTCTATGCCTACATCTTTGAACACCGTGCGTCTACGCTCTCCTGGCCCCTCTGGATGGGGGTGCCCCACGGCTACGAGATCGAGTTCATCTTTGGGCTCCCCCTGGAACCCTCGCTAAACTACACCATCGAAGAGAGAGCCTTTGCCCAGCGACTGATGAAATACTGGGCCAACTTCGCCCGCACAGGGTCAGCAATGAGGAGGGGAGGATGGCCTCTGGGAGCTAGGGAGGCAGGGGGGACAGAAAAAGAAAGTGGAAGACAAGCAGAGACAGGTGAAAAGGGCTAGAAAGAGAAGGGGAAGTTCACAAAGGAAAGGAGACAAAAGGGAGGAGAGAGAATGACCAAGGAGAATGGGAGAGGAAGGAAGGAGAAAGTGGGGTGGCAGATCCTGAAGAGACAAGGACAACAGCAGAGACAGGCAAAGAGAAGAGCTGAACAAGGAGGGACAGAGGAGTCACCGTAGTAGCTGAGAGTGTGAACTGTAGAGCTAGGTCAATCGGATCAGTGGTGATTTCATTAGCTGTGATGCATAAGTGCACACATTTTACCTGTCTGAAGAGGGGACAATAAATCCAATATCATATAGGCATTGTTAAAAGCAAATGTGATATTTGTAGAGATAGGACTGAGCCTCGTTACACTGTAAGGGCTCGATAAATCATGAATTTTTTTAAATGAGAGAAATGGACGACGATGGAGCAGGAAAACTGAAGGAAAGGGAAAGGAGAGATAGAAAGCGGGCAGGAGGAAGGGGAAGACTAGATGATGAGGGATACTGGAGAAGAGAAAGAAGGATTAAAGCAGAACCGGGAGGGAAGGGATGGGGCTGTCCTTGGAGCAAAGAGGGCATGGGGTCTGGAAGCAGACTGCCTCCTCCTCTCTCCATCTCCATTCCCCAACCCCAGGGCAAGTCGGGCTTGCCTGAGGCTGAGCCTTCCCTTTCCTTCCACAGGGACCCCAATGACCCCCAGGACCACAAGGCTCCGCAGTGGCCGCCGTACACGGGGAAAACGCAGCAGTATGTGAGCCTCAACCTGCGGCCTCTGGAGGTGCGGCGGGGGCTGCGCGCCCAGGCCTGTGCCTTTTGGAACGGCTTCCTACCCAAATTGCTCAGCGCCACCGGTACGCGGGGGCCAGTGGGCAGGGGCTGAGCAGAGGGGGGACAAGTGGGGCACGGAGAGAGAGTGGGTAATGGAAGCCGGCGGGGTGTATAACCCCTCTCTTCTCCCACCAGCCACGGAGGCTCCCAGCACCTGCCCAGGCCCCGCCCACGGGGAGGCTGCCCCGAGGCCCAGGCCCAGCCTCCCCCTACCCCTCCTTCTCGTTCTCCTTTTCTTCAGCCTCCCGCGGCTGTGACCACAGCCTCTTCCCCTCCTCAGGCCTCACTGGGCCCCTCCTCTAATGAGTAGTCGGACCGTGGGGAAGGGCCCCACTCAGGGATCTCCGACCCAGCGCCCCCTCCCTCCCTCAGAAAGCCTCAAACTGGACAAGGGGAGTGGTGACCTACGACCCATCTCAGGGAACAAAACGCCTTTGTTTAAATGAAAAGGAAAGAGCCAATTCTCTCTCTCTCTCTCTCTCTCTTTTTTTTTTTTTATAAAATTATTCCTTAGAGCCTGAGCTTGGTGTTGAGGGGAGAGGGAAGACCTGGGGCTAGATAGCACCTCCCAGTGGGGCTATAACCGTCAACCATTTCTGTCTCTTTTTTCCCCCATCAATCCATGGATGCTCCACCCTCCTGATCCCTTACGTCCTCCTGTCTTCCGGTCATTTTCTGCCCCTGCATCCTTCTTCCCGCCATCCTTCTCTGGTCCCCCTCTATCTTCATCTTCCCCGGTCTTTCGTCTCTCATATTCTAATCTTCTTTCCACCACCCCACGTGGCCTCCTATTTACTCCTTGTGTCCTCCTGCACTCACGCCCCCTACCCCATGTCCGTTCCCTGGCCTTCCCCATGTCCTCCTCCCACCCCCTCGCCGGGCACCCTGGCCGCAGACACGCTGGACGAGGCAGAGCGCCAGTGGAAGGCCGAGTTCCACCGCTGGAGCTCCTACATGGTGCACTGGAAGAACCAGTTTGACCATTACAGCAAGCAGGATCGCTGCTCAGACCTGTGACCCAGGCGGGACCCCAAGTTCCACCACCCCGCCCGCCCCTCCCGGTCCCCTAGCTGTATATACTATTTATCTAAGGGCTGGGATATAACAGAGGAGCCCTAGACCTCGCCCGCCCCGACTCCCTCCCTCTCCCGGGGCTCCCAGTCTTCTGCGTCTTCTGCATGTCTCGGCCGAGCCCCTACCCCGCGGTGCCTTCGCCCCTCTGGGCTGCCAATAAACTGTTACAGCCAAAGGCGTGTGCGCGATTGGGAAGCCGGGGTCTGGCAGAACGCCTAACCACTAGGGCTGAGGGAATGGAGGGGTGATCACCGGAGCCAGCGGCCTGGCTCAGTTAGAGGTGGAATACAGGGCGCCCTCTACTGCCTCCGCCAGGCAAACTTGTGTCTGCGCATAAGGGCGGCGCAGGCGCGGCGGTGCATTGTGGGAACTCTGAGGGTCGACTCCGTCTCCACTGCTTCCCGGTGCCAGGAAAGGTTGTCGCCAGAGCCTGCCTGCCTGCCAGTCCTGCCCGCGGCTAGCCCAAGACCCGGAGCCGAGAGTAAGTGCTGGAACCCAAGTTCTCCCTGGAGTTCGTCCCGCACCGCCAGACGCAACATCTGCCCTGCCTGGACAATCTCCACGCCGGCCGGCCGCCCTGGAGCTGCTAAAAGATGTCCACCTGGGCCTTGCCCCACCCAGCCGTGGCCCCGTTCGCTTGGCCATCCTTTCGGGCCACTACCTCTACTATCACTATGGCTGCGACGGCCTGGACGACCGGGGCTGGGGCTGTGGATACCGCACTATACAAACGCTATGCTCGTGGCCAAACGGCCAAACTGTGGGTGTACCCGGGTTGGTGGACATGCAGGCGGCACTGGAGGATATGGGCGACAAGCCCCCTGGCTTTCGGGGCTCCCGGAGCTGGATCGGCTGCGTAGAGGCCAGTCTCTGTCTCGACCACTTTGGAGGGCCCCAGGGGCGCCTGTGCCACATTCCTCGTGGAGCTGGGCTTCAGGGGGAACTGGAGAGGCTTTACTCCCACTTTACAGTAGGTAGGGGGCCTGTAATGGTTGGTGGAGATGCGGATGCG
Source organism: Tonatia bakeri (assembly GCA_004024845.1). Lineage (NCBI taxonomy): Eukaryota > Metazoa > Chordata > Mammalia > Chiroptera > Phyllostomidae > Tonatia > Tonatia bakeri. Next base: position 17,028 of record PVIA01000636.1, read on the forward strand.
CGGTCCAAAGCCTTGCTAGGAGTCTGCCTGGGGCCAGGCACTGAAGCCTACGTCCTAGTATTGGACCCTCACTGCTGGGGTGCTCCAAAAACTCCCAGTCAACTACAGGCTGCTGGGTGGGTGGGCTGGCAGGAGGTGAACACAGCTTTTGACCCCAGCTCCTTCTACAACCTGTGTTGGACCAGCCATAACTCTGAAAAAGAACTGCATGCCCAGAACTGAGACTCTGGTCCCGCACACCCACGTACCTACTCAAAAGGCAGAGGCTTAGACACTGCCCAATGTTAGGCCCCCAGGAAGCCCCAGTAGAGCCTGGGACCACTGGCATCAATAAAATGGCAAGGCCCAACTAAACCACTGTCCCAGCCAATGTTTGGGAGGATCTTGGGAAGTTATACAATATGTACTCAGGAGTCACTGCAGAAGTGCTTTTATTGGCAGTAGGGCTGGACGTACAAAAAATTTTCAGAGCTGGATGGGACACGGCAGTCATAAGTACAGGACACCGAGAGTGAGGAAAAGTAGATGGCTCAAAAGAAATCCACATCATCTGGAGCATCCAGGTCACGGTATTCCACAATGGCCCGTGGATCTCCACGGGCCATCCTGTGAGATGAGAAAGAGGTAAAATGGGATGAGAGTTGAGGGTCCCAATTTGAAGCGGGCAAGAAAGCTCAGACATCTTAGCTCACTCTCACCTGTTGCGAGGTTTCCCAGGATAACCTCCCTGGCCTCGGAAGGCATCATAGTTCCCTCGGCCAGCACCATAAGGGGCATGGGGATATGGAGGCCCTCCCGTGGGGACTGCAGGGCGGACAGCACCAGCTATGAAAAAGATCAGTGTTGAGCTGAGAACCTATGACTTCAACTACATTTTAGCTGCTTTCTTTCTCCCAACCCCTCAAAACCACCAAGCCCTTTCAAATCCCTCCTCTACTTACCTCCATAACCCAAAATGGGGGGCCGGGGCTGACCATAGGGCATCAGGCCCTGGGGAGTCTGGTGTGGGTAGGGGAGTCCCGGGGTCAGGCCTGGGGGGAGTACAACACAGACAGGAACATGAATTACTGGGGGGGGGGGGCGAGAAGACACAGACAACTGGCTTAGGAATACGGCCTGAGGGTAAGGTGGAAACTTCAGGGTGCAACTGGTTAAAGAACCAGGAGTCCTTCAATTGTCATGGGTGAGGGAATGTGGTAGACCCTCATGGATCGTATCTTACTCTGGGCAGGGCCAGGTGGCTGAGCTGGCTTGATCTCAGGCAGAGCTGGACGCTTAGCATCAGTGAGAAAGTTGTTAAAAAATGCCACTTCCTTCTTTACTTCCTCAATTTTCTCTGCATGCTTGTTGAAGATATGTTTGCGTACAAACTCAGGGCCCTGGATGCCAAGAGAGGATCAGAACTGAGCAAGCATTCTCTAGCTCCCCATACCCCAAGATAATCACCCTCACCTCCCACCTGGTCCCAAAGACGTTTCCTTCCAGGTCTGGAGGCAGATTCCTGGCTCAACCCACTCCTCCCACCTGTCCCACAACTCTCTAACATCCCAGACCTTGAATTTCTTGCCACTGAGAGGGCATAGCCACTTATCCTTGCCCAGTTCCTGGGTGTTAGAGGTGACAAACTTTTCCACTTCCTGCTCGGGATCTTTTCGACCCATCTTCTGGGCCTCTTCCTCTGAAAGAGATTCCCGCACACTCAGCAGCGGAGTCAGCTTCTCCTCAAATGTCTTCTGCCACTCTAATACTGTAGTTTGGGAACAAAGACAGATGGCAGGTTGGAGAAGGGAGCCAAGACCAAGGAATGTGAACAGAGGTGATTAGAGGAAAGTGACAGAACACTGCTCCAGAGTAGAAAACGAAAGGTAGCGGGGAACCAAAGGGAACTCAGGCAGAGAGCTCACCTTCCCCATGACTGATGCGGTTGGGTGGCATGGGTCCCCGAACATGGATGATGCCACAGCGGTTGGGCATTTCATCCTCATTGGGGTACTCGCATGTGTTATAATAATCCAGGGAATGCACAATGCGCAAATAGAGGAGAAGTTTGTCCAAAACCTAGGAGAAAATGAGAAACCATGAGTTCATCACACTCGTGCCCTTTACCACCCCGAGCCAGGCTCTCACTCCACACTCTGCTCTTGCTGGCACCTTGATCAGCTTCTCATCTCGTTCCACGTTGATCTCTGCCGGGTTCCCTTCCTTAGGAGGCTCCTCAGGGGGTGCCCCCCCACTGCTTCCCAGCAGCTCTTCCTCCTCAGCACTCACTTCCTCAATCAGGTAGTCAGTGATATTCTTCAATATTGGATTCTGAGAGGGCAGACTCTAGTTGAGAGGGAGGAGAGGCAAGTGAAACCGTGTAAGACCCTCAGAGTATGTAGCCTAGGAACCTAATCTGAAAGGTGAGGTGAGGCTGAAAGAATTCAAGGCTCACTTGGCCTGTTATCACTGCCTCAGGATTTGTCTTCAGGATTTATTCTACCATAGCCCACAAATAATCACTAACACCAATCTGTTCTGCTGGAAACTAGAGGTACTGCCTAGATAAAGAGGGGCCAACAAGCAGGAGGGCACAGAGGGTCAATGCCACGGATCATGTAAGATCAGAGATGCCCACAGATGAGGGGGTACTGGCTGCTTTTGAAAAAGTTCTATGGAGAGTCACTGACTGTTGGCAGAGGAGGTGTCCCAGGTTCAGAGGCCCAGAGCTGGGTCCTGTCATCCAACGTATGGATCAGCTTGGCGGCCAGCTTGATGTCATTGCGCACTATCTGCTTGTGTTGGGTAATACCATTGATGTTGCGGACGCGACGGGTCAGGTCTCTGTTCACGCCAGGACTCAGCTCACACTCCCGGAGCTAGAAGGTACAGAAAGCTTACCAACACCAAAAGACTGGCCCTATTGAGAGCAGTGATTAGCCTGTGAGTTCCCTGAGGACAGTCCCAGGGCCTAGCCCACAGACAATACTACACAATTAATGTGAGCAGACTGAATGGATGAAATAGGAAGCAAAATGAAAGAAGCAATCAATGAAAAAAAGCAGTAAGAGGTGTGCAGCATACAGAGCCACACCTCTTCCTCAAAACAGTCCGGCTCCCAGCACTCACTCGGATGTTCTGCAGATTCCAGCAAATCTCTTTGATGTTAACACTGCGGTCAAATGTCACCCAGCCACGACGGAAAAACCTAAACAAGAACAAAGATGTCAACATAATCCTGGGGTGGAGGTGATGCTGACCATTAACCTTCCCCTGCACCTTTTCTCCAAATTACCCAGGGTCACACTTCTCTCCACTCCTCACCTCCTCTCAGGCTGAGGCTCTGATAGTGCCACACGCATAAAGCCTGGATATCTTTTACAAAGCTGGAAAGGCAGAGGAACAGAAACTCCACTTAATGATTCAAGGATTCACTTCTTCCTTCAAACCCCATGTCCTCAGAACCCTAAGGAACTGTCTGTAAGCCTCTACTCAGGTAAGGAAAAAACAACAAAGAACTTCAGAGTAACACGTGAAAGTAAATGGTACAACCAGGACCAGCTCTCAAAAGACAGAGGCCCATGAGGAGGGAGCCTCCCCGTTAGAGAAACAGTGATGTATGTCAGAAGCACTGCCGGATTACCCTCTCCCCACCCCTGAGAGAACGGAGCCTGGGTGTTGTCCCTGCCCCCAATGCCATTTTTCCCCACTCACAGAAATTATCTCAGCCCTGGAAATGTTGGGTGCGATGTTGCGCATAAAGAGAGAACAAGTCTTGTGCAGAGGCCGGGGTTTACATTCCAGCCCAGGAGTGTCCTTGGGCTTCTCCCTTTCTTCTTCCTTGGGTTTCTCCTTTTCCTTGAGAGCTTCTTCTACACAGGAAGTGATAAGAGTTGGTGAGTTTTATTGTTGGTTTTGGAGAGGATAGAAAAACTGTCAAACTCCCACCCCACCCCTCAGTCTCTCCCAAGAGGCCACCGTCCCATCAAATTCACCAACTTCTCACCTACCCCACTGTTCAAACAAAGAGAATGAATTATAAGCAGCAAATAAAACCTACCAGCCTCCTCCTTTTCCTCCTCAGCTTGGCCACTCTCTGACTCTGACTCCGACTCTGACACACTGCCTTCGTCAAAGCTGTCATCACCACTGTGCTTCCTGTTCCGCTTCTTGCTGCTCTGTGGGAGCCAAAGCAAAAGGATATGAGCCAGATAACAAGGACCCCTTGCCCTAACATGACTCCATTTAAGAGAGTCCCTACCTTTTTGGCTTCTTTCTCAGAGTCTTCTTTCTTCTCTTCCTTGTCCCCATCACCCTCAGATTTCTTAGTTTTGTCATCACTAGAACTACCATTTTCAGCCTACAGGTAAAGACAGTCACTGGGATATCTATCTCCCCATCAACCCCTTCCACTTCAACAGCTGAACCCACAAGTTCACTTCTCCCCTACCCCATTACACAGCCCTCTACTTCTAAGTCCTGTGGACCCCACAACCATCGAAATAGCTCCGTTTCCCCTGGTACTCACAGGCAGCACCCAGGGGCCCCAACACTGACCTGTTTGCCATCTTCTTTCTTGTCTTCCTTCTCATTGACCTTGCGCTCTCCATCCACAAGGCCTGATCCAGCCCGCCCTTCCTCCTTCTTGTTGGGTTCCCCAGGCTTTCCTGCCTGTTCCTCCTCCTCCTCCTGCTCCAAGATGCGAAGATCATTCTCTGTACCTCCTTCCATCTTAATCACAGCTACCAGCAAAGGGAACAAAAGTCACAATCAAGGGCCTTGGCCTTCAGTTTCTGGCTTTCTGTCAACCTACTTCTATTTCCCAACCAAGACCTTGATCACAAGATACCCACTGCCACAACCAGTCTGCACACCTGCATCCAGCATTTTGACAATGACATCAGCTTTGTCTATGTCCAGGAAAAGATTATCAAACCAGCCACTCTCCATGAGGGACAGGAACACCCTCAGTCGGTTTTGTAGAGCCCCCCGGGCCTCCTGACGACGTTTCCCCACCTCATCTGGGTGGTACTTAGACCGAAACCTATGAAGGAAATGGGGAGGGAAGACAAAATTGTCACTGAAGGCCAAGGCCAGGACATTGGAAGGGGCCCGGGAAAATAAGGACTTTGCCCCCATCCTCTCACACCCACAAAAGACCATAAAAGCAGAGAGACTGGGGAAAGGAGTATAATAAAAACACCCAATACCCCCAAAGGAACCAGAGTTTATGCTCTGAGAAGATTCTGGGGAGAGTCAGGAACTAAAAGTTCTATATTTGGGAAGAATAATGACTACAGGGGAACCAAGGTTGGAAAGGCAAATTGACTGCCTTAAGTCTCTGGGAAACACTAACTTTAAAAGTACAGTTTCCCAAAGCTTCTGAAAGGAAAGATAAGGAAAGAGTAGGTCCCAAAGAACCTCCCTCTCCTTGCCAACCCCAAACTAGAGTCATTAAAAGGATTGCTCCCACCAACTCCCTCCACCCCTAGGTGGAAGACAGGGTGAAACCTGAAATGTACCAGATAGGAAATGCCAAAAGGCATGACACCTTTATTCCCCCCTTGGGAAGATAAGCAGATGGTGAAGGGACAGGGAGAAACTGAAGTGCCCTTATAACCTCAGGTACTGCCCACAGAGAGTGTGAAGAAAGGGGTAGAGGGTTAGAGTGGAGCATGAAGACATTTAAAACAGGACCTTGGGTTAAAAAAAATTAGGAATATGAGAAAAAGGATAGTGTGAGAAAGTCCCAAATATCAAAAACAAAGGGGAAAACTAAAGACCAGAAAGACCAGACAGAGAAATTGAAGGGAAAAAAGGTAGTAGTGTTAAGCAGGGAGCAAGAACACAAACAGAGAGAGAAAAGTACATGAGTAAGACAGAGAAAGAAAAAAAGAGGACAGTGAAAGACAGAACAGAACAAGTTGAGCATTAAGAGGAAAGAAAAGCCGCAGGCATCACCTCCAGGATCTTTACCTTGGCCGCTTGGTCAAACAGAGCTCAAGATTTAACTAGCGCGCCCAGGGCCCATGCTGTCAGGTGGGCCACCGGCTGGCTCCTGGCTGGGGTGTCCCGGCCTGGATGCCCCACCCCCGCGGGACTCCGCGGTGGGGGCCCTGACTGACTAACTGCCTGAGCAATCACATTCAGCTAAACTGCTGCATTGTGCACAGCAGTGCCCTGCCTGTCTGCCTGGCCGGGGCAGCGCGGCTCAGCCCAGGGGCTCATGTATGGGCTGGGTATGGTGGGGGTGGAGGTGGGTTTGCTCCGAGCTCCGTCGATGAGCGGGTGTAGTTCCCAGTTCTGGCTCTTTTCAAGGAGAAGGAGCAGAAAGAGGATGAGGAGGAGGAGGAGCAGGAAGGGGGGAAAAGATGGTTGATTAAAATTAAAACATCCACAAAAAGAAAAAAATTAAAATTCTTTTTCTGTCAAATGACTCTGACATCTTTGCTTTTCTTGTCTGGATTCACTCGTTGCTTTTGGGAAGATGCCACAGTCACACAAGGTCCTGGCGATCAGGGATGACAATGACCCAAATCCAGCAAGTAGGAAGCAGTCTGTCTGCTGCCCCAAGGGAACAGGTGGCTCTGGCCAACTGCCTGGAGGTGTCCCACTGAGGACAGTGGGGAAGGGAGATGGGTGGGGGACCGTGGCAGACACTGAAGTGAGGAGGAGAACCCATCAGCTAATGCTGTTGTAATTCCCATCCCCCACCCCCTAGGAAGTTCTGGATTGGGGAAAATGGGATAAGGACAGGGCTGCAGGCTCCCCTGGCAGGGCCAGGTGAAACATGCTAGGGAAAAGATAATAGGAAAGTAGGGGCACTCACCACTCCTCATCCTTATGAGCCAGGAAGAAATCCTGCATCTGCTGCCTTCGAAAATCCAGTTTGTAGTCATTATAGCGTTTAACTGCCTCTGTCTCATCCACAGAGTCATCCAATGACAGGAGAAACTCCTTGAAGGTCTTCATCACTGGTGGTGGCACACCCAAATCGATCTCTGCGATGCTACCCAGCCTGAAGGGAGCCCGGCCAGGAAGTCTTGGTTGTAGGGGCTGCGGCAGCAGAAGTAGCCAGCTGCCCTCTTCCTTTGCCCACATGGCATCAATGGTGACCACCCCCACAGGCATTTTGTGTGTCTAGCCCACTCCCTGCCACGGTCTTCAGCAACCCCAACCGTTTCCCAAGTCCAACAACTCCCTTTTCCCAAGAACCCTAGAACCCCAGGTCTTTACCTGGCCTGGATAGGCAGAACATGATGCTGCATGATGTGGACGTCTGGGTGGCCCCAGGGCTGAGGGGGGCCATAAGTTGGGCCCCCACCCCCCCCAGCATAGGGCATCTCATAGCCACTGTGGTATGGGTCAGAGCTGTGCTCATCCCTGAGGGTGGGGGACACAAAAGTCAGAGAGAGGAGAGAATCATCTCTCCAGACCATGAAGGAGGATGGGATAAAGGGAGGGGCATATGGAATGTGATCTCTCACCCAAGGATTTAAAGGGACAAAAAAAGATGTGTTTATAGGAAGTTAGAGAAAAGGAAATCATCAAAGTTATCAACACAAGTGAGGGAAGATAGAGAAACTGTTGCCATCTCACCAGTCTCGCCTCATTCGTTTCTGCGGGGGGCTGAGCTCATGGCGGGGAGGAGAGAAGCGTTCTCGCCGATTCCGGTCATAGTCACGGTATTCACCCCGACTGCGGCGCTCCCGGCCACGGTCCCATTCCCTGGAGGTTAGAACAGTAAGAGTAAATAAGACACAGTTGGATATCCTAAGATCGCACTACTGGACAGGCTCTTCCAATCCTGAGACACAAGACTAAAAGCCTAAAATTGTAAAACTACCCTCTAGGCTCTGGTTGGGAAGTGCAGGTGGTCAGAGCATGATCGCAATGTACCAAAGTTGCAGGTTCAATCCTTGCTCAGGGCACATACAAGAATCAACCCCCCTGGCTGGTGTGGCTCAGTGGATTGAGTGCCGACCTGAGAACCAAAGGGTCCCCAGTTCGATTCCCAGTGAGGGCACATGCCTGGGTTGTAGGCCAGGTCCCCAGCAGGGGGCGCATGAAAGGCAACCACACATTGATATTTCTCTCCCTTCCTTCTTCTCTCTAGAAATAAATAAAATCTTAAAAAAAAAGAATCAACCAATGAATGTATAAATAAGTGGAATTGATGTTTCTCTCTCTCTCTGCCCCCCTCTAAAATCAATAAAAATTTTAAATAAAAATAAAATTACCCTCACCCTCTAAACAGAAAAAGACACTTGCTTATTTCCATCACTTTAGCCATTACCCACAAATGATGGCTCCCAACTCTTCTTCCTCCAGCCTGGCCTTTTTTCTGAGTGCTAGACCAACAATATTAGTAACTGCCTACTAGATGGCCATTAACACCTTAAATTCAACATGTCAGAAGTCAGCCTATTATTTCCACCACTACAGAACCAAATTTGCTTCCCTCCTCCTGTTTCCCATGCTTGGTATGTCAATACGTCACCATGTTTCCAGTTATCAAGTGTCACCCGCACCACTACATACTCTGTTATTGGTTTGTTAATCCTCTGCCTCCCAACCTGACAAAGCTGCCCTCCTCCTTGTTATCCTCTGGTCATCTCTCCCCTGAGGGCAGCACTGGCTCTGCTTACCTGCCCCTTCTCTACAGAGTGATCTTTCTCAAACAAAAATCTGATAGTGTCATACCCTTGTTTAAGTGCCAGTACACAGCACTGTACAAAACCTTGGCTCCTGGCTGTCACCCCAGCCTCATCACCAGTCACCAGTTGCCCCAATCCCCATCACAACAACAAAAAAATCCTTTGCTCTAACTCAGTGGTTTTTCAAACTTTTTTGTCTTAGGACCACCTTACGCTCTTGAAAATTATTGAATGTTAAAGAGTTTTGGCTTATGTGGGTTATACCTATCAATACTTACTATATTTAAAATATGAACAGAAAAAATTAATACCTATTCAATTTGAAATTGTATATTAATATAAATTACATGTTTTTATTAAAAATGGCTATTTTCCCAAAAAAGGGAGAAAATGGTACTTTTTACATTTTCAAATATTTTCAAGGTCTGGCTTAACAGAGACAGCTAGATTCTCACATTTGCTTCTGTGTTCAATCTATTGTGATATGTTCTTCAACTGAAAAGTATGTAGATAATCTGGCCTCCCATCGATACGTAGTTGGAAAAGGGAATACTTTAATAGCCTTCTCAGATGACTGGGAATATTCTTTGATACCACCCAAAACCCGACAAGAGTTAGTTTGCTACATTAAAATCCATTGTTCTACTTTGCTCTATGAATGGATCTTGACATATCTTGTTACACCATATCAAAACACCCCATTCTTTAGTACCACTACCTATTTCCTCAGAAAAGTCTTTAAGTAGTAGCAAGCTAACAATCTCACATTAATAAATATAAGCTTTCCAAAACTTTAGTTTTCACTGGAAGGTTACACTTCCTCATTGTCTACAAAACTGACATTTTGGTTTTTTAATCCTCAACAAAGGACATGCTCATTGACTTTTACATAGAAGAGAAGGGAAGGAGAGAGGGAGAGAAACTGCTATGTGAGAAACACAGATTGGTTGCTTCTCGTATGTGCTCCAAACAGGCACAAACATGCAACCTAGACATGTGCCCCGACTGGGAATCAAACAATACTCCAACCAACTGAGCCACATGGGCCAGGGCCTAACAATTTTTCTTGAAGTAACAGGTTCTTTTAGTTTGTTTTCATGAAAACATCTGCCAAATACCCAAATATGAATAACCACTGTTTGACAATCTTTCAGAATTTTTAAAAAGACATCCCCAGCCCTGGCGGGTATAGCTCAGTGGATTGAGTGTGGGCTGTGAACCAGGCATCGCAGGTTCGATTCCCAGTCAGGGCCCCCCAGCAACCGCACATTGATGTTTCTCTGTTTCTTTCTCCCTCTCCCCCTCTCTCTCTCTCCCTCTCTCTCCCCCTCCCTCCCTCCCTCCCTCCCCACCTTCCCTCTCTAAAAATAAATAAATAAAATCTTAAAAAAAAAAAGACATCCCACAGAAACAACTAAAATCAATACAAACAAAAAAATAACCTGTTACTTGGCTCACAGTTCAATCCTACAAATGCTCTTCCTCAAGATAACCATTTTACTCCTATATGCGCACTTCCCATTTGTCATATGTACTAAAAAAATATTCAGCCCTGGCTGGTGTGACTCAGTGGACTGAGAGTCGACCTGAGAACAAAAGGGTCCTGGGTTCGATTCCCAGTCAGGGCACATGCCTGGGTTGCCAGCCAGGTCCCCAGTAGAGGGCACATGAGAGGCAACCACACACTGATGTTTCTCTCCCTTTCCTTCTCCCTCCCTTCCCCTCTCTCTAAAAATAAAACAAAGAAGATCTTCTTTAAAAAATGTATATTCAATAACCCAATTTAATAAAAGTTGCTTCATCAAGGACATTAACTGAAAATGGTTGGGATCCGCCCTCCCGTTTGGTGCCACTGCCTTGATGTGTGCTAAGGCACCAGCAGTTTTACCTACCATTGCCACTGCGCCATCAGTGTAAATGTCAGTACAGTGCAAACAACAATACTGAGTATTACCATAACAATAGTTGTAATCTCACACATCCCCTAAGCCCTGGGGCCTGGGGTCTGTGGACCCCATTTTGAGAACCAATACTCTGAAAAAAACTAGAATACATGCTCCTTTCCACATACGTTATATCCACAACTCAAAGCTATTCACAGCACCCATGTCTTGCGAATTCCCACTCATCATTCCACGTGCAAGGAGCACTTTCCTGCAGCTCTCCCTGACACACCACCTCCACCACCACTCCCCTCCCTCAACAGATCTGTTCCCTTGCCCTGACCGGTATGGCTCAGTTGGTTGGGCAAAGCAAAAAATCACCGGTTCAATTCCTCGTCAGGTGGGTTGTGGGTTCGGTCCCTGGTCAGGGCATGTACAAAAGGCAACCGGTCAATGTTTCTCTCCCTCTCTTTCTCCCTCCTTTCCCCTAAAAAAATAAAATAAGAAAAGATCTGTTCCCTCAATGTTTACCATCCTTATGATGACCTCTCATGAATACTCTGTTGTAGCATACACTCCAGGCCATTTGGCCCACAGAATGTAAGCTCCTTAAAGGCAATAACCATATCTTACTCATCTACAAAACTCAAAAGAACACCTTTTCTTCTTTCTTAGAAAATACCAAGCAAAAGTGCAAGGGTCTCCACAGTGAAGAGATACATTTTCTTAGCAACTGAATGATTTACTGAATTCATTTTCCAAAACCATACTGCATGAATAAATGCAATCAAAATAATTGAGAAAAAAACTTTTTTCCAGTAATATTTCCAAATCAAGCCATTGCCATCAGCTAACTGATTAGATATTGGTGACACCTCTCATATTTTAAAAAATCGTCCACAGTTCCTCCTAATCTTGATTACTTTATTTGAAGTCACATCAGATGTTTCTTAATATAAACACCCTACCTATAATTAACTCAAGTATACCCCAGAAACCTAATAAGTATCACTTAAACCTATCACTGTTCAAAGAACCTTCTGATTTTAGGCAAGACAATTACAAGAAATTTAACCATATTCTGCCTGGGAACTGGTCTGACACCTCTCCAGAAAAGTCAATTCTATCACATTATTTTTCTTTGAGATATAACTTAGAAACAATAAATACACGCATTTTAAGAACATTATAAATACTGCTTTTACAGACTCAAACTCTCTTAACTCTGTTAGTTTGATGTTCTGGGTTTGATGTTCTGCGTATTTCAAAAATCTTTGGCCGAGAATAGGTTAAACGAACCACATGAAACGGTCAAGTATGAGCGATTTCGTATGGGTTGCTCTAATAAAATTACAAGGGAAACACAATGAGAGTGGAGTGCATCAGAGTGTGACGGGTATACAAAACTGAGAGAAAGTGTCTTACCGGTCATTCCAGTCGTCCCCTCGACGTCTTTCATCTCTCTCCCGCGAACGGTCATAGTCGCTGCGCTCTCTCCTAAACTTGTCCCTGCGTCTTCGATCGTACTCGTCATCACTGTCACCCATAGCGCGGTCTGAGGCCTGGAGCCCAGACAAGGGTGTTCGGGGTATTAATGACAAAAGGAGGAAAGGTTCACCCCTCTGGAGCAGCACATCCACCTCTCCCAGCAAAGGCTTCCGTGGTCCCCGCCATCCTAAGCCCTCATCCACAGCAGGCGGACGGCCCCGACGCTCCACTCGCCCCCAGGGGTCTCCAGCCCACCCCGTTGGTCCGCCTCTCCCTCCATCCCGCCCTAGCCGCGGCCCTCCAGGCCCCTCCCCTCCCCCACCTGGGAGGGGTCGCGGCCGTTAGTATCGCGCTCCCGCCCGCAGGTTCTCTGAACGACCAGGGCCCGCCCCTTGCCTCGGGCGCGCGATGAGGACCGCGAAAATGGTGAGACACGAGGCTCTCAGCTATGGGGTCGAGGAGACGCGAAGAAAGTGGGACAGTCGAGGATGCGGTCGGCGCGCCACTCGCGCACTGTCTGCGTCACTCGCGGAACAGGTCCTGAACTACAAACTACTACCCGCGCGGCCCTAACTAGAACTACACAGGGAAAGGCCCGAAGCACCGAGGGATGATGGGAAGGGACGGGGACCCGGAAAACTCGCGATTTTTCCCGGAACGAGAGCTGCTTGACCGAGAGGCACTACGGAGGCTGGGCTGGACCAAGCAAAGCCTGGGGAGGGCGGAGTGAAGGAGAGCTTCCTCAGGCCGAGGTCGAAGGTCGCACTTACCCGGAAGTGTCCAGTTATAGACCATCTAGGCATTGTCCCACACTCGACCCGCGCATGGCTGGGGCGTGGGGAGTGCGGGCGTTTAGCGGGGTAGAGCAACCATTTTAAAGCATCTCCCACCATTTTGTGCTCCCTCTGGAGAACCAGCCTTTATTGGTGCCTGGTATGCGCTACCTGCAAAACCCATTCATTCATTGTTCTTCCTTCTCTTTGGCAAAGGTACCCCCTTTTGTAACCAAAACTGGCAAATCTTGAGTCTCATCCCAACCAGTACTTTGATGACACAGGTTGTAGGTTGAGGTCTTGGTCAACAGCATCTGGTTCGGCCCAGATTAAATGTACCACCGCCCTAGGGATAGCACCAAGTCCTTGGTCAGTGAGTTGAGTGTGAAGACAATAGGAAATGCTGTCTCCTGGAGCATGCCGCTGCTTTGCTCCCAGCACTGAGAGGTGGGGTATCTTTACACCAAACTACATTAAAAGGAGTGTATACAACCCTTACTGTGTAGCTCAGTGATTTGCAAACTAAAGGTCACTGGTTCAATTCCCAGTCAGGGCACATGCCTGGGTTGCAGGCCCAGCACCTGATGGGAGGCATGCAAGAGGCAACCAACACACTGATGTTTCTCTCCCTCTGTCTAAAAATAAATAAATAAATAAATAAAAACAAATAAAATCTTTTTTTAAAAAGTGTATAGTCATCCCTTGGTGTACCTTGGTATCTACCGGGGATGGGTCCCAGGACCCTGAGATCCCAAAATCTGCAGATTCTCAAATCCCATATATTAGATGGCATAGTATTTGCATGTAACCTATACATATCCTCTTGTATACTTTAAATTATCTTTAGATTACTTATAATACAATGTAAATAGTTGCTATATTGTACTGTTTAGGGATAATGACAAGGAAAAGGTCTGTACATGTCCAGTACCAGGGGCAACCATGGTAAGCCTAACCACATAGTACATGTTAAATGTTAACTTTTTTCTCAATAGTTTCTATCCTCAGTTGATTGAACCCAGGGATCCAGAAGGCTGACTGTAGTAGAGTTGCAAAAATAATTGGGCCAGGACTGTGAAGACCTAGGTTCTGCCTCCTGGGAACCGTGCAGTCTGGGAAAGTCACTTCTCAGCTAAAAATGCAGTCACAACAGTTGTGTTTTGTTGGGCTGCTGGAAGAATCAGATGAGACAATAGACTTGAGGTATCTTGCAAATTCTTGAGAGATTATTATTTCATGATTGGAGGAAGAGGACATAGCATTTGGTGACAGAATTGTAAGGCAAATGCAGGGAAGGCGATGGATGGGAAGGGAGAATGCAGCAGGTGCTTCTGGGAAGACTCAGCAGTCAGTGGTGACAGTGGCTGAGAGCTCCTGGATGCGCCAGGCACTGCAGGCCTTGCACAAGATGTGACCATCCAGTGGGTAGCAGCCCTGACACTCACCCTCAGAGGAGAGCAGCAGCCCACACTCCTGTTAGGAAAGAAGCAACAGCTTTCAATCAAGCCAAAACCCCTGGGTTCTACCACACCCAGTGAGCCTGGACTCCAGGAACTCCTTTTCCCCTTGCCCAGGCCCCCTGACCTCACACTTGTAACAGCCAATGTGAAAACTGCGATCCAGAGCAACAATTCGCACAGTCTCCTCCTGACCTGGCTCAGGCATGATGGCCCCACCACACACTGAGCATCGTGGAGCAAATTTCCTGCAGAAGAAGAGAACCAAAGGGGTTGTCGAGACCCAAGGCTGGAAGGGAGTTACAGTGGAGCCTAGAGAAGGTGGGATGTGGGAGGGAAGGGGAAAGGCCAGCGGAATGGTCTTGGATGTTGGGAAGAAACTGATGTTAAGGAGAACAAGGCATGACAAGGGTGGGAGACAGGAGAGGCTGATACTGGTCCATGAACAAGAGAGGAGAAAGATGGGAACAGCAGATATCCTGAGACACAGGTGCAGGATCCAGCCTGACCTGTGGAAATCTTCAATGCAGTGGATCTGGCTGGTGGCATCCACTGTGAAAGGGATGCCATCAAGGCCACGGTGGCACACCACACAGGTGAAGCAGCCAGGGTGGTAGGCCTTCCCCATAGCCCGAAGGATCCGGTCCAAGATGGGTTGAGAGCATGTGGAACACTTCTCCAAGGTGGCCTGTTGGGAAGGAAGACAGGAAGGTCGGGCCGGGAAGGCTTACGGCAGCGCTACAGGCATCCTGCCAGCCCACCCATGTTTATGTAGCCCTGCATCTGATGTAGTGAAAAGTAGTCTTGAAGAGATCTGAGTGCAAATCTCTCAGCACTGCAGCTTCCCAGCCAAGTTATATAACCTCTCTGAGCTTCAGTTTCCTTCAATATCTGCCTTACAGTGTGTTGTGAGAACTTAATGCACTCCCTTAACTCTAAAATAAATGCTTCAAATCTGCAAGGGGCTATTGCTCTTCCCTTCCAGCAGCCCGTGTTTAGCTACCTAATTCCTCCTTTCTTGTATATGTTTTAGTCCCCCAGCCTTGAGCCCCGTTCCTCTTTGGGACAGGGACATCTAGTTCCCACATTGGATGGAAACCCCCTGCCTCTGCTGACTCCAGCCCCCAGCCACAACCACTCACCACATAGCAGCTCTCACAATACGCCCTCCTCTCCACGGCATAGAAATGTTGGCCCCGAAGCTGGGCCCGGCACGTAGAACACACAAAGCAGCCAACGTGAAAGACGCGGTCCAGGGCCACAACCCCGGCCCCATCCCCAACCACATCTTCTCCACAGCCCCCACACCGGCCTGGGGACAGGGAGGGACAGGGTCAACCTGCACAGGCCAGGAAGCCATATCTGCCATCCCTCTGACTCTCCAGCCCCCCACCCTTTCCACCCACGCTCAGACTCAGCTCACCAAAGTACTCCCCACCGGGCGGGCGGCTCAGGTCATGCACCAGCTTCTTGGTCAGCCTCTCGAGCTCCTCCTCAGGAGGCCGGCGCAGGGGCACCTGGGGTGAGAGTCAGGGGTTCGGCACTACCTCTAGCTTTCCATGCTGTCAAAACACCTGAAGGTGACCAGAAAGCTCATTGGACATCTCAGCCCAGGGTCCAAGGGTGTGCCTTGAGGAGCGAGTGTGTCACTCCAGTCTCCTCCCTCCTACATTTCCTGACCTGTCACACACCCCTGGAAGGAGGGGGAGGGAGTCCAGAGCTCTGACACCCCAGACCTCTGACAACCAGGACTTAAAACACCCCCCCACAGCACCCAATCAGTGTCCAGTTGTCTGTGAGGACCCCAAATCCCAGTGCCCAGGGCTTACCTGGTGGCCATACCCACTTCCTCTTCCTCCTCCTGCAGGACTGGAGCCCCCAGCAGCCTCCTCTTTACACCCAAGCCCTGGCTCTCGGTGGCTCCTACAGCCAGTCCCCCAGACTTCACCTCGGCCTGGGAGAGGAAAGTGAGGGCCCAGCAGGGGCCCTGAGGCCTGAGAGGGCCCCCCTCTGGGGGGGCCACAGCCTCTCACTGGCTGTGCCACCTTCACCTGCACAGGAAAGGCAGGGCCAGCGGGAGTACTGGCCGTAGCATAGGAGGCTGGAGTGGGGCCCCCATAGGGGGATGCTGGGAGCAGTGGAGGAACACCCCCTCCATTTGGCTTCTGGGAGCCTGAGCCAGGGCAGTAGGCAGGGGGCTGAGGGGGATCATAAGCCTGGGGAAAAATGCAGACCAAAAGGAGTGAGCAGGCCCATTATAGGACATACATCTGTGGAAACCCACACCCACACCCCATGTATGTGGAACCCAAGTAAGGGATGGTTTTTGACAAGGGCCGACCCTCAAGTGGCTGACGACCCATTGAGCTCTGGTGGCCAAGCACTGGTGTATGCGTCACTTATGTGGGGGTGGGGAGGGCGCTGACTGGACAGAGAAGGGACCAGGTGAAGGAAGGGGAGCAGGGGGCAAGGAGCAAGGGAAGGATCGGGGGGGTCACCTGCCGGTTAGGCCGCCGTGGGACATGACCACGACCCCCATCCAGCTCGGCCAACATGCTAGTCAGGGAATCTATCTCAGCATCCAGACTTCCAGGGCGCAGGCCCACCCTGTCTGGGGGTAGCCCCTGGGAATAGAGCAAAAGCAGGGAGAATTTAAATCACATGGCCTCTACTCTTGCTCCGGATGCCATGCAGCCCCCCAATCCCAGGTCCTTACCTGTGAGCGCTGGGGTGCGCCATGGCACCCCACCCAAGCTGGCCCGCGATCTTCTGGTCCACTCAGGGCCTGGTAACACTGCTCAGATGGGACGGGGCAAAAATTGATCCTGGGGTGGGGCTGGAGTGCTTGGGTGAGGGAAAAGAGAGTGAAGGTGGAGATGGGGAAGCAGACAAGGGTAACACTTGTGGAGACCACCCTCTAGGGTCACTCTTCTCTCCGCCTCACCCCAACCCACCTCCACCCATACCTGGGGTCCAAGAATGAGACAGGAGGCTAGTAGGGCTGCGGAGAGGGAAGGGGACGCTGGTTCCAGCCCAGCTTTGGGGAAGGAGCGGCAGGGGCAGGCTCAGCGGGACTTAGAGAGGCCGACCAGCCCGTGGCCTCCTCAGGGGTACTGGGGCTGTCTTACCTGCTCCGTGGGCTGGGGGCGGCCCCGGGGCACCTCGGGGGTGAGCTCGCCCCTGAGAGGCTCTGGCGGGCTCTGGCTGCTTGGGGGGGAGCCAAGTGGGCCCCGACATGGCCTGGAACGAGGGACTTCAGTGGTCAGGGTCCCACAGAGCCCCGGGCTTCTGGTCTTAATCCCTTCTTCCGTCTCACACTTCGTTTGAGACTCCAGAAAAGAAACTTTTCCTGGCTTTCCCCCTCTTCCTCCCCAATTTGGGGGATGGCCACGCCCCCGGTGACGTCAGCGCATTCCTGGGGGAGGGTCACGTGGCCCCCTAGGTCCTAAACCGCTTTCCTTCCCCCAACCCAACTCAGCCCCCTGCTGTCCAGCTTGGAGGGCTTTCCGCCTCAGCCCGTCTGGGGAGCTGCGGGCAGCCTCCATTTCCACGAGTCCCCACCCAGGTGGCACACGTGGCCTCTTCACCGCTAGGACACTCCAGCGCTCCTCTTTCCCACATTCCACCCCTCCATACCGATCTCTCCCTCTTCCTGTCCCACCTACCCTACCCCCACACCAGCAGTGTTCAGCCAGCTTGTAGTGTTGTCTTTTATTGACGTTCAGCAGTTAGAAAAGTAAAACAGAACACATTACAACCTCAGGGATCAGTGAGTCAGTCAGGTGAGGGGGAGACTGAGGTAGTCTAGAGTCACAAGCAGAGACGCAGCCCCCATCAAGGCACCGGTGAAGGGAAAGAGGGGGCAGCGCTGACTCCCCCCAGGGCCTGGCAGGGACAGCGGCTATGCACTGATCAGTGCGCCGGGGCCCCTCTGCAAGAGATCTCCAGATACCCTAGCCCAAGGCCCCCTAATACCTCCATCTGGCTCTGTCCCAGGTGCAGGGCAAGCATGAGGCAGCCCTTCCCCTCCTCAATCGCTAATTAAAGTGGGCTGCCAGACTTGAACACTCTACTTCAGGAACAGGGAATCAGAGATCAGTGCAAGTGACAGGGGTGACACCATGAATGAGCAGTGTAGGGCCCAGATCTCGGCTCAGAATCTCCAGCAGTGCCAAGTAGTGGGGGTAGCGGGCAGGATCAGCAGGCGGCCGTGGCAAGTACAGGAAGGTGAGCGCTGTGGTGGGACCCTCCTCCCCATCCCCACCCTCAGGCCCACCAGGCCCTCCTCCTCTGCCACGCCCCTGCTGGGCCCGAACTAGGGCGTTGGCGCTGCATGCCAGGGCCTCTGCCTCAGAGTCTCCCCGCCTGCCATTCACGAAGTCCCCTTCCTCCTCCTCCTCAGGCTCTCCGGACCCAGCCCCATCACCCCACACCACCTCCTGCACCTGCGCCCGGATCCTCAGTTGGCTCAGTAGTGTCCGGAGCCGCCCCTCAGCAGCCCCAGGGGCCTCTCGAGGCCCCAGGCACAAGAAGATCCGGAGCCGGGCACTGTGCCAAGCAGGCACCATGCCCAAGATGGTTGCCATCTGCAGCAGGAAAAGGCCACAGACATCCACATAGCCAGGCCCACCCCGGGGCCGCAGCAGGTTAAGGGGCCACACATCCACATGATGTGGCTGAGAGGTGCCCCCAGACCCCCGGCTCAGCCGTTCAGGGGGCAGGGCCCCACAGGCCCGTGCCAGAACCACATTCTTGTTCATCTTGAGAGCGTCGGCCACTGTGGCCACGTAGTCCTGGGGACTTAGAGCCCTGGGGCTCCCAGGAGCCCGGGGTGGAGGGAACAGAGTACTCAGGGCTGGGGCCCCACCCTCCTGGGTGCCATCAGCTGGTTCAGAGAAAGCCGGGTCTGTCAGGAAATGATCCTGGGGTACAGCATCATCGTAGAAACCCAGGACCAACGTGTTGGGCTTCATGCCACCTAGGGGCACAGAGGGGGAGGTAGGAAGGAACCAACAGGAATCAGACTCACCAGCTGAGTTTACACCAGGCTATACGCATCCATTCATACATGCTGATGGCAACATCAGGAATGACATTTGTTTGCGCTGAGCTTGGGTTCTTAGCACAACATTATGTAGTTTTGCGTAATGAGTTTGAGTTTTCCCAAACACTTTCTCATGCATTTATGTAATTTATCTCCATGACTAATCTCCCCCATTTAAATAGGCAAGGTTCACCTTAGGATTCTTTTAACTAATGAGCACTTCCCACGGCAGTAGGATGCATTCAGTCCAAGCTCCTTTCAGCACACCTTTTTCATAATGGGAGATGAGTCTAACTCCACTGGGCAGATCGGACCCCTGATTAGTCAAGTTTACGGCCTCGATATCCAGGGAAACAGCACCCAGACCCTGCTGGGGGAGGATGAGAGCCTGGTGCTGGGGCTGCACAATGTTTCCTAATGATGGCATGTCCAAAGCATGGTCTCCAGAAAAGGGACAGCTAACATCTGCATACTGACCAGGGGCCACGTCTTCTGGAAACCACTTCATGTTTTATTTAACTCATTGATCCTTGAAGCAACACTATCACATAAGGACTATTTACTTACTCCCTTTCACAGATAAGGAAACTGAGGCACAGAGCAGTGAAGCCACCCGCCCAAAGGTTCACGGCTGGTAGATACTGGGGTGGCCGGTAAACGTAACGTACCCAACACCAGAGCCCATTCTCTTAGCCTCTAGGCCGGTGTGTGTACCAACCACAATACCCCAAGTCCCTGCCAACAGCTCTCGGTTTTTAATTTTTAAACAACCAGTGTGGAATCAGATAATTCCCTCCCTTCGAGAGGGCTGACTCTACATGAAGACTGTGAGACTTCTTCTAAGACCCCTTCTCTGGAAACAAATGGACTGCCAGGAGAATGTACTATTTATTTAAAGGAATTCTTCTTCCTTTTATTTGAATTGTCTTCTGCAGGTTAAATTTCGTGAAAGTAGTGGTGTCTTGGCACAGGTTTCCCCACAAAAGAGACCAAGCCCTAAGATGCTCCAGGGACTCCCTCATAGTGCTTTATAACATCCCAAACACTTCCGCAGGTGTGAACTCTAGCTGATCTTGCAAATGAGACTAGCTGCACCCCTCCTGAGCGTTTCCCAGGGTTCTATTTACACCAAGCAGAGCTATGTCCAACACTTGGTCTTAGGCAGATTCTAAGTGGAGAAAGATGCATGTGCTCAGTGAGGGGACAAATGCCAGTCCCGAGACTAAGAAAGAAGGAGGCAGCTGAGCGCGAATTTGGAGGAAGCTGGGATGCAAGACCAGAGGCCTCAGCACTGAAACAGAGTCACAAACTGGGAATCTTCCACTCTACCCAAAAGCATCAGCCCCACACACCCTCTGAATCTTCACTGAGGCCACGTTATGCCACTCCCTACTTCTCCACCCCTTTCAAGGCCCAGCTGAGATATCATCTAGTTACAAAACCCTTACTGGCCACATAAGTGCATAGTGGTCTTCCTTTCTTGAACTTGGGTGGTTAGAAACCATCTGTCATAGATTTGATGGGGCAGCGCCCAGCTTCAAATAATACTCCCATTGTCCTCAGAAATATAACACGCTCTTCAGAGCCTGTGCCCCGATTTTGCATCACAAAAAAATAAGGTGTCACCCCATCTCTAGTCCTTACGCATTTCTTCCAAGACTTGATCACATACTGTTATCTTTGAGTATAATATCTTATCTGTACTAGACTGTGGGTTCCTTTTGGAGTTTGTAATCTGTGGTTTACTCTCTAGGGTGATGGTGGGGAGGTGGCAGAGACTGAAAAGGACTACAGAGTGGGAGAGGGGACCCAGGGAAGAGCAGCTCACCAAGACCTGAGATCCGTAGCAGATGCTGAGCCCCCTGGCGCACAGAGGGTGAGAGGGTGAGGTCCACAAAGGCCTTTACTTGGGCCCGGTCCACAAGGCTCAGCCACGCCCCGTACTGTGGCTGCACGGGGTCAGAGGGCAGAGAGTCTGCAGAGAAGGAAGGCAGCAAATGTGGGCCAAACTCATGTACTTTCTCCTAGAGTCCAGATCCCAAACAGGCAAAAGAAAAAGGTCTGGGCAGGGCTGCGCACTGGCTGGAAGCATCATCTGGGGAGAAGCATGAGGACTCTGGGACACAAAGAACACCAGGAACGTCTAAGACCGAAAGCGGAAGGAAGAGTGGAGGGCAACTCACCAAGGTCCCCCAGGGTAACATGGCCCAGCACATAGAGGCCTCCCTTCTTGAGCTGGTTGGCCAACCGAAGCAGAGGCAGGGCACCCCGGGGGTTCCCCACTAGGAGCAGCAGCTGAGGTCGCCAGAACTTCACATGCTCCTTCCGCACGTCCAGTCGGAGCAGGTATTTACGCACCTGGGGTGGGGTGAGGGGGTGGGGAGGAAGGACTCAAGTGGGCACCCCCTACTCACCACCTCTCAGACAGGAGCCCCAACTCTAGCCAAGGGAAGAGGAGGCCTTTTTTGCAGGGTTGGTTTTCCCAGGCTGCCCCCTCCCTTCCCCACCCTCCTCTGAGCTCCCCCAACCTGGTGGAAGAGCAAGGCCTGGCTGACATAGCCCCAGCTGCTGGGGCCGCCTCGAGCTGTAAGCAAGGCAGAAAGCAGGCCCATGAGCAGCAGGGAGCCACCAGCGGCCCCAGGACTGATGAGAAACATCATGAGCAGGCAGGAGGCTACCCCCAACAAGCAGGTGTGCCAGGAGAACAGGTTGAAGGTGGGGCTGCAGATGGACAGAGAGAAAGAAGGACACTCAGGGATGGCTCTGAATACCAGGCCACTCTATTCCATTTCCAGCCTCACCCCTCTTGGTGTGAGTCCTTCCCATTCCTCTGTCTTTTTCAAGGAATACAGGCATTCTCTCACCGGAAGTTGGGGGCCGAGGCCCACTCCAGGCTCAGGCAGGACAGGTCCACTGCGGCATAGGCTACCAAGTAGAAGACGGTGACCACAGCAGCCAGGGTGTTCAACTTCCCAGCTAGGAGCACCAACTGGACAAGGACCAAGAGGCTGAGTGTTGAGCCACCTCCCACATCCCATGCCAATGCATCCCACCTTTTCATTTATGTCTCCCAGCCCACTTGTAAGTTCCCCCTGGTCCTGCAAGCATAGCCAGGAGGGGCTTAGGGTAAAGGGAAGGGCAGTTGAAAGAGGAAGGCTTACCTGTACTAGACCCCATGAATAGAGCACAGCCCCCCAGGGGTTCCCCCCTCGGGACACCACCTTGGCTGGTGCCAAGATCACTCCTGTGCAAACAGAAACGCAGCAGACACATCAGCCTGGGCCAAGCACAGACTGAGACACACACGAAGGGCATGCACAGAGTTGGGCGAGGAGGCAGGGGACGGCGCACCAAAGAGGTCGTCCTGGGCCAGGGCATGGAGGATGCGGGAGGCACCAATGAGGGAGCTCATGGAGGCTGAGAGTGCCGTGGCATAGATACCAATCAATACTAGTGGGGGCCACAGGCTGATGGCACGAAAGAACCCATAATCCTCCTGCAACAGGATCCTACAGGAATGGAAAGAGGAGGGCATCGTAAATAAATGTGCAGCCATCTGGGATCCTTGTGAGAACAGGGCTCACAACATCGTGTGAGGTTAAGAGACAGACATTCTCAACTGACCCAGCCCCTAGCTGAAGGACCACAGTAATAGATCAAGCGTGCCAGGGGGATAGACTTGGCATTCATTGGTTATAGTTGGACTGCTTTGGAATTAATCACATGACAGACATTCCCAACAGTATATGTACAAGGAGCCAACTGTTTATGAAAATTGCCTAGAAAGTCATTCTCCACCCCCAAACCAAGTGCTTACAACAGCACAGGCACGTGGCAAACGCTGGCTGCAGGTTATCTAGCACCACTCAGCTAGTCCCCCCATTGGCAACGGCAGCTCCGTCTCTCTCCCATGGGAGAAAGTTCCCATTTTCCCTGTACCCCAACAACTTGGGCATCTGCCCCCCTCCCCTGCCTGTGTGATCTTTGGTGACTCAGGTGCATCGCCCTTGTCCAACAACCCCTGGGCTCCCTACAGGACCAGGCTCACCCCCTCCCCAGGCACCTGTCACAGGTGAAGCTGGAGAGGAAGAAAAGCAGAATGTAGATAAAAAATGTGTAGGCAACAGCCACAATGGTACCCAGAGGAATCGCCCGGCTGGGATCCTTCAGCTCTCCTGGAGGGAGGAGAACACAGGGAGAGAGGTCAGCCCTCTACCATCCCCTATATCCCTGAGCCTTCAGCAACCAGGTGGAGGCACAGAGTGACAACCCCATACACCCAAGAGGCAGTAGGGAGGGACTCTCACCAGACATGTTGGCCCCAGCCATGATGCCCGTGCAGCCATTAAAAAGGACAGCAAAGACGCTGGCAAAGGTCATCATGGCCCCTGTGGTGTAGTCCTTGGCGTAGCCACCTAAGAGGGATTGTTCCCAAGGAAGAGAAGGTGTCAAAATCCTTCCTAGTGATCCAGGTGCCTTGGCCTGACCACCCACTCCTCACATTCCTCAAGGCCCTGCTTCCCCCACCACCCTCACCAAGACCCCATCCCTGACCAAGCACTGGGCTGACTCAGCTCCTCATCACCTTCTTCTCCTATATACTCTGTTCCTCCCTCCAGGCCTCATCCATGCTCTTTCCTGAGACATCTTCCCTCTCGCTCCTACTTGAATTCCCCAGCCTACCTCCGGCCACCTCCAGGTCCACCTACTCCCCCCACCCAAGGCCCCTACTTCTATCTGGTTCCTCTAGACTCCTCGACGATTCTTGTCTACTTGAATCGCATTCAGTCTATTATGCTATTTGATTACTTCCTGAATGTACATCTTATCTCTCCAACGGAACAAGTTCTTCTAAGGCAGTGACTGTCTTGCGGTCAACTCACATGCCCCACTGGGCCAAACACATAGCAGCCAGCACACGTCGAACTGATCTTAACTAAACTGCGCAGTTTCAGGTCCACATCTCCTGCCCCCAGTTCTCTCTGACATCTGTTCTCATGCAGGAATTCCAAGGACCCAGCCCCCACACCTGCCTACCCCTTGTCCTGAGAACCCCAGCACCTCTGAGCCCAGCTCACCGCCCAAGTTGGCCATCAGGGTGCTGCTATTGAAGCCAGTGAAGTGGCCAACCTGGGGTGGCAGGGTGGAGCCATTGGGGCCAGGCCGAGGGGTCAGTTGGATGACCCTGGGCCCCACAGCCACAAAGCTGACCAGCACTGAAGCCAGGGAACCAGAGACCAGCAGGAATGTGAGGAAGGAGGCTCGGGCGTAGAGGCCTGCCCCTAGGGTGCAGACTCCGCCCACCATGCCCAGCAGCAGGGATCCGTAAAGCAAACTCCAACCATAGCCCTGGGGCAGGACTCGGAACCCACTGGACCCTGTGGCATCTGCAGAGGAAGGAACAAAATGAGAAGACCAGGCCCTGAGGAGGGACCCTGACCATGATACAAAGCAAGAATAGACAACCTGCCTTGGCCCACCTGTCCTCAGAAAGGCCATCTTTCCTGCTCCCTCACTGAACTGAACCAGCATCCTAGCCTCGTGGGGTGGGTACCACCAATCTTACTGTTGATTTTAGGGATATTAGCTTGGCCCATGAGACTAGATGGTAAGTTCCCTGTGGGCCAGGACAATCTCTGACATCTACACATGGCTGGGTACATGGTAAAAGATCAAGAAAGACGAGCACTTTGCCCATCTCCTGGAGAAGGCCTGTCCCTCACGATCCCAGCAAACCCACAGAGGTTCCATGACCAGGTGGGGAGAACAGACCAGCACCGAAGACATCAAGCACAGCCTCCACCAGCCCCAACAGGGAGACAGCACAGCCACAGACGTTAGCCAGGTAGAACATGAGGCCAATGCTGCCTCCAACCTCAGGCCCCAAGGTCCGGCTGATCATGACTAAAAGTGAGAGCAGAGGGTGAGTGTTAAGGGAAAAGGAGCATGAGGAAGGGTCCTGGCACAAAGCACTCTGCAGCTGACCCTCCACGTCTGGTCTCCCCACGAATGTTCCCAGGGGTGACATGTCCCAGCGTAGCCACTCCCAAGCCGTGTGTCTTCATACAAGTGCCTAATGCTCTTAAGTTCCAGTTCCCTCCTCTCTAAAGTGAATGCAACCTACTTGACAAGACTGTTAGGAGAACCAAAATGACAGCTGGGACACACCTCGTGGACTAGAAAGTGCAACAGGTAAAGCCAAGTTGGTCATCTTCCCCATACCAGCTTTTCTTCAAAACACTCACTAGAACCTGCCTCCCTCTTGCCCTGCCCCACAAGAATGGAGAGAGGGGCACCTCCCTCCTCCCTACAAGATGGAAGAGCCCAGACCCCTGTCCATCGATGTTGAAGGATACAGTAAGCTCCACCACCCCGAACAGCTCCATTGGTGGCAATGGCACAGACAGAGAGGACTGTGAGCGCCAAGATGAAGTAGGCAACTAGGAGCATGGCCAAAGCCTGCAGCAGCCCAGCATGGCCCACCACGAACCCTGGAACAGGCATGGCAAAGCAGGTCAGAGGATGACTCACACATCCCACCCTTACCCCTCTCCCACTAGTCCTCAGTAACCTCTAGCTCTTCCACAACCTCATCCCAGACCCCCTGCTCCCCACTGCACCCCCTAGTAAGCCCCTCCCCCCATCCACTCACCAATCCTCAGGAAGACAACTATACTGAACATGGACAGGACTGTGGGCACCACCACACCCAGGAAAGTGGAGAGCTTCCTGGCAGATTCTCCTCCAGGCCCTCCGGCCCCATTGGCAGAGAAGGCAACCCCATCTTCCCCCAGGAGCCGGTAGGCCAGCAAAGGAGAGTTTTCATTGGCCATGGCTGACAGCAGGTGGAGGGAACCAGCAATGGATTATGAGGCCTGCACAAGAGAGTTCTGAATAGAAAGCAGCTCCACTGAGCCCTTGAAAACACCTCTAAGCAAATACCCAGAAGCCTCATTCAAAAGAAACACACACAAAGAGTTAGTGGGGGGCTGACTGGCCGTGGCTACTGCCTCAACAACGGCAGAATTTGGGTAGCAAGGCCCCTTCCCTTTCAGCTCCTGAGGGCCACCACTTCCCCCATATCCTGGAGACTAGGGATGGCAATGGTTCTGGAAAGGGGCAAAGGTCCTCTCCCTTCTTAACTAGCAGAAGAGGAAGCAAATACCCCAAAAGGGAAGTGAGTTATGGGCAGGAAGCCCTCCTCGCCCCTCCTCCGCAGTACTGTGCTCCCCCTTCAAGCTCCCCCATACAGTCGCCTCACCTACGGGGAAAAAGAAACTTCCCAATCTTCCCATACCCCACTCTCCCTCAACCCTCTCCCTCAATCCATCACAAACCATCTCCCCTTCCCCTTGGCTTCACCAAACCCTTCCCACCACACTAGGTACCCCTCAAATACACCCTTCGGCTACCAAAACAGAAACACAGGCAGGCAACCCAAGGTGGGTCCTCCTCCCCGCCCAGGTTCCTGCCCACTTTCTCTAGGGGTGGATAGGAGGGGGCCGCAATCCCTTTCTCCCCGGCCAGGCGCACCCCCACAGCCTGGGTGCGGCCGAGCACTCACTCACCCACCCGGAGGACGTAGTTGCTCCGGGGAGATCCCCGAGAGGGGTCCGCTACTGGCGGAGGGGTCGCGGGTGCCGGAAAAGATAGCTGCGGCTACCGGGATGCCAGGCCGGGAGCCTGCCCCCCAGCACACGCGTCCCATTGGTCCCCGGGCTCGGCCCCGCCCTGTGGGTGCGCCAGGGGAAGCCCCGCCCCTCTAGCTCCAGTGGTTAGCGCTTCTCCTGCTCCACGTGTACCCTGGATGCTGCCCAGGGTGCCCCTCAAGCGCGCGTCTCCTGCAGGGTGTGGGCCACGGCTCCTACAGTGCCCATTACCCTGGTGCAAACAAGCGCCCGTCGCCCGGGAGGGACCCCCCCGCCCCGAACCCAGAGTCGTCCGCAAGAGCCACCAATGAAAGGAGCATGCAGTTACTACGGCAGGCAGGGTGTAGGTGGGCGGGACCACGACATCTGGCTCTGGTGTGACTCCAGAACACTGGACCTCGTTGATCCAAGTCCTCGGGGTTCCTATGCAGCCTCTCGAATCCCTGGAACGTCCACCGGGTCCTGGCCCACTCCTGACCCCCAGGGCCCTCCCCTAGCGCCTGGTCCAGCCCACCGACTGCCCTTTTTGCTTCCGCCACCTGAGGGAGCCATTGACCGCTCATCCAGAAAAGTCCTGGCGGCGCAGGCAACAGATGGTCTGCTCGGTGTCCCTCTCGCTTTCATCCCTCCCCACACGGTGTTCTTCCCTCTAGCATAAATTACACGATTTGTGAACCTCCGGGAGTTAGAAGCCCCTTTCCACTCTCTCCAGGTACCACCAATATCAGCACCACCTGGCAACGTTTCTCATCTGTAAACTAGGGGTTAACTAGAACTTCACGCATAAGGTGACTGAGGGTTAAAGGAATAGGCACTTGAGAACAATGCCAAAATGTTCAGTGTTATAATTTGCATGCAGTACTACATTAAATATGCATAACCAGCCCTAGCTGGTATGGCTCAGTGGATTGAATGATAGCCTTCAAACCAAAAGGTTGCAGGTTCAATTCCCAGTCAGGGCACCTGCCTGGGTTGCAGGCCAAGTCCTCAGTTGGGAGTGGGCAAGAAGCAATTTATTGATGTTTCTCTCCCTTTCTTTCTCCCTCCTTTCCCCACTCTCTAAAAGTAAATTTTAAAAATATGCATAACCTTGATCATTTTTTAGTTCATAAGCGTGATGCTTGGGTGTTCACGCTCTTGTGTGACATGTGCCTCCCACAAACCTTGTTATGACATCGGCACATTACCCGTCTGACAGGAAAAAAAAACTATGCATAACCAATCAATGAGGTAGGTAGGTACTATTATTTCCATTTCTCAATAGGAAATTGAAGCTAAGAGAGCTTCAGTAATACATTTCTAACTTTCCTTTATGGTTACACTGTCATTTGAGCTTCAGGAAATGAACGCCACTTTTCCTCCCACTAGTGTTTGGCTGTAGACATAAGGGCTCAAACCAGTCAAAATGTGGCTTTGCCAGGGAGAGGTCTCATGAGTTCAACTATGGCATTTTTATTGGTCATCTCTGCTGCCCACGATGTGGAGTGTGGCTCCTGTATCTCTCCAGTACCACCCCTGCTGCAATTTTTGGTGGTTTCTATATCCACATTGACAAGACTTCCAACACCCTGGGCTGGCAGTCACTTAAATTCCACTTCTGCATAGCTCTTACCTTCCATCCTACTCAGTGGTCATGCCTGAACCTTGTTCTTATCAATAACTGCAAGCCCTCCCTCTTTCTGTTCACCTCATCTAGTAGGCCTGTTAAGAGAAAATCAGGTGTTTTTTACAATGGTAAGAAAGATTTTGTTCAGGACTATGACAATAGGGGAGAGAAGTGGAGCTCAACCCCCAAATACTGCAAAGATCGTTGGGGATTTATACCTAACAAGCAAAATGAGGGGGCCAGTGAATGGAAAATTACTAAGAGAAAATAGAAGGCATGGGGGATTCTAGCTAAACAGACTTAACAGGATTCTTGCTGAAGGCAGGCCAGAGTGATCAGATAGCTCTCTAATTGGATAGGCAGGCCCAGCAAGGATGGGGGCTCAGGTCAGAAGAGGGTTCACAAGAACCCAACTGAACTTTGGTTAAGGAAAGGGTCTTTGTCATGCTCTGACCCCAACAATCCTGCACTTCATTGAACCGCAAATCCATTTATCCTGCCGTCTTTCCACTGTCCCCGACTCACTTCCTTTTTTATCCAGCTTAAAGGTCATAGTCAGTGAAAAGCACTCCCTTTTCCCTGTATCGCTTAATTACACCTCCTGGCAAAACCACAGCCCTGATAAACAATTTTCCATCTATCCTGAGCCTGCTCAAGTAGCTGGATGTAGCTGGTGAGAACACCCAGCCATGGCAGCCAGTCTCATTTCAAATCATGACCATGAACCAGAAGTGGTTCTTTAATGCTGCTTAGCACTCAGACAAGATTTCTGTAGACCATTTACTCTCCCATACTCCTCGATGACTGTTAAATCTTCATCTCTCTCTTCATCCCTCTAGTGCTTCCCCCATTGTTCTCACTCTCAGCCCACTGCCTTGCTTCCCAAATGGGAAAACAGAAGCCATCAGATTAGACTCTAAAAGTGCCTATCGACCCACCACACTTTACTCTGCCCTCTTGCCTGCTACTAGGGACAAACTGATTATGCTCCCAGTTAAGGTTAACCACCTACTAGGCCCCATGTCATCATCAACTTGTTTATTCATTCCATTGGATCATTCCTAGTAGTATACAAATATGCTTTTATTTCTCATATTAAAAATAAAAGATTTTCTTGAATCTATTACATGCACCCCCCAGCATTATCACTCTATTTGTTTGTTGTTTCTTGTAGCAAAACTTCTTGTATGACCTGTCATTTCCAATCCCCTAGGGTCTGTTTCTTCTTAAACCCACTACACTGAGGCTTTTGCCTCTAGCAAAAGGGAAACCACTCGTCAAGTCACCAGTGACTTCCACTTGATCAACCCATGGGTCAATCAATGATCAGTCCTCATTTTACTGAACTACCAGCAGCATTTGACACACTTGGGCACTACCTTATCCTCTCCAACACTTCCCTCATGTGGCCTCTAGGGCAACACAGTCATACATTTCCTCCTGCTCACTCCCTTTTGCTGGTTCTTCTTCATCACTCCTCTTAACCCAAGAGCACCCCTAGGAATTGGAGGCACAGCCAAGAGGTCGCTGTAGACCAGAGGCTCTACTGAGGACTGGAAGCTCAGTTCTCAGACTTCCTTGTCACCATTTACCCCGTTCTCTTGATGATCTCATCCAATCTCATCATTTTATTTTTTTAATATTTTACTTATTTTATTTTTAGAGAGAGGGGAATGGAGAGAGAAAGAGAGGGAGAGAAACATCAATGTGTGGTTAATCTCATAATTTTAAATACCATCTTGTTACAGAACAGACCCTTGGAGTGGGATAAAATGCTATTACCAAATGGACCCCCCCTTCTCCCAGGGTCCCCCTGTTTTAGGTTCACCTTTGCGCACCACCAGGGAATTATAGCTCTCAATAGCTCTCAGTGTCAGAGATTGGTGCAAAGGAAAGGAATTATTCATTTAAAAGTTATACAAACTTAAGAGTAATGCCTTAATGTCTTCACTGAGATCCCAAAGTCCCTTAAAACACCCACAAATGCACACAGTCCTTCCTTCCCCTCTTTGCCCAGCCTGGGTTACTGTATCTCAGGAAAGAAATAGAAGTTTGTGATTCAGGTAGCCCCTGGTTCTTCCCAGTATTCTGTGCTCAGCTGGCAGGCCTCCCACGATTCCCGGCACCATCAGCTGTACTACCACTTCGATGTCCAGTTCTTAATCCAAAACCCACATGGCACCTTCTCCTGGCCCACCAGCAAGAGTCCTTTCACTCCTTTCCTTCCTGCAGCATCTCTCCTGCATTCTTCCAAACTCCTAAGAGAGCTCTACATCTTGCTTTCCAGCTTCTCAAGTTCTGTGGCAAACGGAGCCCCAAAGCTGCACGGTTCTCCCTCTCTCACCAAAGCCATGTGGTCCCCTTTCTCAGCAAAGCCATGTTGGCCCTCTCCTTTCTCCAAGCTCTCACTCAGGCACTATAAGGGAGGGGGAGGGCTTGCCTCCCAGTTATGTCCTAGGTGGAAGTCACTCCCATCTCCCTGGCTCAAAGCATGGCCACAGTTATTCAACATATCCATGAAACCCGTTAAAAGTTATAGATATGTTGAATGACCATGACAGTGGTTAGTTGCAAAACTGTTGCTATGCAAAACAACTCTCAATGACCTTACTCCATGTGTCTCATCCCCCAGTTCAGACTTGTGGGAGTGAGGACATCCTATATGTTTTAATATTTCCTGGACACCTTGAGTTCTGGACCCCATTATAAATCCCTCTTTGGGGGTCCCCTGGCTGCACCCTGTTACAATCCCTATAATAGTGCCCCCAAGAGTGTATCTTCAGTCCAGATCGCTAGTCTGAATTTCAGACTGTATGTCCAACTACATACTAACATCTCTGCTTGGACATCAAGCAGGCGATTAAAACTTGGTATGTCCAAAATCAAACACCTAAATTTAACCCCACAACCTACTCTTCTTATCACCTTCCTACCTTTCCAGTTGCTTAGGTCAAAAACCTTGGGTTATGCTTGAATGCTCTTTCTTTTTTTTTGTATTTATTTTTAGAGAGGGAAGTGAGGGAGAGAGAGAGAGAGAGAGAGAGAGAGAGAGAAACATCAATGTGCGGTTGCTGGGGGACATGGCCTGCAACCTAGGCATGTGCCCTGACTGGGAATTGAAACTGCGATGCCTGGTTCGCAGCCCGCGCTCAATCCACTGAGCTACACCAGCCAGGGCCCTGAATGCTCTTTCTTACTCTTAACATCCAACCCATCAGCAATTCCTTAGCCTCTACTTTTAAAATACAACCAGTATCAAACCACATCTTACCATCCTACTCCAAGCCACCATCACCTCTTACTTGCATTACCTAATGGGTTTCCTACTCTACACTTGCCCTTACAATCTATTCTCAGAAGAGCAGTTAGAGTGATGCAATTAGAGCAAATATTAGTCATGATGCCTCTTTTCAAAACCTTCTAATGATTTCCCGTTTTCCTCAAAGTAGCAGCCAAAAGCCCTTATACATAGGGTAGCCATAATTACCTCCTGATTCATTGACTATAGTCCTATTACAACAGTTTATGCCTGTTGCCTCAGCATATGTATTAAGAATGTTTCCTTTGCTCTGAGCCAGAGTGGTCTACATATTGAGTAGGCCAAAAAATTTGTTTAGTTTTTTCCATACCATGGCTCTTGTAGTGCTTAGCTGTTTCTAACTTCATTCAAAACAATTTTGTTAGATTGTATTGTGATAGCTGTCATATCACAGGGTATTTTTTTAAAATGTGTCAAAATTGGTGAATTTTTGTGCAGACATTTTAATATTGAAAACAGAAGATATGCAACATTTTTGACATATTATGTTTTATTATTTCAAGAAAGGTAAAAACGTAACTGAAACACAAAAAATGATTTGTGCAGTGTATGAAGAAGGTGCTGTGATTGAGTAAGTAAAAAATGGTTTGTGAAGTTTCTTGGAACTATTGACATTTTGGCCAAGTAATTCTTTGCTGTGGGGCTGTTGGATGTATTGGAAGATGTTTAGCAGCACCCCTGGGTTCTACTCATTAGAAGCCAATAGCAAAAGACAACCAACATGCTCAGAATATCCAAATCAATAAAGTTGTTAGTGAAAATGAAATACATATCTTTTATTTCACAAAAAAAAAAAAAGCCCTAAATGGACTTTTAAGCCAACCTGGTATTACATGGCCAACTTATCCATAAAGCCCTACCAAATCTACCTGCTTATCTGATCCTTCCCCACAGTGGCTGTTACCTAGAAAATGGTGTGATCCAGTCCTGGCTGCTGTGGCTCAGTGGATGGAGTGCTGGCCTGTGAACCAAAGAGTCTCTGGTTCGATTCCCAGTCAGGGCACATGCCTGGGCTGCCAGTCAGGTCCCCAGTAGGGGGTGTGTTAGAGGCAACCACACGTTGACGTCTTGCTCCCTCTCTTTCTCTCTCCCTTCTCTTCTCTAAAAGTAAATAAATAAAATCTAAAAAGAAAAAGAAAACTAAACGTCTTAAGAGTCCAGAAAAAAAATTCTGTGGTTCACAGGGCTTGAGCCTCCTTTCTCTTTTGGACTCAAATATTATTTTTAGTTAATTCTTCTCCATCAACTCCTTTTAAAGTTGAGCCACATTTTCCTCCCCATCCCCTTTCCTGTAGTCCCCCCCCCATAACTCTTTTTTTTTTTTAAGATTTTATTTATTTTTAGAGAGGTAAGGGAGGGAGAGGAGAGAGAAACATCAATGTGCGGTTGCTGGGAGACATGGCCTGCAACCTAAGCATGTGCCCTGGCTGGGAATCGAACCTGCGATGCCTGGTTCGCAGCCCGCACTCAATCCACTGAGCTACGCCAGCCAGGGTCCGCCCCTCCCCCCCCCGCCCATAACTCTTAATGCCACCTAATATGTGGTTTACTTGTTTATCTTGGTCATTGACTACCTCCTCCCCATATAAAGTTAAGCTCCACGAAATAGGAATTTTTGTTTTCTCCGCTTCTGTAACTCCTATGCTTCTAACAGTCCCTAGAACTCAAGTAGCCTTTACAACCATTCTTTGACGCGGCCTGGAACCCTCCAAGGCTTGGGGCTCGCTCCTCACGTGACTGCAGTGGCCCCGCCCCACTGTCTGGAAAGGGAACATGGCGGCGCCCAGGGTGGCCTCAGAAAGAGATGGCAACCAACGAGAGAGCGCTGGACCGCTAGAGCGTCCACTCCGCCACCTATTCTGCGGTAGCGTCCTGGGAAGGCGCGAATAGGGGTTGTCCGTGCTAGTCCCCCTCCCCACAATTTTTTGAGGGGGAAAGAATCAAGCAACTCTTTAGAGGTTGCTTGGTCAGATCTGCCTCCAGCTTTTCCACCGATTGGGATCCCCGGGATCCGAGTCGGGTAGGACGAGGTTGTGGGATTCAATAACTGGGTTCTTCTCCCCTCGTGTCGTCTCCGGGTTTTATCAGGCGACTCTGGAGTTTCTATCCAGCCTCCAGTTTTAAAGATATCCCTAACACACACCCAGTCCGCCCGACAGGGACAAGGACATCCAATCCGCTCACCCAGGGGTGTCCCTCTCCGAGTTAAGGCCCTAAATGCTAATTCCTGGTGATCCACCCTCCCCACCCCAGCAGTGAGCTAGTTCCCTGGGATTAAGTCTAATGAGTTCAGAACCCCCTCCCTCAGGCCCCTGGGGCAGATGAGCCCTTGGCCACCGCCCCTACAATTTCCTGCAGACCCAGCAAACAAAAGGCTCGGGAAGAGAGGCGAGGCTGAGCAGGGCGCCCTTCCTGCTGGAACAGCTGATGGAGCAAACTGGCCCTGGAGGGAGCGGAGGGGTGGGATGAAATTCCAGGGTTCCCGAGGGACCGCATTGGGGGGGCCAGACTCCTAGATATCGAGAGGTAGGGAGTCCAGGAAAGTGGATTTAAAGGGACCAGGCACGCCACCTGAGTTTGCTGGGCTGTAGCAGATGCACACTGCCTTTGTCGGAGTGATGTCAACCTTAGGGAATGGTAGGGGTAGGGGAGTACGGCTTCAGGTGAGCTCTCAGGCCCCAGCGAGGCTGGAATGGTGGGAGCTGGGAGAAGACCAAAGCCCTGCATCAAGTCTGGGGCCCAGCTTACAGCCCTGTAGCTTGACCTGCTACCCTCTGTGCTGGCCCCACCCAAGCCTGACTTCCTGCTCCTCCCCAGGCACAGAGCTTTCCCTTGCCAAGCTCCATGAACCATCGCAGGAGCTTCTTGTCTCTTCAGGACCCTGAGAGCCTATTCCCCAGCCACAAATAGTCCTTAAATTCCCTCCTAGTGCCAATGCCCCATTCCTGTCAAGGACACAATGGTAAGGGAAGGGCCACATCCAGTAGGTGGGGGGATGTTGGCATGGAGGGGGGGCTTGGCCTCATATCCTGTCAGGCTGCCAAGGGAAGAGAGGAAACAAAAGACTTCCCCCTGCTGGGACAATGAGCCTCCCACTACCTCTCTCCCCTTCCACTCCCCCCTCCTACCTCTCCCTTTTAGCTGCGGCCTCCCTTCTTACCACCTCTTGGCCCTCTGGTAGCCTTGGCTTCTGTGATGAACTGTACCCTTCCCCCTCCCTCCTTCCTATCAGGTCCCACAGATGCTCACTCCCGGTCCTAGCTGTTTCAGTCCCCTGCTAGCCCATCAGTGCTCAGGGTCCCTTCTTCTACCTCCAGCACCAAGATTAGAGGCTTGAATGGGCAAGGCTCTGGTGAATGTTAGGGGGGAATATCATACCCCTTTAATAGCTAGTGGGAAGTAGAAGCTCTGCAAGAGAAAGGCTCCAAGTCAGAGGGAGGGAAATGCCCTCTGCCTGGCCTGGGTAAGAGAGGAAGAAGGAAAGGGCCTTGGAAGTGCCCCTGGAAGCTTGTCCTGGGTGCAGTGGGAGTGCACGCCAGTGGAGTCAGTCCTATCTGCTGACTACTAGTGAGTGCACTAGACAGGTCACTTAATCTTTTGAACCTGTCTCATATTTAAAGTAGACGTGATAATAATGCCCATCCTTCCTGCCTAACAAGGTTCTTATGATAATTTAAATATGATAATGTTTTCTTTTTTAAAAAAGTGTAGTAAGATTTCTCCTCCACACCCCCATTCTCATTCCCAGCAGCTTCTGTCACCACATACACAAAAAAACTCCCAAACCTGCATCTCCAGCCAAAACGCTGTCTCTGCACTCTTAAATGGTACACGGGGATCTCAGACTCAACATGCCCATCATCTTCTTTCTCCGTGGTCCATTTCACTAGCTCCTACCAAGCTGCCCAAGTCTGAAACTTTTTAAAAAGTTGATTAGAAAGAGAGAGACAGACAGAAACATCAATTCGCATTCAACTTATTCATGCATTCATTGGTTGATTCTTGTACATTCCATAGCAAGGGTCAAACCCATATTAAGACAATGCCCTAATCAACTGAGTGGCTCAGCCAGGGCCCAAGTCTGAAACTTGAATCATGCTTTATTTCAGTCTCCTTCACCTCCATAGCCAGGTTCTAAATCCTGTCTACTCTAGCTTTTTGACACCTCTCAGATCCTCCCTTGAGATACACACACACACACACACACACACACACACACACACACACACGCCAATGTCAGTTCAAGCTCTGTCATTTGGAGAACTGCATTTGGTTTCTCTGCCTTCAATCTATTCTCCAAAGTCGTATAAGTGGAATCTTTCTAGACAAATTCACCAATGTTGCTTCTTTGCCTAAACTACTTCAGTGGCTCCCAAGGTACTCAGGACAAGCATGCACTCCTGGAAGATCCTGTAATGACCAAGGCTGGCCCTTGCTCACCTCTCTGCCTTCTCCCTTGTCACTGTCTTTGCACGCTATACCCTGGCATTGTGAACTCTGGGCAGTTTGGAGACGATCTCGCCACGTTCACGCTTTTTTATCTTCTCCTTCTGCCTTTTTTTTTCTCTCCTTCTGCCTTTAAAGCAATCTTTCCTGCCAATGTGCTCTAGGACTCATTCAGACAGCATCATCTTCTTCAGGGAGGTGACCTTGACCCTGCAGGCTGGATTAGGTGTGCTTCCTTCCTGATACCATAGG
The DNA here is from genome assembly GCA_004024845.1 of Tonatia bakeri. Taxonomy (NCBI): domain Eukaryota; kingdom Metazoa; phylum Chordata; class Mammalia; order Chiroptera; family Phyllostomidae; genus Tonatia; species Tonatia bakeri. Next base: position 53,581 of record PVIA01000636.1, read on the forward strand.
ACCCTCTGTATACCACCACTTATGCTCAATACATAGTCTCCTATGTTAGAGATTTCATGGCTATTTCTACACCTAGTGTTACAGGACAGATCTGGATGGGGGGGCGGAGAAGATACTGTTATTGAATGGGCCCCCCCTCTCCTGGGGCCCTCCTGTACTAGGTTCACCTTGCCCGTCACCAGGGAATTATGACTCTCAATGCCAGAGTTTGATGAAAAGGAAAGGAACTATTTATTCAAAAGTTATACAGACTCAGAGTAATGACTTAATGTTTTCACTACAATCCCAAAGTCCATTAAAACACCCCCCCACACACACACACACAGTGCTTCCTTCCCCCCTTGCCCAGTCAGGAGTGCCATATCTCAGGAAAAAAATAGAAGTCTGTGGCTCAGCTAGCCCCCAGTCCTTTCCCAGTAATCCATGCTTGGCTGGCAGGCCTCCGGTAGTTCCCAGCACCATCAGCTGTGTCGCCACTGTGATTTCCAGTTCTTAATCCAGACCCGAGTGGCACCTTCTCCTGGCCCACCAGCAATAGTCCTTTTACCCCTTTCCTTCCTGAAATGTCTCCTGCATTCTTCCAAATTGCTAAGAGAGAGCTCTGCATTGCTGCTACATCTTGATTTCCTGCTTTCTAAGCAGCCTGGCAAAAGTAGCCCCAAAACCGCGTTTCCCCCCATGGTGGCTGCGCCTGGGTTTAAATCCCGGCGGGAATCTTCCTCTGCATCCCCATTTCTGACTCCCCACAATCTGCTACACCTGCCAGCATTTCTGTATTTTTCCAGCTTTTCTGGACTGCCGTGGTAAGTCTGGGCAGGTGTGGCCCCGTGGCGTGGAGCCAACCATCTCCAAGCTCTCAAGCAGGCGCTGTAACTAGGGGGAGTTGCCTCCCAGTTAAGTCATGGGTCAAAGTCACTCCCATTTCCCTGGCTCAAAGCACAGCCACAGTTACTTATCTACGAAACTAGCCAAAAGTTTTAGATATGTTAAATAACTGTTTTTGCAGTTATTTGCAAAACTGTTGATATGCAAAATAAATCTCAGTGGTCTTGCTCCTTGTATCCCACCCCCCAGTACAGACTTGTGGAGGTGAGGACATCTTATATTTTTAATATTTCCTGGACACCCCGAATTCTGGACCCTATTACAAATCCCTCTTTGGGGGGCCCTGGCTGCACCCTGTTGCAGTAGCTGTCAAATCCTGGAAGGCAGAGGATAACTGTGTCCCCAGTCCCGGCCCATAATAAAATGTTCAAAAATAATTGTTGAGTAAATTAAGGAAAGACAAGTCAATAAAGAATTACTAGTCAATAAAGAATTACTAGTCAATAAAGAATAACCAGTTAATGAAATTTACTGAGTATTTACTGGGGGCCAGACAGTGTATGTTGAGTATATGCTGTACCTGCTTTTGTGAAATTTAGGGCCACATACAAGTGAACATACGATCACTGATAAATTAGTAAAGGCTTCTGTGTGTATCTAATACAACTTTGTATATGATGAGTTCAGCAAGATTCGTGGTAATCACATGAAGCCTGGATTCCAGTTTTGTGAGTCCTGAAGTTTATACAATTTGGGGAACCCTTATTAAGAAAACAAAATTGTGAATATAAAATTAGGTAAAGTTAATGTTTATTTAGATTGAGAGATCACAACCAGTTGCAAATGTTAAGGGAACAAATAGTAACAATCTTACAAAAGCCAGATTAGAGCTCATTTATGACTAAATGTGAACCATTTGTCAGGTACTGCGAATGAGAAACGATGTGTTTTGCTATCATTTTACTATGATGTTTTATTTTTTAGTTGTACAAAAGATGTGTATTTAGATATAATCATGCACTATTTTTTAATAAGCTAGGTAAATAACATATTTGTAGTAAATAACTTCTCAATGCACCTCTATAATAGTTCCACGTCCTACCTTTTTCTTACAGGTGTAACCTTTGGCCACTCTTCACATGATTATGACTTTGCACTATTATTTTCTACTCTCTCTATATCTCAGTCTTCCCTCCGGTGTGAACAATGTAGTTTTTTCCCTTTCATTATTGAGTTTATAAACATCTCTTTTGGCTTTTGATTTATAAACTTCTCTTCAATTCATTACTGGTGAGATCAAAACCCCTATTAAATTCCTTTGCTGTAAGAGCTATGATTCAGGACCGTCTCAAACGTCCTCATGCCGTGACTCACCTCAAAAACTGTGTAAATTGATGGCACTCATTAACCAGGGCTTGGGGAGGAGCCGGCAAGGTGAAGGGTGCTGAAGTGTAAACCTCATGGGCTTCCAGGTAAATTTAACTCTAGACTTGACAGGGTTACATGAGCTGTGATGTGGGAAGAGGAGTGACAGTGTCTACAGCTTGTGGTGAAGAAATGATCAATTGTTTGTTTAGTGAATATAGGAAAAGTCCTAGCTCCAAGACTGCCCCCAGCAACTGTAACAACGTGGACAGTGAAGACAAAGCCCTGACAGTGGTTGGGGGAGGGGGAGGGGTGGGGGTGCTCACCACAGGTGCTGCCACATGACCATGGGCAGGCCATGGGGTGGCAACCTTATCTGTGGGGGGAGGACAGAGAAGTGCCCCTAAGTGCTGTAATAATGAAGAAAGGAGGGCCTGAGATTTGTTGGAGCTGATTCAGGTAGTGACATGGATGCTTACCTGTGTAATGTAATTCAGTGGATACTGAATTAGCTCACCTAGGAAGTGGCCCTGGGTGGTCAGAGGGTGGAGAAAATGACAGGATAGATGGAGAGTGATTCCTGGGTATTGGAGTGAAAAATCCCAGCTATCGTCTCAATGGAAAGGGGAAGGAATGGCATTTCTGCCAAGTTATAAGACCTTTAATGCCAGGAGCATGTTTTACAAATCTTGCAAATTAGCAGTGACCACCCAGCACATAGTAGATGCTCAATAAAAGTTCCATTTTATTCATTCTTTTGCTGGTATACACTAGGTGCTAAGAGCAGGATTATATGCTGGGGGTGGGAGCTGAGGACTCAATGATATGGGACCTACTGGGTATTTTCTTACCTAAACTATTCTCTGCTGTCTAGCTGAGGGGGCTGGTCCTCAGGGGTCAGAAATACAGGGTTCAAGTCTGCGGTGAGCTATTACACTATTCCATCCTCTGTCTCATCAGCCCCTCACTCCAGCCTGCCTCATTTCTCTGTGCCTCTCGGTCTCTATCATGCACCATCACGATGAATCATGATTCACCTGTGAATCATGACCTCTCCGTCAACACCAAATGAGAAAATTCAAAGAGCCCAGGAGGAGACAAGTTTTAGAGGGGAGAATCTGATTGCAGAGTGAAAGCAGGGGAAGGTGGGGGCAGGGGGAATGTAACCTGGAGAAGAAGCTAACAGAACAGAGGCTGGACTTAGATCAGGGAGAGAGGAGGATGGTATTCCCAGTCTCAGCCTGGTCTGCCGGCCTGGTCTGCCTGGCTCCATTCAAGCCGGCTGTTTCCTGCCCCCTATGACCCCCCACCCCGGAGCAGGACCCAAGCAAGGCAACAAGGAAGGGCAGGGGTGTGGGGAGCACCACTTGTGGCAGGAAGATAAGTGAGCTGGGACAAGAGGTCACTACAGGCCTGGCTGTCCTCTCTGGGGGGTTAGTGATGCTTGACAGTCCGCCCCCGCCCTTCCCCAGACATCGGTGACTCCTCCTTCCCTCTCTCTTGGCTGCTCAGCTCCTCCAGACTCTGTCCCCCTTAAATAGTTTCTGAATTTAAGCACTTTCCTTCCAGTTTCTTCACTGGAGGACTCCTGCAGCACCCTCCATCCACCCCATGACTCACGCCAGGTGCCCTGATGCAGAAGGGTTGGTGGGAGGTTCGCCGCTTTCCAGGATCCTCCCCTCTAACTGATGGGATGGGAGGGAGGGTGGTGGCGAAGAGGAAAGGCCCTCCCAGCCATCCCGAGGGCCCCCAGGAGCCAGACAGGAAACAGCCTCAGGAAAGACAGCAGCAGCCCCAGCCCCAGCCCCAGCGGTCAGGGCTGCGGGTGGTGCGGATCCCTCCTAAACGGGACAGTGAGAAGGAGGACGGTGATTTGGGACTCCATCCGCACCCCTCACTCTCTCAGAGCCACCTACCTTTTATTTACCCTTGCTTCCTAGATTTTTCTATACCCCTCCCCATCTCAACCCTGTGTGTCACTTCCACTCCGTATTTTTCAGCACTAGCTTGAGCGCATAGAAAGTCCCCAATACTTAATGTTTGTTGAATGATTGTATGAACGTTCGCTCCCGGGTTATCTAAGCTGAGATCATTGGCTCGGGGAACCCCAGGGCCACCACCCTCCATCCTCAAAAGCTTCCCCCAAACACGGTCCCCTGCGCCAACGAGGGGATAATGGGCTAATACAGAAGAATCTTAAGTCTGCAGGAAGATAACGCGAACTTTTGTGGGGCCCTCTGGGCTGCTGGGTGTGCTTCTCTGCTCCCTGGTGTCCCCGGGGTCCTGGCCTGCCGCAGGGGCCCCTGGGCCCGGACACGCGGGATCCCGGCCCGGGCACACAGTCTCCATGCACATCTGGGCGGTCCCTGGGCTCCGCGCCCACCGCCCCTCCCCCTTCTCCAAACTTTCTCCGAACTTCCCGACCTGCTCCACTGGGCGCCCCACTCCGCTTCCCTCATGAATTATTCAGCACCGCGCGACCCAATCAGCGCGCCCCGGGCCCCAGTCCTAGTGAGGGCTGGGGGCGGCTCCGCCAGCCTCCCGCGCGCCCCTCCCTCCTCCACCGGGCGCCGCCTGGCCGAGTCCCAGCCCGGCCCAGCGCAGCCCCGGCCCCGATCCGCAGTCTTCCTCTCTCCCGCTCAGTCCTTACTCCTGCTTCCACACACCCGCCGACGCGAAGCGCACTCGGCCCCCCAGCGCCAGTAGCACCACTCCCACGAAGGGGGGTGAAAGCGCGAGGCAGGCACACCCCTAGCCAGCTGGGGCGGGACCCCGAGGCCCCGGAGGAACCCCCGACTTCAGCCACGTCTCTCTCTGCTCCCGTCCGGTGGGTCTCCTACAAGGACGCCCCCCGCCCGCCTGCGCGGTGGGGACGCAGGGCCACACCTGGGCGCCGCCGCCCGGTGCCCTGCGCGCCCGCATGGGCCCGCGCTGAGACTCTGACCGAGAGTCCGGCGCGGGGAACCCAGATCTACACGCTCAGGGGGGATTCAGACCTGGGGGGGCTAGCGCCCCCCAAACTCAGATCGGATCCAACAGGAGTGAGGCGGCGCCATGGAGCTCCGGGCTCTGCTCTGCTGGGCTTCACTCGCAGCGGCTTTAGAAGGTAAGTTTCCTTAGGGCCATCCCGCCACTCCTGGGGCCCCCAAAGTTGGGCCTCGGAGTGGAGGGCCCCGACCTCTCTCTACCCCTACACGGCACCTCAACCCCGAACACTTCGGACCAATAGTACTAGACCGGGCGGGGGGCGGGGGAGAGGCAGCCCAGCGGGGAGTGGAGTTTTCTTTTGTTTGGGAAAGAGATGGAGTCGGGCCCCGTCCCGGGACTTGCCCCAGCCCCGGCTCCCCAAACTCTCGCTCCTGACTCCAGACTCCTTTGGCCGGCCTTTCCTTTTCTCTCTACTCCAATCTTCAAAACTCTCTTCAAAATTTCTGACCCTCTTTCCATCTCTGCCAAAAAGAAGGAAAGGTTTCTGGAGGAACAACTGCAGACAAGGCAGAATTTTGTGCTAGTCCATAAACTGCCCCCACCCCTCATTTCCTTAGCATTCACACCTTGATCCTCCAATTCCACTGCCTCTGTCAGAATGGCCACCTTCTGCACTCACAGTCCAAACAAATCTCCCGAAGCCACTGCCTGTGCCACAGAGAGGCCCCCTTCCTGGTTTCCCCAGGCACTACCCCAGCCCTTTAAATGCTCTCTAGACCCCAGCCCTGCCCAGGTCCTAGACAAACAGGCTCCCCTCCAACCCTGCTCACCAGCAGAACTGACCTGTGCTGCCCCTGTGTTGCCCTAATTCAGCCTAATGACCACCTACCTCCTTGTCTCTCTACACATTTCTAATTTTTCTATATTCTCCCCAAATGTTTCTTCATCCAGGAGTCTCTCCCCTCCCCTCACCCCCTAGAGGGGGAACCAAGAGCCCTATAAACCCTCCCCCTAAATCCCTAATCTCCTTTCAGTGAGCTGCCCCCTACCCCCCTTCACTGCCTGAAATCAAAGGGGTCTCTGGAGAGGGGGTTTGGGGGCTGCTGAGGAGGAGAAATCAAAAGCAGTTAGAAACCCCTCTCCCCAGGCCGGGCAGCGCTGCTCTGGGCTGGGGATCAAAGGCTAGGTGTGGAGAGAGGGAAGACTGGCCTGGCTCGGAGAAAGAAGGGGAAAAGACTGTGGGAGAGAAGGAAAAGCAGAGCAAAGAGAAAACAACCCACTAGGATGAAGGGGGGTGTGAGGGAAAAAAGATGCAAAGAGGAAAAGGGAATCACTCGATCTGCTGTTACCAAAAGGCTTTCTAAGCCCCAGGACTGTGCTGAGGGCTTTCTGCTTTCGTGGTTCCTACAGCCCTGGGGGTAGGAGGGATTGTTGTCCCATTTTACAGCTGAAGAGCCTGAGGCTTAGAAGAGTTAAGTAACTTATCCAAGGCTGGGCACACCAGTGAGGTTGAAAAGTGGGAGACAAAAAAAACGGAGGAGAGAGCAAGAGAAATGGAGGTGGACAAAGAGCAGGGGAGAGACAGGTGAAAGGCCAGAAAATGGACACGTCCAAGAGACCTCCAAGAGGAGGCGAGACCCAGACAGAGTAGGAGAAAGTGAGCCGCTCGGAGTGCAGGGGGCAGCCCTGAAACAGAGACAGTGTGTAAATTGGCGACAGGAAAACACTATCCAGGCTGGAACAATGGAGGGTGGAGACGGCAGGCTCAATCCACCCCTTTCCCAGAACCCGGGCATCCTGTCCCCAGCGTGCTGGGCTGTCTCCTGCCACCCATGGGGGCCAGGGCCTTACCTGGGGCTGGCCCCATCCCCCTGATTCCTTGCCCTCTGTGGACAGCACTTGCTCCCTGGGAGGAGGCTGCCCCACCCACCTGCCCTCCCTTCCCTCCAACAGCCCCATTGGGAAGTGGGGACCAGGTCCCAGGTGTGCTGCTGGTCTCCAAGGGGATTCCCCTACCCTCCCTCCACCCTGTGCTGCCAGGGCCTGTGCAGTTTCCCCTAATCCCCACCTTCTGCCAGAGCCCCACCCCTCACTGGTGCCCCTCCCCCAGACCGAGCTGAGCCAGGTGTGTTCTCCCCCCCCCATACACACACACCCTTAAAGTCTCCTCCCCTTTTCCTTCCCATAACCAAATCCAGATGTGAGGCCTCTGCAGGCAGGGGCCAGGGCGGGAACCCAAGCATCCCAGCCTCCAGCACTTCCCCTTCTGACAGCAGCCACAGCAGAGAGCTGGGGGGAGAGAGGAGGGAGTGGGGGTGCTGGCTGCACCTCAGGAGGTGAGCGGTACCTCCTGGATCTGAAGAACTAGAGTGTTGGGTCCCAAAATGAGTGGGGGCATGGAAGAGGAGTAGAGTTGGGGGCAGGGAGGCAGTGACTGGGATTGGGGAAGGCACTGTGGAGGCCCTGGCAGGTCCTTTAAGGAGGGGTGTCCCCATGCTAGCAGCCCTTTGCCCACCAGAGTCAGGGCCAGATCAGGGGTCTAGTTTAATCCTTTCTGAGCTGTTGACCCTTCTTCCCTTCCAGTGTTTGCACCTTCGCCTGTCCTCCAGTATACAGCGGTTGAGGGAGGTCTAGATCTGGGAGTCCTGAGGGTCAGTGAGCCTGCCAGCGGTTAGGAGTGGGGTTGGCATTCAGAAAAAGAGCTGAGAAACAGCAGGGCAGGGCTCACTCCCTTCCTTACCTCTTGTCTCAGTCTGGCTGACTCTCCAGATTGAAGCTGAGAGGACTTCCCCACTTCTCCGTTCCCAGTCAGCTGGTCTTCCCAGTGTCCCCCCTAAGCAGGGACTAACTGTCTATCTGTCTTAGAGACCCTGCTGAACACAAAATTGGAAACTGCCGATCTGAAGTGGGTGACGTTTCCTCAGGTGGAGGGGCAGGTAAGAGCTGGGCCCAGGAGCTGGGGTTCAGAAGGGAAACTGAGGAACGAGCACCAGTGCCGACCTGCTCCTCCTACCATTGCCTAGATCACAGCAGCAGGAACCGGTGTCCTCCGAGCTCTTGCTCTCAGAGGTCCCCTTCCCTAGCCACCCTAGCCACTTCTGCTCGATGACACTCTCCCACTGACAGTGAAGCCATTAGGCAGCCCTCACGCCGACCCCCTTCTGCCCACAGTGGGAGGAGCTGAGCGGCCTGGATGAGGAGCAGCACAGTGTTCGGACCTATGAGGTGTGTGATGTGCAGCGTGCCCCAGGCCTGGCCCACTGGCTGCGCACGGGTTGGGTTCCGCGGCGAGGTGCCGTCCATGTGTACGCCACACTTCGCTTCACCATGCTCGAGTGCCTGTCCCTGCCCAGGGCTGGGCGCTCCTGCAAGGAGACCTTTACAGTCTTCTACTTTGAGAGTGACGCTGACACAGCCACAGCCCTCACCCCAGCATGGATGGAAAACCCCTACATCAAGGTACCCAGAGCACAGCCACGGGCCGGGGCGGGGCTGGGGCAGGCCTATGGTCTAGGGACAGTGGAGGTGAACTCCTAAGGCCCTCTTGGTTGGGGCGCTGGAAGCAGGAGCCTCAGGTCTGGGGAGGGAAGAAGGCAGTGTGCTGGTGGTGGAGCAGCAGCATGCAGCTGGGCTGCCGTGCTGGCCCCCAGGGAGGGTCCTCTCAGTCACTCCACTCCACTGTTCTTGGGCTACCTACACTTCCCCCTTTACCCTCCTACCCCTCACCCTGGAAGGCCTTCCCTCTGCCTCTTCTACCCACCCACTGTGTCTTCTGTGTTCCACCCCCCAGGTCTCCCCTGGGATGCCTTTGCTGAGGCGCCCCACTCTGGGATCCCATCTGTCATTACTCTCATCATACTTTGTAGCTTATCTGGGTTTCCTTCATTTCTGTTTCCTCTGCACTGAGTTCAGGGCATACAGTAGGTGTTGGTAAAGTTTTGTAGGATGAGTGGATGAACAGAAAGGAGTGGTGTAGGACAGAGCTGGGCCCATTGTAGGAGCTCAGCAAGTATTCCTGAACGTTAGGTCCTGCAGGGAAGTGGGTTGAGAAAGGTGGAGAGAATGTTCTGGAACAGCATCCAAGGAGGTCATGGAGAGGGTAAGCTGGAAAAAAGAAGACAGTCCACCAGGTCTTTGGGGAGTGGAGAACTGCAGCGGTTGAGTCTCTTCTTTGACCCCAAAGGTAGACACGGTGGCTGCTGAGCACCTGACCCGGAAGCGCCCTGGGGCCGAGGCCACTGGGAAGGTGAACATCAAGACTCTGCGTCTGGGCCCACTCACCAAGGCCGGCTTCTACCTGGCCTTCCAGGACCAGGGCGCCTGCATGGCCCTGCTGTCCCTGCACCTCTTCTACAAGAAGTGTGCCCAGCTGACCGTGAACCTCACCCGCTTCCCGGAAACTGTGCCTCGTGAGCTTGTGGTGCCGGTGACAGGGAGTTGCGTGGCTGATGCTGTCCCTGTCCCGGGCCCCAGTCCCAGCCTCTACTGCCGGGAGGATGGCCAGTGGGCTGAGCAGCCAGTCACGGGCTGCAGCTGTGCTCCAGGGTTCGAGGCCACCGAGGGGAACACCAGATGCCGAGGTGAGAGGGGGCATGTCTGCAAGAAAGCATTGCCAATCCATGAGGAGGAGAAGGTCCTATACCCTGTTTTTGGACTCACTTTTTTTTTTTTAAGATTTTATTTATTTATTTTTAGAGAGGGAAGGGAGGGAGAGGAGAGAGAGAGAGAAACATCAATGTGCGGTTGCTGGGAGACATGGCCTGCAACCTAGGCATGTGCCCTGACTGGGAATCGAACCTGCGATGCCTGGTTCGCAGCCCGCGCTCAATCCACTGAGCTACACCAGCCAGGGCTGGACTCACTTCTTAAATTTCCATTTCGAACATTTTTTGCTCTCCTGAGCGCACCGTTCCTGGAGGACCTGTTTTCATTCCCCACCCCTCCACCCCTCGGTATAGTTCAGAGCCCTTCCTCACTTCCACACTCTCCCTGATACGTCCACTCCTTTCTGGACATGGGAGGCTATCCAGGGGTGCAGCACTGTCCTCAGGTAGGGGGCACCTTGTTGGGCTCAGAGGACAAAGGTGTCATGGCCTCTATTCTTGTTCATTGTGGTTCCTGGGTATTTTCACAGCCCATTATGACAGATGATGCGAGAATGCCAAGTTCTGTGTTTGCTCCTCCCCGCTTCGGTGTTATGGAGGCTGTTAGACCGGCCGCTGTGTCTTGTTAACAAAGAAGCACACACACCTTTATGTCACAACGCTTTCTTCATATTTTGGTCATTGTATTCGACTTACTTGGATTCCTCTATAACCCAGTGTGTTTTGTGGTGTGCACTGAAAATCATTTTCCTGAGCAGCGCTCTTTGGGCCTCACCGGCCTGCCGAGGAGTGCAGGTGGTGCGGGTGTCAGGGTCGACTCCTGATCTGGAGGAGGTCTCCTCCTCCTAGGGACGAGGCATCCGAGCTCCTCCTGCCCTGCTTCCCCCTCGGCACTTCAGGCAGCCTTAAGAGCAGCTACATGTTTTTGATGCATGTTTTGGTGAGTGCTTTCTCTCTTTCAGCCTGCGCCCAGGGCACCTTCAAGCCCCTGTCTGGGGAGGGGTCCTGCCAGCCGTGCCCAGCCAACAGCCACTCCAACACCATCGGCTCACCCGTCTGCCAGTGCCGCAATGGGTACTTTCGGGCTCGAACGGATCCCCGGGGTGCGCACTGTACCAGTAAGTGACCATTGACCCCTGGGGTGGCCCCCCATTCCAGTCCCCATCTTCCCAGGCCTTCCTCCTCTTGACCCTGGCCTGCTGGTGCCCGGCCAAGTCAGTGTGGCTGCCCATCTGTCCCACTGCCCATCCCTCATATCTGTTGGGCCTCTGTCTGATTCTCTGGTTTCCTGCAGCCCCTCCATCGGCTCCAAGAAGTGTGGTTTCCCGCCTAAATGGCTCCTCCCTACGCCTGGAATGGAGTGCCCCCCTTGAGTCAGGTGGCCGAGAGGATCTCACCTATGCACTCCGCTGCCGGGAGTGCCGTCCTGGGGGGTCCTGCACACCCTGTGGAGGAGACCTGACCTTCGACCCAGGTCCCCGGGACCTGGTGGAGCCCTGGGTTGCAATTCGTGGGCTGCGTCCTGACTTTACCTACACCTTCGAAGTCACTGCCTTGAATGGGGTATCTTCCTTAGCCACCGGGCCCGTCCCATTTGAGGCTGTGAATGTCACCACAGACCGTGAGGGTGAGACTGGGGGCTGGGGCAGCACATAGTCAGATGGGAGAAGTGGTGGTGGGAGAGGCTAGCAAGGCCTGAAGGGAAAAGGGGCAGAGGCGGTGCAGTGGTGTCCTCAGGAAGTATGGAGGGTCAGGGCTTTGGGAGCAAGAGGCAGAGAGTGGAAAAGATGCAAAGGCAGGCTGGAGAGTTGAGGATGGGAGCCAGGAGGAATTCTTGAACTATCTGGAGGACCAAGACACTTGCGGGTAGCAGAGGAGTTCGAAAGGCAAAAGACAGACCTGCCATGCGGAAGAACCCCAGCATGTCCTGTCTCTCACAGTGCCTCCCCCAGTGTCTGACATCCGGGTGACTCGGTCCTCACCGAGCAGCTTGAGCTTGACGTGGGCTGTTCCCCGGGCACCCAGTGGAGCAGTGCTGGACTATGAGGTCAAGTACTACGAGAAGGTGAGACCAGGCACCTCCCCTGGTGCTGGGGGTAGGCAGTGAGATGTGCTCCAGGGTGGGACACCTGAATTGCAGGCACTGAATTCCAGCTCTGCCACTTACTATCTGGAGACCTTGGGCCAGCCCCTTGGCCTCTCTGAGCTCAGTATCCTCATCTGTCAAATAGTTGTGATAATTGCTGCAACAATTAAATGAGACAGTGAATGCAAAATTCTCAGCACAATGCACAGAAGTGAACACAAAGGCCTTGCCTGCTATGTAACGGGACCAAGGTGCTAGTGATGGGGCTACAGGGCAGGGGGAGGCTGGAAGAGCAGCAGAAACTGCAGACCTGTACTTAGAGCCAACCCCTCCTCCTCCCGGACAGGGCACAGGGAGCCCCAACAGTGTTCGGTTCCTGAAGACATCGGAAAACCGGGCAGAGCTGCAGGGGCTGAAGCGGGGAGCCAGCTACCTGGTCCAGGTGCGGGCGCGCTCCGAGGCCGGCTATGGACCCTTTGGCCAGGAGCACCATAGCCAGACCCAGCTGCATGGTAAGCCTGGGAATAGGCGTGGGTGGTGGTGCTGCTCCCGAAGAACCCCCAGAGTTGCGCCCCTAGGCTCCTCTTTCCCTAAACTGAGAGGCAGTTTTGGCCTGGTGAGGACAGCATAGGATGCAGGAACCCAAACCGACAACTGAGTGTGAAGACCTGCTCGGCAACCTTCCCTCAGCTATACAACTATTGGCAAAAACTTGACCTCAGAGCCCCAGCTTTCTCGCCCAAATAAATGGAAATATGAGGCCTCTCTCACAGGGCTGCAGGGAATCATTGAGATGACACCTGTTGTAATATTTTAATTTTAGGGGTTTTTAAAAATAGCTTTTTGAGATATACTTCATCTACCATACAGTTCAGCCATTTAAAATGTCTAATTCATTGGTTTTTAGTATAGCCCCAGAGTGGTGCAACCATCACAATGAAGACTAGAACATTTCAGCACCCCGAAAAGAGACCCTGTACCCCTCCACAACCCCCTAGCCCCTGGCAAATGCAAATCTACTTTCTGCCTCTATGGATTTGCCTGTTCTGGACGTTTCGTACCGATGGGGTCATACAGTGTGCAGTGCTCCGTCTCACTGGCGCCCTTCACTTACCGTCACATTTCCGAGACTCGCCCGCAGCGGGGGCGCACTCTGCTTGTTCCTTCGTCTGTTGACGGACTTATGGGTCGTTTCCACTTTGGGGCTATAAACCCTTTATTTTTACTTAGCCTTCAAACCTTCATTCAAATGGGACTTTTTGTGGTCACTAGACTTAAAACAGAATAAGATCAAACTGGCTCTGACAGTAACAAGGCTGGGAACCCTGCCCTAAGGGACGCGGGAGGGGCCCGCTGCCTGTGGAAAGCAGTGAAAATCACCGTGCTTCCCTAGCCCTGCCTCTCCTTTGTCCTCTCCTACTCGCCACAGCATCCTCAGGAGAACCACAGCTCATTCAGGAGACCTGTGTAGGGCCCTTGGGGACCATCAGGTCTCCTGATCACAATTTTTTCTCCCCCAGAGAGTGAGAGCTGGCGGGAGCAGCTGGCCCTGATTGCAGGCACTGCGGTCGTGGGCGTGGTGCTGGTCCTGGTGGTCATTGTCATCGCTGTTCTCTGCCTCAGGTGAGGGCTCTGAGTCCCTGGAGGCCCCTGGGAAACCTGTGTAGATGTCCTCTTGCCCCAGGACAAGGCTCCCTCCATGCCCCAAGAGCCCATTTCCACTTGGAATCTTTCTCAGTCTTTGCTCCTCCCTTCCCATCCCATCCCTCTGGGAACGTAAGTATGTGACTCAGTTTACCTTGTCTTTCCCATGGCTATAGGAAGCAGAGCAGTGGGAGAGAAGCTGAGTATTCAGACAAACACGGGCAGTATCTCATTGGGCACGGTAGGTAGGCTTGTCCTGAAGGAAACAGTGCGGGGGCAAGGTTGTGAGCCCAAGAATTGGGCGTCTGAGTGCAGGGGAAGTCACTCGGCTGATGGGCCCTGCGTGATGCCTCAGGTACTAAGGTCTACATTGACCCCTTCACTTACGAAGATCCTAATGAGGCTGTGAGGGAATTTGCAAAGGAGATCGACGTCTCCTATGTCAAGATTGAAGAGGTGATTGGTGCAGGTGAGAGGAAAGATGCCTGGAGGCCTGGGAGGGGAATGGGGTGGGCCGGGAAGGCCAGGAGGAGAGCTGACCTTCAGCACCCTCCCTAAAGGCGAGTTTGGGGAGGTGTGCCGGGGACGGCTGAAAGCTCCGGGGAAGAAGGAGAGCTGTGTGGCCATCAAGACCCTGAAGGGCGGTTACACAGAACGGCAGCGTCGGGAGTTTTTGAGCGAGGCCTCCATCATGGGCCAGTTCGAGCACCCCAACATTATCCGTCTGGAGGGTGTGGTCACCAACAGCGTGCCGGTCATGATTCTCACCGAGTTCATGGAGAATGGTGCCCTGGACTCCTTCCTGCGGGTGAGCTCCCCTGCCCAGCCTCCTGAGTCCAACCATGTTCCCAGGGGACTCAGAATCCAGAACAGGTGGTGGCTTCCACATTACCCCCTTTGCCTTTCATTCTCCCTTCAGGAACGGCTGAGTCCTTGGGACTGGCCTCGGTGTGGGGCAGCTGACCCTGGGATATTAGGGGTCATCATTTGTGCTTTTAAACAAGTACCTCCTGAGCACCTCCTTGTACACCAGCTACTGTCCTAGGCCCTGGGAATAAAGCCACGAGGATCTCTGCTGTTAGGGTGACCGTGTAATGGGGAAGACTGGAAATTAAGGAAACAAACAAGCTTTTATTAAACAAATAGTTTCAGATGTGGAAACAAACAAGACCATGGAAAAGTGGCTGGAGAAAGTAGAGATAATGCCAAAACTCAAAGAATAACGAGGACTAAGTGAGAAAAATGAGAATGTAAATAAAAGTGCTTGGCACATGAAAGAAAGGAAGAAGAGTGGCTGGAGACAAGGGAGAAGAGCTTATTTTTGTCACTTTAACAGGTTTACTGAATTTTATTATTTTGTTAATTTCATATTGCATTTTTATTTTAATACTCATTCGAGGATATGTTTATTGATTTTAGAGAGAGAGGGGGGGGGAGAGGGAGAGGGAGAAACATTGATGAGAGAGAAACATGGATCAGTTGCTGCCCGTAAGCACCCCAACCAGAGATCGAACCCACCACCTAAGTATGTGCCCTGACCAGGGATCGACCCTGCAGCCGTTTGGTGTACGGGACTGTGCTCCAATCAGCTGAGCCACCCAGCCAGGGCACCTCCCATATATTTTTTTTAATCAAAACATTTTCCTACATAGCAAAATAATATTGCATTGAAAAAAATTATAATTTCTTGGTATCTTCTTTTTTTTTTAAAGATTTTATTTATTTATTTTTAGAAAGGGAAGGGAGGGAGAAAGAGAGAGAGAGAAACATCAATGTGTGGTTGCTGGGGGCCGTGGCCCTGCAACCCAGGCATGTGCCCTGACTGGGAATCGAACCTGCAATGCTTTGGTTTGCAGCCCGCACTCAATCCACTGAGCTACGCCAGCCAGGGTCTTGGTATCTTGTAATACGCAGTTGATATCTACATTATCCCAGTTGTCCCCAAATGTCCCTTACTGCTGGTTTACCCAAACCACCATCCAGTTCAGGATCAAGCATTATACCAGGTGATTATTGTTTCTGAGTCTCTTCTAAAGCCAGCACAGTCCCTCGTCATGACCTTGGCATGCTGCAGAGCTGGGCCACCTGTTCCCTTGAGTGTCTCACTTCGTGGATTTGTTAGATTCTTCCCTGTGGGGTCATTTAGCTTGTTTGTTTGTATTTCCTATAAGAAGCTATGTCTAATATTTGATACATTCAAAATTAAATGTTGGTAGCCAGCCTATATCGGGGGTGCTGTGAACTGCACGTGGCATCCCACCAGGAGACACAGGCCACCTGGGTCCCACCATGAGTGATGCTGAGGTTGACCCGCAGTAGTGTGATGACGATTAGCTCTCCGTAGCATACGTAGGAGTCTGTTCCATTGGTACCCAACAGATTCCATTGCAGGGAGGGAAGGGACCTATTTTAGAAGAGATGACATTTGAGCAGGTGGGAAAGAGCCAGCCTTGAGAAGATGGGGGAAGAGTCACATTGGGGGCAAGAACTCGACAGGAAGCGGGAAGGCAGGTGGAACTGAACCTGGGGAGCAGAGGAACCATGGTGGGTCTTGATGTAGGTGGTGGCCCTGCCACGTGGGCCTCGTGGCCTTAGTCAGGAATTTGGATCTGATTAGAAGTTCAAGAAGCCTTTTGAGGGGTTTCAGTAGGAAATCCCTTTGGTGGTTGCTGGGGAGTAGGAGGGGAAGGAAGCCAGGAACAGTGAGGAGACTTGCAGTCATTCGGACTGTGAGGGTTGCGGTGGGGTGCCGAGAAAGGCTGGATTTGGGGTGCATTTTGGAGGCAGGGCCAGCAGAAATTGTAGATGGATTGTAAGTGGCAGGTGAGGGGAGAGAAAGGAAGGAATCGTGAAGGCCCCAGGTCTACACTCTGAGCATTGGCAAGTGGTGTTTCCACAGACAGATTCAAGCAGTTTCCACAAACTGGATTCAGGCTTGGAAGATGGATTCAGAATTCAGTTTTGGACTCTGTGTCCCTGGGCTGTGGGGCTACTGAGGATCCCCGCCACGTTAACTGAACCCGAAAGGTGGGATTAGTTAACCATTCCTGGCTGGTTGGTTTACCTGGTGAGAGCTGTAAAGGTCAAAGTTGGAGTTTAGACCTTGATTTTGGCACTGTGGTTGCTGATGGACCCTGATTTTCTCACTGTTCTCTTGCATACTACACACAGTTGGTCCAAGAGGGGAGCTAGATTTGGGCTGAATCGGCATAAATTTGTCCCCACCTATATAAGACGGTGCACAGAGCACACCCTTGCGAGAACTCTGGTTTTGTTACATAAAAAGAACATCTTAGATCAGAAGCATTTGTTGAGTATGTCCTGGGTATAAAGCACTGTACTATGTTCAAAGGAAGAAAAATTTAAAGTCTCCTCTTGCAATTTAATTAAGAGAGAGTGAATATGTACATTTGAAGCTGGGACAGTTACAAGCACTGTGCAGTGACGGCGAAGTAAGAGCGCAGAGAATAGGGATGAGAGAAAGGGGGGCCTGCCTGGGAAGTCTACAGGACTGGACGTGAGATGGGCTTCAGGTGTCAAACAGGGTTTGGAATGTGGGGAGAAGTGGAAATAGAGGGTGAGCTGTCCTGACCACGCCCCTCTCCTTTGTCCGGTCTCCAGCTGAATGATGGACAGTTCACCGTCATCCAGCTGGTGGGCATGCTACGGGGCATCGCCTCGGGCATGCGGTACCTTGCTGAGATGAGCTACGTTCACCGTGACCTGGCTGCCCGCAACATCCTGGTCAACAGCAACCTTGTCTGCAAGGTCTCCGACTTTGGCCTTTCCCGATTCCTGGAAGAGAACTCTTCTGACCCCACCTACACAAGCTCTCTGGTGAGGCTGAGGGACTGACATAGGAACTAGATTCTTAGGGCCCGGTGGGCAGGGAAGGTTGAAAAGGTGGCTAGGGGGTTGACAGCTCTGATCCAGCGATAAGAGAGGAGTGGACCACGGAGGGAGTGGTCAGCTTAGGAAACCCCGCTTCTGGGTGTTTAGGGAAAGAATGGAGTTGGGGAGCTGGGTGCTAGGTCCCAGAAAGGAAGGAGGCCTGAGCTGGGCGGAAAAGCAAAGGCTAGGAGCGGAGTGCCTGGATCTTGGGAGGCCCTCAGCTCATCTTTGCTTTCCTCATCTTTAGGGAGGAAAGATTCCCATCCGATGGACGGCTCCTGAAGCCATTGCCTTCCGGAAGTTCACATCTGCCAGTGACGCCTGGAGCTATGGGATTGTGATGTGGGAGGTCATGTCTTTCGGGGAGCGGCCGTACTGGGATATGAGCAATCAGGATGTAAGTGTCCCTTGGACCTGCCATATTTTCTCGGAATATTCTCACCTGGGATATGGGTGGGGTGGGGTCCCCAGAGAGTTCATTGCTGCTGGGTCCTTGAGATGAGGGCGACGCAAAGAAGAGTTGACCTTTGTACCCAAGCGTTTGATAAAAAACATTTGGTCACAGAAGCACACCAGGATGGAGGGCACGGTTGGGAGGTTACACATCTGGATCATAGCCCAAGAGCCGCTGGGGCATTAAGCCCCAGCCAGGAGGACCCCTAGATTTGCCATTCTGGAGGTTTGTAGCACCCAGCCAGCATCTGCGAAGTCACCACTTTCTTGGGATCCTTTGCATCCTCATTCTTCCTGGACATCTTCACCCAGTGCTTCTGTCATTGCAGGTGATCAATGCCATTGAACAGGACTACCGGCTCCCCCCGCCCCCAGACTGCCCCACTTCCCTGCACCAACTCATGCTGGACTGTTGGCAAAAGGACCGGAATGCACGGCCCCGCTTCCCCCAGGTGGTCAGTGCCCTCGACAAGATGATCCGGAACCCTGCGAGCCTCAAAATCGTGGCCAGGGAGAATGGCGGGTGAGGACTCCTGAGAACGGGCCCTCCTTGCTGCACTCTGCCACCTCGACCCCTCCAGAATCTCCCCAAAATTACCCGTCATTTTGGGGGGTATATGGGATTTTCCCTGTCTGCCTCTCCAAGGCTGGACTCAACATCGCCATCCTGATACGACCCTGGAACTCAGCACATCCTCCCCATCCTTGTCCCCCAGGGCCTCACACCCACTCCTGGATCAGCGGCAGCCTCACTACTCAGCTTTTGGCTCTGTGGGTGAGTGGCTTCGAGCCATCAAGATGGGGAGATACGAAGAAAGTTTTGCAGCCGCTGGGTTTGGCTCCTTCGAGCTGGTCAGCCAGATCTCTGCTGAGTAAGTCATAGCAGGGACTGGAGGTGGGGGTTAGAGCCAAGCAGAGGAGCATCTGGGGACCAGAATCCAGTCCACTGGTCAGCAGGGGCCTTTGGGGTCAACTCCCAGTGCCAAGTTTTCCAGGGCCCCTCAAAGCAGTAACAGCTGCTGGAGCTGAGAGCCCAGTGAAGCTTCCAAGCCAACTGTGCCCGCCTCACCCCCTCGCACCGTTTCAGTGCTGGAGCATCTTGCTCCCGGCCTCGCAATCTGTATCCATCTTCGTGCATTTATCTACATTCCAGACCCTGCTCTTGCATTAACAACGTGTCAGCTTTGGATGTGTTCCCACCCATAAAAGGAGAAGATTCGACTAGGTTTCGGAGAACCTTTCCAGCTTTAATGTTAAATGGTTTTATGATTCTGACACTTCCCAAATACTGTGTATTCCCTAGTTGGTCTCTGATACCTCTCCTGTCTGCCTTCCCACTTCTCTCCCAAGGACTTTTCTGGCCCCAGATTTGAATAACAGAATAGAAGGACTAGAAATCTGGAACCAGAGGGTCCTGGAGGCCCTCTCCCTGGCAGGGCAGTCATGGGCCAGTCTGCCCCACTGGGCCTGGGCACTCTCCTCCCAAACTTGTTTCAGCCTCTCCTTGACCTAGGTTCTTGCTCTCGGTTTCCTACCTCTTCTTTTTTTCCCTTATCTTAGTCTCCAGGCCTCAGAATGGAGGGGGGAGGCAGTTTGTTTTACCCCCTCCCTCCCCTTCCTCTCCACCCAGCCCTTCCCCTCTCTCTGGCCTTTTCTTTCTGACCTTTCCTTTCACCTCTAAAGTAATCTGTGCATCCCCTTCCCCCAGTCTCATTTGGAGGGCCTTTCTTTCTCTCGTTTCTCCCCTTCTCTGATTCTCTGCCTTAATCCTTGCTGGAGTATCCATCCAGGTCCCAGCCCCGCCCCACCCCACCCCACCCCACCCCCACCTCCTTGCTTTTCGGCCCTCCCCATCCCCATCCCCAGCTGCGGCTGCGCAGAAGCGCTGCGCCCTGGCTCCGAAATCCTCCGGAAACTGCTGGGCAACTATTGACGTGTGTCCCCCTCCCCCGCTGGTCTTCCTCATTGGCTGACAATCCTGAGGCGGTGAACAAGTTTCTGGAGCTAAGCTAGGAGAGCCGTCCCAGCAGCCCTGTGGCCTCACCTAGCTCTCTGTTCTTTCCCAGGGACCTGCTCCGAATAGGAGTCACTCTGGCGGGACACCAGAAGAAAATCCTGGCCAGTGTTCAGCACATGAAGTCCCAGGCCAAACCTGGAGCCCCAGGCGGGTCGGGGGCACCAGCCCCTCAGTATTGACTTGCGCCTCCTCGCCTGGCTCCACAACTCTGGAGCAGCAGGAATTCCCATGCTGGGGACATGGCTCCCCTTCTTTTGGGGGCAGAGTCGGGTGGGGACCCAAGAGGCCCCCATCCCTACGCCCCGTTGGATTGCACTTTGAACCTGTGGGGGCAGGGAGCTGGCAATTTGGAGAGACAGGATTTGGGGATTCTGCCATATGGGAGTGAGTGTAAAAGTAACATGCCCCTCAGGTGGGGAACCCCGCCAAGGGTGTGGGAACCCTTCCCTCAAGATTTTCCAGGGTGGTTGGGTGCAATCCCTCCGATCCCCAGTTAGGCCCCCCAGGGTTCCTCTCCTCACCTTGAAGGGCCGCAGACCTTGCAGACCAAAGAGAAGAGGGTGACAAGCCTTTAAGCTTGGGAGTGGAGCGCCGAGGTGGGAGGCGGGAAGGGGTGTCATGACCCAGTGACGAAATCATTGGACAGGATGTCCCAACCTTGCTGCTGTCTCCACGGAACTCACTTTTCCCTTGTAAATGCCCCTCCCCCATCTGCTGCCTTCATATTGAAGGTTTTTGAGTTTTAAGTTTTGGTTTTGGTCTTATTCTCTTTGGTTTTTGTTTCTGGTTTTTTGTGTTTTGGTTTTGTTTTGTTTTTTACTGTCCTTGTCATAACGTTTTGTGTTGGAGGGGACCTGTTCATTATCACTTCTGTTCCCGCATGGGAACAGGGACCATCATTGTGTCTGTTTTCAGAGCAGCGTCTTGGTCCCGCGCCGTTTCCCAGCCCCGCCAAGTACGAGCAAGCTGTGTCCGTGGGGTGGGGGGGCCGAGGTAGTGGTGGAAACCAGAGACAGACAACGGTGCTTGGAGGGGTTCTTAAATTATATTTAAAACAATGTTTTTGTATAAATAAAAGAAAATGGGAAGTGTTGCAGCTCTGGGGGTGATTGGGAGTGGGGGATGGAACAGACTTCTGAGGAAGGTGGAGTGTGCGGAGGGGTAGGAGTTCTGGAGAAAGGACCGTGGTGGGCCTGGGTACTTAGTTCCCAACCCCAGGGTGTGTTTCAGGTGGTGGGGTGGGGGCAGTGGGAGATGAGTCATTAGCAGCTGCTTCTAACAGCTCCAGATGGTTCTGCCAAGAGCCTGGGGCACCTCCGGGGTGGGGCTGCCCCCTCCTCCCCTGCCCTGGTTCCCTAGCTCTGGGAGGGTGCTTGTTTGAAGCAAAGAGGAGGCCTTGAGCTCACAGCCCAGCTTTACAGCCCCATGTAACGTGGGGGCGGGGAGGGGGGGGTGGAATCCATTGGGATGGGGGTCCAGTCAGATGGAGACAGATGTGGGCCAGATGTGGACAGCTGGGATTGGTTTAAAGGCCTAGGAGGAGAATGTCTGCATGGGCTGTGGGGGAGGTGCAGAGCCTCGAGTGCGCGCGCGCGCACACACACACACACACACACACACACACACACACACGGGTGGGCGGGCGAGTAGATGCCCGACTAGGTCAGGACAATTCCCCCTTTCCAGATGCTGCCCAGGCAGGTCTTTTCCTCTTGGAAAGGGGAGGGGGGAACTACTTAGTGTCTTCTCCCTCCCAAACAGGAAGATGATGGGGCCAATCCCCATCGTTTTTGTTTTTTTTTTCTCTACTATCTTCCGTTTCTTTCCCTTCAGTCGGCTGCCCTCAGGGACACCTGCAGGGGCAGGTCTGGACTAGGGCAGCTTTGTCCGGTGGAGCAACCGCGTCATTTCTGCCTCTCTGTTAACCCCTGTTGTGGTGGTGGGGTTGGCACAGGGTCATAAGCACAGCTTCTGCCTCTGCCAGCCCAGGGAGCCTCGGGCAGTGACCCCATCTCCAGTTCCCACCTGGAGCAGCTTCTGGAATGCCCTCACTTGAAGAGATATCATCCATATTTTCACCTCCAAGGGAGAAAGGGACTCGGTCCTGCCAAGGACGGAGGGGGTCTGGGTCTAGAAAAGGGCCTATCTGGAGGATGCCAGCCCAGGCCACCCCTTCCCCTGACAACCAGACACCTGGCTAGAGAAAGTGGCCTTAGCTGGCCAGGGGAAGGAGTAGGTCAAGGGAGCAGGGCACAGCTGAAGAACAGGCAAAGGGTCGAAGACCAGACGAAGGTCTGTGTAGTATGCAGCAGGAAGCCCCGTGACACCTGGGTGAAAGCACAGTCAGCCCAGCTCCTGAATTCCTGAGCGTGGCTGCCACACCCAGCTCAGAGTGTGTGCTGCTTCCCCAAGCTAAGGGGCAGGATGGCCTGGCCATGGTCACCCCTCCGTCCCCGGAGCCCTCTCTCCAGCCAGGTTAGGTCTTGCTTCCTTGAAGGAATGTGGCTACAGAGCTGGTCATCTCAGAGTATAAGCACAGAGTAAGGACATTTTCCAGAACCCTGCCTTCTTTGGGCCCCAAACCCAGATCCCCTGTCCCTTGGCGTCCTATATCCTGACGAACCTCCCCAAATTGGGAGCTTTCTTTTTCTTCTCTGAGCCCAAGCAGAATGTCTCCCACCCCCCACAAATAAGGACATGCCTGCTGGGAAGCCCGTTGACCTTAGGCTGAGGTGGGGGGTGTCACTCCTAGGATGGGACTCAAGACTCCTTGGCAGGAGGCCTCAGACCCCACCCTCAGTTGTCATAGTAACCCTCCCGCCCTTTTGGGAAATGGATGCGTGCAGAAGTGGGGGCAGTTCCTCAGAGGGGCACAAGCAAGGCCACCCTTTGGAAAAAGCTGCATTTCCCATTCTTAACCTCAACCCAGCAAGTCACTCATCACTAGAAATGTCAAACCCCTCAGGACTTCTCACTGCCTCTGGTGGGAAGTGCAGAGGCCAAATCCTCTGAGGAGGAGGACTCCTTGCAGGGGAAGATGACAAATACAATCTTTTCTCCTGCATCCCAGAAGCCAGACAATGTGGCTCTGCCTAAGGGACAGACCTCACCTGCTCAGACCTCCCCTCTCTGGACATTTTGTGGGTTACTGAGCCCTATGCCCCCCACACCTGTCTCCCTGTTTCTCCCCCCAAGACCCACCTCACAGACCCTTCCTCCACCATTATTATGTGGAAATTCACATCCCCAAAATAACTTTATTTTATCTCTCCTTTTTTGAGGACAACTCAACATTGAGTGACTTTAAAGGCAGGCTTGGGAACAAAATCTGAGGAGAAAGTGAGAAAACCTGTATTAGAGGCCTCCCTGACTCCCAGTGGTCCAGGTTCCAGGTGGTGGGGCAGTTCTCACCTGTGTCTGCCAGCCTGTGTGTGCTGGCTCCAAATTTTCTCTCTAGGGGATGGTGGGGAACGGGAGTCGGTGCCCGCTCTCCGTTCACTCACCTCCCAGCTGCCCCCTTCATCCCCCATTCCAGAACTCACCTCCTCCTCCTCTTGAAAACACAACTTCTGATCATTGCCAGCACTATGACTGCCATGGCCACCAGCATCCCCAACAGGGGGACCACCAAGTGGCACACCGCCTCTGGAATGGGGTGGGGAAGGGTGGGGGAGGAGACACTCCCTTTGGCCTGTGGTTACCACCCTGACACGCCTACATGCCCCTGAGTCCCTGGTCATGGCTGGTTCTCCAGCAGGACATTGCCCCAGGGGTTCCACAGCCCTAATGTCACACTCTCACCCTAAACCCTTTCTGTTTCTGGCCACACAACTCCCATAAGCCTTTTAGGGGAATGTTCATCCAGTTAATCCCAGGAGTCCAGGGCACCAATCATATCGGCCAGTGTTTCTCACGGAAGATTCTGGAATCACTTCCTTCGGCCACCTGGGAGCTCGTTAAAAATGCAGATTTCTGGGCCCACTCCAGATCTACCTAATCGGAATCTCCAGGGATGAGTCCCAGAATGAGTGTGTTAAACAAGTCACTCCGCCCAGCCCTACCCCACAATGCCCAACCTTAGGTAAGATAGAGTTGGAGAACCACTGGCCCAGAGGCTCAAGGGAATTGTCATTTGGGATGGCAAAGAACAATAAAAGGTTGTGGGGAGGCCTAGAGTGATGCAACAGTGGGGGTGAGGCATATAGACCTCAGAAGAGACCTGGGGTTCAGAGAAATTCCAGAAAATGTGGGTAGGAGAAAGGCACAGGGACTTTGTGACCCTGTCCTGTTCATCTCTAGGGACCATACTATATTTTCTATAATATAGATCATATTAATAGTATATCGCCTCTCCATTTATGTCTGTAATACATAGCAGTGCCTATTAGATGCGAACATTATCCACACAGAACAGTGGCAGCTGTTTGTGGGGGAGGGACTGTGAGGATGCAGGGCCTGGGATGAAGTTCTTACCTGGATTTTCCGGGGATAGCACGTCCCAAAGTTCCACACAGCGGTCTCCTCCGTCATCAAAGTCACACTGGCAGGTGAAGTGGGCGCCCTGCTCCTGACAGTGCCCATCATTCTGGTAGGGGTTCTGCAGACATGGGCTTTCTACAAGGATAAAGGGGACTGGGTGGAGGGGGGTTCTGGGGGGACACCCACAGTCAGGGGGAGGGGGCCGGGAGCAAGGATCCCAGGGTGTAAAGCAGTAGCTTCCATTCCTGGCTCCACACTCACCAGCTCTAGGCTCTGGAGAAACTGCCCCCCTCTGAACTCCATTATTTTTACCTATAAATTGCGGAGACTAGACTCGCTACCAAGTGCTGAGTGATGCTAAGTGCCCAGTACCTAGCAGATAGCGCATGCTCAGGACACATCAGGTCCTTGACTTCTGCCCTTCCCCAAACAGGAAGGGGCTAAGTGAGGAGGAGTGGAATTAAATGGCACAAACTTCTGGGCATCAATGGGGAGGAGTTCCAGGCATAGGACTGGAGGGGCAGTCTTCGGTCCAAGGATCCCCAGGGTATGGAGGCAGCTTAAAGCCAAGGGGAGGTCTGGGCTCACCTTGGAAGCAACCACGAGTGAGGGTCCCCAGGGTGCAGATTCCACCAGTGCTGCAACTGAGGGGCTCACTCAGCAGGACCTCTGGGCTGGCACAGGTGTGGCGCTGAGAGCAGTTCCCAGTCACAAAGCTGTCACCCTTCTGGAGAGGAAAGAAGGGCCTGGAGAAGAGGGACCGGTTTTTTTCCCTCCACACCTCTACCCCCCAGGATCTCCCACATCCCCCTGACCTGGAAGTAGATGCCATTGTTGGTGCTACCACAGAGGGCCAGGGGGAGGCTCTGGGTGGCACTGTAGATGTGGCCCAGGAGGCTGGCACAGCCTTCCTCCCAGGGGCCCTCGCAGTCCCTGGGGGCCTCCAGGTTGGAACAAGAGTTGTGGCCAGGTGTCATACAGCTCTGATAAATGGTATTGGCTGGGTACGCCAAGGCTGAAGGGACAGAGTCACAGAGTGGTCAGGCTGGGACTGGCCCAACAGGTGCAGGAAGTGTGGGGCTGGAGGGGGAGCAAGGCCACCCACAGGACACAGGCACAGAAGCCAGACAGTGGGCCAGTTCTCAGTGTGTCTTTGTGACATTAAAGCACACAAAAGAATGGGAGGAGCACAAATGGGTACAGGTGAGAAGAAGCAAAATGGGCAACAGGGCGGGGATGACACTTCCCTGGAAGAGCCAGAGAGTGCTCCAGTTGGGAGGACGCTGACATGGTGAGTAGAGAAATGGGGAGGAACCCAGGTGGGAAGACCCAAGTGTGGGCAATGGTGGTGGCACAGAGCTGGGCAGAGGTGGAAATGGCTGAGGGGTTCAGGGCCAGCAGGAGGGAAGGTCAGCGTCTCACCGCAGTGCGTGTGGTCCCGCCAGCTGGCCAGGGCAGTGCCTGCCTCCTGGCAGGTGATGGCGTACCCGCTGAGGACCTGGCAGTGCAGCTCCTCCTGGTCTTTGGGGGCCCAGATGACACACCAATCAAACATACGGTTCCTGGGGGGCAGTGGGGACAGTTGAGGGTGAGGAGGAGAGAGGAACACTCAGCCCTGTAGCATAAGACCTTGAAAGCCCCAACAGAAAGACATCAGGCAGTGTGGGGCCACAAGGAATGGAAGCCATAAAGATAGAAGCCAGACAAACAGAGAAAGTCAGAGACGGGCAGCAGGACCAGGAGAAGAGCAACTCCCCATGTCCCAGGCCCCTGACTCACTCCTGGAAGGGCTCTGGGGCCACGGTCTGGTGACAGGTAGCAAAGGGGCCTTGGGGGGCCACCAGCACCCTACACACCCAGATGTTGTTGATGAGCCCCAGGTGCTCCGGGCTGCATTCTGACACATCGGAGCCTGGCTTCTCTTCTCTCTCCTCCTGGACAGCCCTGGAGCTGAGAGAGCCAAAGGCCAGGGAGCCACACGAAGGCTCAGGAATTTAGAGAGAACTGAGAATGTGAGGGGAGGGCCTAGGCACAGACTGGGATCCAGATGGCAGGTGCCCCCCACAGGGTTAGGGGAACCAGGCAAGTGGGTCTGGGAGCTTGCCTGTGGGTTTCCTCTTCTGCTGAGGATATGGGGGTAAGTGAGGTGTGGACAGATACTGGGCTGTTTGTTGCTCATGCCCCAGGGGCCTGGGCCTCCTTGCCCCGAGGCATAGTCTTCTCACCTGGAGAAGTGGGGAAGGCCTCCCTTGATCTCCACCTCCCAACTGTTGCCAAAGTCGCTGAGGTTCTGAGTGAGGGAGCCATTGGGCAGCATAAACTCATTCTTCTGATTCCTGTCAAAGTTCCCGCACAGGCCACGCACAAGCCCCTGGTACGTGCTGGGCAGGGAGATCGCTGCAGGAGGAAGGGAATGTCCAAAGCAAGACTGCCCACCTCTCTGCCTTCTCACACCTCCGGGAGCCTCCACTGGAGCCCAGCGCCCCACTCCCAGGCAGGGGTCTTCTCACCATGCTTGTTCTGTCTAGGATGTGGTCCTGCCCACCCCATCTCAGAAACGCCCCTCTGCCCTCAGGCCTCTAGCCTCCAGTACCTGCGTTGTTCCTTCCATCAAAGCTGACAACCAGCTCAAAGTCAGTGATCAGATACAGTCGATGGCCCCGAGTGGTAACCAGCAGATGCTCATCGGGGTTGTAGGGGGTGGCCGTCTTCTGGCCGTTGACCTGGAGAAGGAAGACAGGAGCCTCAGGGAGTCGAGATAGCCTGCCCTGCTGCCGCTGTGGCTCCACCTCTCTCGGTGTATCTCAGTGCCCCCTTCTGTCGCCATTCCGCGGAATGAGATGCCCCAGTAGGCTTCACCATCTGCATGGCAAAGGCCTCCCTGAGATCTGCTGCCTTTGCAGCCCTAGCTCTTTCTTTGCAAAAACACTGGCAGAGTCGGCGTCCCTGGTACTTCCTCAGCCAGCTCCACCTTGCACAGGCTCTCTCCTCTTGTCCCCTGTCTCCCTCCAGCCTTTTGCTTAATCCCATGATGTGAGTGTGACACTAACTCTGACTTCTATAACCAGGCAGCCACTGTCAGGAACTTCCCGGGGACTCGGAGTCCTGGCTCTGCCCGCTCCAGGTGGCCTCCCATGGCCCAGGCTGCCTCCCCAGAACCTCCTGGCCTGACCCAGCTCTTACCACAAGCTGCAGGTCAGCCTGCAGCTGGACTGTGTAGCCGTAGACCATCACGATGATTTCGTGCAAGAAGACCAGGCTGAGTGGCATGGACATTTTGTTGCGTCCCTCCACGACTAGGCGTGCCACACCACTGGGGAGCACGTCCACGGTCTCGATCAGAGTGTAGGTCATGCGGCCCTGGAAGCGGTATCTGAGACCATCGAACGTGCGGTAATGGGGATCTCCAAGAATTGAGCATTGTTCCAACTCTGCCAAGAAGGGCCAACACTGAGAAGGCACCCTGCCCTGCTGCACCGCCCCCCAGCCCCTCACCCACCCTGCTGTCTCCTGTCACTCTCCCTCTTAGCCCTGAGCTCCCCTGATACTTGAGCCACAACTTTCCTCTCCCCCAGCCTCATTAAAAACCAGAGAGGATCTCCTCGTCCACTTTCCTCTTTTGCCCCTCACGGACTGAATTCCAGAGAGGGTCATGACTTGCAGGCAGGCACAAAGCTGGGGAGACTCAGGATGAGAACCCAGGCCCACCCCACGCCAGAGCTCAGCCCCTCCTCTCCAGAGTGTCCCAGCCTCGGCCCCTCTGGCCCCGCCTCTCCCACCTCCCCACATGCCTCCCTTACTGTGGGGGACGCATCTGCTCTTGCCACTGGAGCTGGGCTGGCAGTGGGAGCCCTGGGGGCAGAGGAAGGGCCGACACTGAATGTCTCCTGCTCTGCAGGTACAGTTCCGGGTGCAGTCGCTGGAGAGCCAGGCTTTCCCCGCCTGTGGAAGCCGCAGGAAGCCCCAGGGAGTGAGTATGGAAGCGCCAGTCCTTCCTCTCACCCCTTCAGCCCAAGCCCTAGTCTGAATGGTTTAATGGGCCAGGCCAGAGGCAGTTAGGGAGCCATCTTCACACGTTTGTCTCCATACCACCCCCTAGAGGCACTGTGCTTGGTGTCTCACACATGCTGTTCACAAGGTTGCTTAGCAGGTAACTACCGGACCCACCATCCAGATGAGGACACTGAGGAGACACAGTCTCCTGAGGGCACCATCAGGATTCAAACCAAGGCCGTGCTCCTCCACTGCACTGTACAGTATCCCAGGTTTTGGATTCCTCAGGTCCCAAACCCAAGCCATGCCCTCCCAGCCCAGGCCTGGCTGGAGCCCACCCTGTCACCAGCCTTCACACCCCTGGCCGATAAAGGCTGAGGAAAGGAAAAAGTGCCATCCTCAAGGTGTGTGGACCCCACCCTAACTTCTGTTCCCCACTCACAGGGAAGAAGCGGCCCTGGGCATCCCAGCAGCCACATTGAGCCCTGGGCACACATTGCTGCTCCCTGAGCACGTAGCCAGGCTGACAAATGCAGCCCTCCTCGCAGGGGGAGGGGACTTCGGCGTCCTTGCACTGGCCTTCCAGGTCCCAGCAGGAAGGTGAGCAGGGAGGAATGCAGGTCGTGTAGGTGCTGTAGGGGGGGCATTCCAGAGCTGGGGGGTGGGGGAGAGGGGGAGAGAGAAAGACTTAGTGAGCGTGGGCGAGGCCTCTGTGCCAGTGCCAGGGGAAGAAAGGCAGAAAGGGCTCTCCTGCTTCAGCCTGGGAGACAAAGGTCCAGCCAGCAGCTCCCGCAGGGCCTTGATGTGTGTGGTCAGCGAGTGTGTGGCAGGCGTGTGTGTTCCAGGCGCTCAGGGGCACGGAGCAGAGAGCTGCTCACTCTGTTGGAGGAGTTGAATCAAGCCCTTTAGGCAAAAGCAGTTGAGAACAAAGGGGAGTGTTCACTGGCAGCAGTCTGCACGATTCCCTAAGTCAATTTGTACATTTAAATGAGCCTAATAAAACACACCAAAAAGATTTTTGTAATGTTTTCTAATAAGACAAGATGATATTAAAGTGGAGTTGAAGATATAAACAAACCAGAAGAGCCAAGAAATCTTTTCTTTGTAAAAAGGGAAAAGCAGTGGGTAGTGACTGTCCCTACCAGAAATTATGACACACTTTAAACTTTCAATGATCACAACATCGTTACAAGTAAGTAAAGACAGATGGGACCATGAAAGAGGAGAGAAAGCCCATATAAAAACCCAAATACATGTGGGAATTTAGTATATGATAAATTACGGCATTTCAGTCAGTGGGAAAAGAGAAACTGGTCATTTAGTAATGCTGGGAAAAAATAAAGCCAAAGTTAATTCACATCTTACACTATATACCAGGATCAATTCCTGTGGATCAAAAAATTTTCTAAAATATAGCCCTGGCTGGCGTAGCTCAGTGGATTGAGCGCGGGCTGCGAACCAGGCATCGCAGGTTCGATTCCCAGTCAGGGCACATGCCTAGGTTGCAGGCCATGTCCCCCAGCAACCGCACATTGATGTTTCTCTCTCTCTCTCTCTCTCTCTCCCTCTCCCTTCCCTCTCTAAAAATAAATAAATAAAATCTTAAAAAAAAAATTTTCTAAAATATAATAAAACCATAAAAATACTAGAGCAAAGCATGGGCAGATTCTGTCTAAACTTCAGAGGGGGAGGCATTTGTAACCATGGCTCGAAATGCAGCAGCTGTAAGACAAACTAACAGATTTGACCGCACGAACTATATATAAATTATTTCTGCATGGCAAGAAAAGAGTCAAAGATAAAAAACTGGAAGATTTTTTGTGGCTCGTAGCACTAGTAAAGAGCTGCTCTGTGTAACAGGTCAAAGAACTTCCATAAAACAGTTCGGAAAGACCGACGATCCAGTGGAAGACTGGTGAACGGGTATGAAGAGACAGTTCACAGAAAGGGAAATTCACATGACTCCTAAATATATGAAAGAAGGCACAATCTCACTCAGAATAGGAAAAATGCAGATTAAGACTCTGTATTTCTCAGACGGGCAAACATTCAGAAGTGCGAGAATGCTCTGCGCGAATGAAGCTGCGGGGAGACGGACGCTCGTACGGTGCTGGCGGGATGTAAATCCCTCAACCCCCAGGAAAGCCGACTGGCAACGTCCCTCAAAAGTACAAACGCACGGCGTCCCTGACCCAGCAACTCCACGTCTAGGAGCTTCCCCTACACACGTGTGCGACACACACACACGGAAAATCATGACTACGTGAGGCTATCCACTGCAGCATGTGGCCGGGCTGACAAATGCAGCCCTCCTCACAGGTGCAAAGGACTTTGGTGTCCTTCCACTGCCTTCTGGGTCCCAGGAGAAAGGAAAGCAGAAGGCACACAGGTCATGTAGGTGCTGTGCGCGGGGCATTCCGGAGCCGGGGATAAGCAGGGGGGGAGCAGAGACTCAGTGATCATGGGGTCCGTGCCAGGGCCCGAGGGAAGAGAGGAAGAAGAATGGCTGTCCCGGGGCAGAACAGGAGACAAAAGGCCGAAAACAACTAGAAAGTCCACGGATGGGAGACTAGTTAAATAAATTATGAAAAATGAATTATGATATCATAATGGAATATTACTCAGCTGCAATACAAGATGAGACGTGGCTCTCTGACATGGAGGAGAGTGTCTGAGGTGGTAGGGTCTCCAGGCTGGATTGTCAAGTGAGAAAAACTAAAGTGCGAAATCCTGTGTCTCAAATGCTATCCGTGAAAAAATAAGGAAAGTAAATCTGCATTTGTTTGTATGTGCCTGAATAAAAGACCTTTGGAAAGAGACTGAGATTCTGATCCCAGCAGGCTGGAAACTGGACCTTAGAAGGTTCAGGAGTTAGATAGTAGTAATGGCTGCAGAATCTTGGGAAGATCCTAAAAGCCAGTGAACTGCACATTTTAAAAGGGGTGAATATTATGGTGTATAACTTTTTTTTTATTTTAAAGGAAAGAGCTACAGAAAGATACCTAGAAGTCTTCCAGGAGGGGAACTTTCCAGGTGCAAGGAGCAGTGTGCATAAAGGCAGGGACAGGCATGGAAAAGCAAGTGGGGAATGGGGTCATTTGGTGCAGGTGATGGCAGGCGCACAGGAAAGGGGCGAGCGAGGAGAAGCTGGGACAGCACGCAGGCTGTTGAGCATTTCAGACAAGAGCTTGGACTGAATCTTGCAGGCAATAGCCATGCAGGGGAGTAACAAGATCACATATCCCTTGGGAAGACAGTGTTAACGAAGTAGGTGAGAGGCAGCCCGTGCTGTCCTGGTGAGAGGGGCACTGACTCAGAGGTTATTGTAAGACTGCTGTCAGAGACAGTGAGGTCAGAAATAGGTCAGAAGTAATCGGAAAGGAAAACAGGGCAGTTTTAAGAGATCCACAGACAGAAGCAGGGTTTGGGAGCTATTTGGGGCAGTAGGGGACACTCACGGCAGAAACTGCTGTTTCTCCAGATTGGGGGCTTGAGCCCCTGGGCCTGGCAGGCGGCCCCAAAGGCCTGCAGAGACACGCAGAGGGCATTGTGTAGACCTCTAAACTCACAGAGGTTGAGCACACAGCGAAGCAGAAAGGGCTTAGGGGCCACGTGGGTGGCACACTCGGCCCAGGCCGGAGCCTGAAAGGCCACTTGGCATTGCTCCTGAGCTCTTGCTAGGTGGTCAGGCCCGCAGTGTGCAGTTAGCTCCTCCTGGTCTTCTCTTTTGGTCTTCATCTGTTCATCTTGTTGACAACTGGTAAGGGAAAGGGGTCACCACAGGGACAGCCACTGCCCCCGCTATGGGAATGATGTGGTGCTCCCGAATGACCCTGAAGATGCCTCTTGTCTTCACTGGGAAGCTCATCTGAGCTCTGGCCACCTTCCATGCAGCCTCGGTTCCCTCCCGTGCTTTGAAACCAAAAAAGGAAGACTTTTATGTTTCCCCAGATAGGTTCCCCCAGAAGCCATTTCTGGTAAGTTACACACATAAAGGAGGCGCTCTGATCTCCCTAACCCAGGCATGCCACGTGATCTAGAATGCCAGCTTGTGTTCCTATGAAAAGGCAGAAAGATGGGGATAATTACATTGGGTTGGCCTCCTTATCTTGCCAACTATCCACAAATTCAGTGTCATCCTGAGCTAGTTCGTCACTGGGCATCATGAGGTCGTCCTCTTCCTCACCATTGAAGTTCCCACACATGCCACAGACCTGGGTGGGCAGAGGGGAGTCTCAGGATTCGGGGCGGGGGGCAGGAGAGCATTTCTCATTGGCACCCCCTTTTCCACTCTAAGGGCAAAGGAGCACTCGGTACCCCTCTGCTGTTCTGAGAAGTGACTTCTTGGGTCTAGGGCCCCACCCCTTGCAGGGGCCTGAGTCCCTTAGGAGAAGACAGGTGTTTTACTCACCTTTTCGTAATAGGCTCTAGGGAGTTCAATCTCTAAGAACCCACTGCCGTCAAACTTGACTTGCAGCCCATTGTAAACGCTGAGCACAGTGTAGATGCCACTTGCAGAGATGCTGACACCCCGGACCTTGTTGGTGGAGGGAAGGGTGACCTGCTTGCCATTGATCTGCAGAGGAAGGTGGGGCACGTGAGTAGGAAGAAGGACCAGAGCCCCTCCCCAGCGCTCGCTTCCTTTGTCCCAGCCCCTGCCACCCAGCTCACCAGCACACGGTGGCCCTTTTGCAAGATGATCAGGGAGTCAAAGATGTTAATGTTGACCTGGCGGAGGTACAAAGCAGGGGACTGGTCTTCCCTCCTCCCATTCTCGCCACTGATCTTGAAGAAAGGCAGGTCCATGGTGAAGTGGCACGTTTTCACCAGGACGTAGGTGCAGGTACTCCTGATGGCGTGGTAACTGCCATCGAAGCTCACATAATGGGAGGTGTCTGAGATCCGGCACACTCCCATACCTGCAGGAGAGAGAGGTGGCTGAGGAACGCTCCTCCTCTATCAAGAACAGGCATTCTCCCCATCTTCAAGGAAAAGACTCGAAGGCGAGGGGCCTTCCAAAGGGAAGGAAGACAAAGAAAAGAATCAAGACAAGAAGCTCCGGCTGGTGTGAGGCTTGTGGGTGGAACAGGTATTATCCTGCCAAGGAGAGACTTCTAATGGCCCATCCACTATGGAGAACCAGGAGTGACTCCAAGGAGCCCTTCCTGACAATAGGGCAGTAGTCACCTTTCCCACCAGAAGCCCTTTGGTACAGCAGGGCCACAGACCAGAGGGCCACAGACAGCAGTGAGGAGAGCATGAGGGGAAATGGGAGAGCTCGTCTTGGTGACTGTGAGGTCTCTTGCATGCTCAGGAGCCTCATACCTGCAGCCCGGCAGCGGATCAGCCCATCCACAGGCCAGCACCTTTGGCTAGGCTTGCATGAAGTTTGGAGGCAGGAGATGTTGTTGTAGGTGGAGCAGGAACAGAGCCTGGAGCAGGTGTTGTCCGTGTACCAGCTCTCCCCAAGCTGCGGGGTGTGGGCGTGCAACAGAGACTTGGAAGCCAGAGACAGACTGGGCCCCCACCACCCTGAACTCTGCATGAGGCTAGCTTTACTCAGCAATTACCTCCATTGCTACCCTCTCAGCTTGCTCTTCAGCCCCCAGCACTGACCTGCCTGCCTTTCTGCCCCCTAACCTGTAGACCTTGGAAGGGCAGGGCACCCCCTTGTGTTCTGGCCTCTCACCGAGTAGTAGGAGCCCACTGGATCAGTGCAGCCACACTGGCTAAGGGGCACACAGGAGGTTCCACTCAGGACGTAGCCTTTTTGGCACTCACAGCCCTCGACACAGGGCAGTGCTGCTGGGCAATCCCGTTGGGGACTCAGGCTGAGGCAGGTGGCTGGGCAAGGGTTGGCACAGGGGCTGTAGCTGCTGCCAGATGGGCACTTCATAGCTAAGAAGAAATTAGTGTTAGGAAGGGCTGAGTGATTTCCATCTCCCTGACCTTGGGGCATGAAGAATGTTTATCAGATGAATGGATAAACAAAATGGGGTCAATCTATACCATGGAATATGATTCAGCCTTAAAAAGAAGGAAATTCTAGCACATGCTACAACACGGATGAACCTTGAGTGCACCTTGCTGAGTGAAAACAGCCAGTCGCAGAAAGACAAACACCAAGTGAGCATGCTCACATGAGCCCCCTAGACTGGTCAGATTCGTACAGACGGAGAAGAGAATGGTGGGTGCCCAGGGCCGGGGTGGGAGGAATGGGGATTTAGTGTTTACTGGGGACAGAGTTTCGGTTTGGGAAAATGGAAAAGTCCTGGAGGTGAATGGTGGTGATGGCTGCATGATACCATGAGTGTGTTTAGTGCTGTAGAACTGGATGCTTAAAAGTCTCTTAAATGGGCAATTTCACATTATGTGTATTTTACAATTGACCTGACACAGAGGAAGAAAGGGAACAGGTAAGAGGGGAAAGTTGCAATAACCAAAGGAGGGCAGACCATTTTGGATGATGTGAGAATCAGCTGGTGCAGCTCCCAGTGCAAGGAGACAAGGAGAGGGTGGGGGGTTGGGCTTGGAGAGACTGGAAAGTAGAGAACAGAGCAGGCTCCCTGTGGGGGGCTGAGGACCAGGCTAGGAGGGAAGAACCTAGGAACAGAACTTAGGGAAAGGAGGAGAGGACAAGGTTCGGGAGACTCCTCCACACTGCAGGAGTGCCGGCCAGGTCACTCACGGCAGAAGGTGCTGTTCCGCCAGGCAGGGGCCCGGCCGGCCTGGGCACACAGGGATGCATAGGCCTGCAGGGAGCGGCACAGGGTCAGGGCGTCGCCCTTGGTCCCGCACTGGCCGTGCACACAACTGGTGAAGCTGGACTGTGGGGGTACCATCTCGTGGCACTGGGAGAAAGGTCCTGGAGGATAAAACCACAGGTGCGTGAGAGAAGAGCA
The DNA here is from genome assembly GCA_004024845.1 of Tonatia bakeri. NCBI lineage: Eukaryota > Metazoa > Chordata > Mammalia > Chiroptera > Phyllostomidae > Tonatia > Tonatia bakeri. The sequence goes on from PVIA01000636.1 coordinate 88,768, forward strand.
GAAGCCTGGGAAGGGAGCAGAACCAGGCAACTGCTTGGGGCAAATTCAATATCCATTTCCTATATTTACTGAGAACCTGCTCCCTGAAATGCAAATAAAAAAGGCTTATCCATCAGGCTCCCAAGAAGTGCACACTGCCTCTGCATTTCCACCTGTCTTCCTCCCGACTTTCTGTCTATTTCATGTCTCACTCTTCCTCCCTCCCTGACCAGTCCCCCTCCCCTTTCTCCACCTTGCGGGGAGAGGGAGCCAGCAGAGGATGAGGCTTACCCAGAGGGTTGGTTAAGATACCACAGTTTTTATTCCAGGTGTGTTCCACTTCATTCCCCTGGCATCTAGGAGGCTTGCCACCCTCGAAGTAGCAGCTAAACAAAAAGAGGGGGAAAGGATAGGAATTTAGGGTTGGAGGAAGCTTCCCCAAAATTGAAACAAAGATGGAGAGAAAAACAAGGATGTAAGTAAGGATAGGAGAAAAGAACGAAGTGGTTCCCTCAAGTAGGAAGGTCAGAAGATACAGCAGGAAGGAAGACAGTTAGACCTCAGTAGAGACTGTCCAAAAGGGTTCTCCAAAGACTTAGATCAGTAAGCACAGGAGAAATCGGCAGCAGGGGCACCAAATCCAGTTTCGGAGAGATTGACTGGGGACATGCAGAGGATGCCTGCAGGCGGCCCGCTGAGCTCTTCCCCAGGTCTGCCTCCCCATGCCGGGCACCCCCTGTTCCCAGTTCACCCGGGTTCAGAGTATTCTTTTGACTTCCAGGAAACTCCCAGTTGGATGGAGTTGCTTGCAGGCTTTTCATCTGGTTTCAGATTGTCATCTAAGCTGTTGTTGTTGTAGTTTCCTGGAGGAAGGAGCAGTTAACAGAGGCCACAGAAGTACTCTGCAAGCAGACCCAGCCCCAGGACTGGGTCTTCCCCCAAGAGGCCCTGTCACTCTGTACTCCACAGGCCAAGGTTAACTTTTTCTTCACCTTGAGCTTCCCTTAACACCTACCCTCATACCCAACACCCTCGTGGACCAGCGCTTAGGACGTGTGTATGAAAAGCGTGTATGAGCAAGGACCTGGAAGGCTCCTTCCTGTTGTCCTGGCTTTGCCGGCAGGTGCCCAAGGAACTCACCACACAGCCCACAGAGCCGGCCAGCGTAGGTGGAAGGTACTGTCACTTTGACCAGATGGTGCCCATCATAGCGAACTTGAAGTCCAAAGTCAGTGTAGAGGAGAATGAAGGAGCCACTGAGCCTAATGCTTAACCGACCTCCTGCAGGCCATACAGGCAGGGCCACCTGGCGACCATTCAGCTATAAAGGCAGGGAGGACATTGTAGAGAAATGCATTTGGAACAAGGGCAAAAACAGGACCAAGGCCAGGGAACAGGAGAGAGGCAGAGGGTGTGTCTCAGGAACTGGGGCTGGGTCTGCTGCAGGGAACTCCCCTGGGGTCCAGAAGCCAGACAGGCAGGTCTGCAGCAAGGAGGGTCAGAGCAGAGGTTCTGCACAGGCTGCTGGTGCAGGGCCCCGGGGTGGTAGGCAGAGGCACGCACCACAACCTTGTGGCCTTTGATCAGTGAGATTTTAAGATTGAAGACCTTCACGTGGACGGCTTTCACGTAGGAGACCTCCAAGTTCCCACCTTGGAACTCGTTGGTGGTGCTAACAAGAAAGCTGTTGTCGAGGGACCATGACCAGCAAGGCTGGGTCAGGGTGTAGCTGCAGGTGCCCATGAAGTGGTGCAGGGCTCCATCGAAGGTCTGGTAGTGGGGATCCCCCGAGACAGTGCAGGTGGCAGACCCTGCAAAGGAGGAGATGGGGTTTGGAGGCGCATTGACCTGGAGGTGCCATCTGGTGAGTCCACATTGGGGTGGTCCCCAGAGCTCATCAGGTGGTCAGCTTGGCTTAGAGAGGTCAAGGACTGGGACTGCCCCAACCTCTCTCTCTGGGTCCTTGAAGACAATGCTCTGGTTTTGCCCTCCAGCCCCTGGATGTGCTACGCTCTAGCCCTCTGAGGAGCCCGCTTTAGGGCAAGGCCATGCCCTTACGTGAGGCTGCAGGGGCAGCCCCCCCCGCCCCCTGCCGCTCACCTTCCACCTGACTGCTTACCCTGAGCATGGCAGCCATAGGTGCCATCCTGCTGACCACAGACTTCCTGGGCCTGGCACCTCCAGAGCACACAGCGAACTCTGTTGTTGCCCTCACAGATACAGAGCTCTCTGCAGCCTGCTTTGAACCACTTCTGCTGTACCTGGGGGAAGAAAGGAAGGGAGAAAAAGATGTCATTCCCAGATCTGACAATTAGCCCACAGCTATTCAGATCATTGGCTTGCTCATTGTGAAAGAATTTCTGTCTTCCCAAAGCTCCAGGGTTAGTTGCAAAAGTCTGGCATTCACTCATTTATTCAATCATTCCATCCTCAGTTTGTTCCTTCACTATTTCAACAGAATTTATGTATGCCTGGTGCCAGTCATTGGGAATTCAGTAATGAACCGGATGGATGATGTCCCTGCCCTAAGAGAACTCACGACGCAGAGTGGGGCAGCAAACAAGTAAATGTAGGTCATGTGCCCCCCTACACGATATGCACCCGAAGAAGACAAGCAACAAGCAGGGCGCCCGGTGAGAGTCTCCTGCCATCAACACAGACAGTAAGTGCTTGCTACAAAAGTTTAGAGGTCTGCTTTCTGACTTTGCCTATCAAGAAGGCTTCAAGAAGGAGGCAGCATTTCAACAGGGCCTCAAAGGAGGTGAAGAATTCCAACAGGTATGGGTGGCTGGGTGCCTGAGAGCAGGTGAAAGGGGCTTAAAAGAAGGTGGAATTGATAACAGAGCAAGGCATGGACAGAAAGTCTTCAGAGGGCCTGGAACAGGGGCTGAGGGGAAGAGATTCCAGAGGATCTCGGGTAGTAGGTGGCTTTGACAGACATCGGTGTAGTTTCTAGAACTTGGTGAGGAACAAGCAAAGAAAGAAGAGAGAAGTGACATCGACGAGAGTCTGGCTCCAAATACTGCCTCTGAGAAAACTGTGAAGCCGGGGCCAGTATGGAACCCAAGTCCTTTGGCAGAGAAAGGGGCCTTGGTAGGGGAGAAGGTGGTGTTTGGAAAGAGTTCAGGGGTGAAGAAAATGATTCAGGGACATAGGGGCAGAGTAGATGGGAGGGAAGAGAAACAGGGGTCTCAGGCTCTGCCAGGTAGTGTTAGCAATAACTGCTATGATCCCATCCCTGTCTGCGTGAAAATTGATAGAGCTGAAGAAAGACAAAGGGAAAGGAGATCTGGGCCAGAATTTCCCTAATCCCAGCCCTGCGGGCCCTGTCACACCTTCTCTCTTACTGCAGACTTCAGATCCTGGAGGAGGGCTTTCTGGCTGCATGGCTAAGAGGCCCCGCCCCAGCGGCTCACCGTGAGGTAGCGGCCGGTGGAGTCTACACACCCACACTGGGATCGGGGCACGCACTGGAGACCGCTGAGGACGAAGCCAGGGTTGCACTCACAGCCCTCCACACATCGGTCCAGGCAGGACATGCCAGAGAAACTTGAATGGCAGGTGTCGGGGCACATGTTGGCACACATGGTATACTTGCTGTTGGGTGGGCAGTCCAGAGCTGGGGGAGGGAGAAGCACAGGTGAGAAGCATGTGAGGCAGGCTGAGGACAAGAGAAAGAAGGTCTGTAGTTAGTTCGTAGGCCAGAGTTTAGAAGGTCTCAGCTAGAGGCTTCTGTCCCATGTTGAGAAGAAGAGAGGGACTGAGAGAAGCATGACTGAAGAGCTCAGCTTCTACCCTGGGCCCGGAGGAGAGGCCTGTAGGGAGCTACCAAGAGACAGGTCCATGGGAGCAGACTGATCCAAGAACCTCAACACTGCTGCTATGTGAACATGCCCAAGCTACATGGTCAAGGTGGAAGGAACGCTGTGGAAGCACCCATGTGGCCTCAGTTAAGGGCATGGCCCTGCCCTAAAGCAGGCTCCCCATAGGGCTGAGCCATGCTTAGCAGCTGTGTGTCAGTGATGGTGCAACCTCCCAGCCATAAGTCTGTATTTCATGTGTGCATCAGGCAAACGGGCAGGCCCTGGCCTTGTCTGCATAGCCTCAGGCAGCTGGGGCTGAGTTTACAAGCGACTGATTTTCTCAGTGGACGTTTCTGACTCTGCAGATTTCCCTGTCCATGTGTGGAAGGGAAGGGGTTCCATCAGGCACCCCAAGCTTGTGCTAACTCTCTTAGATGCTGGCCCTCTGTTCTCATATGCACCTGAAGGAAGCATCCCCGCAACCCTGCTCCTCGGGGCAACTCACGGCAGAACTGGGGTTCCCTCCAGGGCTTCACCCCATAGCCAGCATCCTGGCAGGTCTCAGTCAAGGCTGCCATATGAGCACACAGCATCTGCTGCAGCCCCTGGAAGTTACACATGTCAAGCACACAGTTGTTGAGGAAGACAGAAGCCATGAGGTGAGGCAGGCACGCCCTGTGGAGAGAGGCCAGGTCAGAGGGTCTGAGGGGACAGAGAGGGCAGAGTACCCTGCTTCAGAGGACTCCAGGTGCCAAGCCCCCCCCCCCCCACCCACACACACCCATCCTGCCTCCTTTCATACTCAAAGGCTCCATGGAAGACCACGAGCCGTCCGCAGAACTCTGGCCCTGATAGAGTGTTCTGCAAGGTTGAGTTACAAGACGGGAGATTTGCCTTCTTCTGGCACCTAGAAGAGATCCACCCCAAATGCCCTAAAGGTCAAGTCTTGCCTCTTTTTGGCCCCAACCCTAGCAGTCTCCCGGCTCTCAGCAACCCCTAGTGGAGAACATTTGAACACCAACCCCTAAAGGAGAAGGGAAAACATGAGCTGGACAAGCAAGAGGGGGTCTCCTCACGACTGCCTGAGGATCACTGATGGTAGGGGAGAACATGTTGGTAATGAGTTCATAGACGTGGCTGGGACAGAAGTAGGGGCGTGTAAAGGAAGAGAAGAGAAGGCCGATGATGCCAGGCAGGGTGTTTGGTTCTTAAAAGGGGCAAAGGAGCAGAAGGGCAGTGACAGAGCAGGGGACATCCTCACTCCTTGTTCACATCCTCCTCGGTCTGCCAGCTGACGGCTAGCTCATCCTCATCCCGTGCAGGCCTACCATCAGGCATCTGGTTGTCGTTGCTACTGTCGCCATCATAGTTGCCACAGAGACCACAGACTTTGCTATAGTAGGTGCTGCAGGGGGCAGGCGAGGAGGCGGCATTAATGGAAAGAAGGGGCCTTAGTCATCTGAGGGCCCACAGCGGAGTGGGGTGAGCAAGATGAGCAGGGAAGTAAGAGGTGCAGAATCAGATCAAGGGTTCCGTGCCAGGGGCCAGGCACACAAGGACCTCACAGCCCCCTGCCTGGAGCTGTCCTTACGGTCTCCCCTCCTTTCTTCTGCTCTCGCTAACCTTCCAGCCAAAACAAACCTTTTGCTGGCCCTAAGACATTCCAGTAGTTTCTTGAATTTGCTGTTTACTATTTCTATAAAGCTGTAGTTCCCTTATGAACCGCTCTTCCTCGAACACTGAGATCAAGTGACCACTCTTCTGAAAGCTCCCACAGCCCATTAGTGACTCCTTCTAGCACGTTCCCAAAGCATTGTGAGTATATCCTGCTATTATCCATAGCCCTGAAACCCTTTCCTCCTGTCTCCCTGTCTAAAGGGGAGGCCTGCCAGTTGAGCTAGGTGCTTCCTACCTAGACTGGGAATTAGTCACTGGAATGGAAGCGAAAGATGATTGGTCTGCAGCCATTGCACCCTAAACACGCTCACCTGATCTACGAAGCTAAGAGGATTGGACAGTCCCGGGAGAGGGAGGGGCAGAGCGGGAGAAGTGGCAGCAGCCTCACCTGGGCACAGTCATAAACAGCTGCTGGTCACCATCCCATCTCACCCGCAAACCAAATGCAGTCTGCAGCTCCACAAATCGCCCACTTGAAGTCAGGAAGATGCCTTTAAAAGGTATGGCTGGGAGGGTGACTTGTTGACCCCCAACCTGGAAAAGTGGGGCCAAGGAAAGAGACCAAGAGATGGATCTGAGGGTCAGAAAGCCCCGCAGAAGATGCTAATATCCACCCTCCACAGCAAACCTTAAGACCTCTTCCCTTGGAGTGCTCTGGAGCCTCTCCCTGAGAGGGTCTGCAGGCTGCAGGAACTGGCCGGGAGAAGCTGCAGCAGCCCACAGGTGGCCCCAGCAGAGCTGAGCAAAAACTGGACTCACCAGAGTGCGCCTGTTCTTGAGCAGGGTGACGGTGGTCTGAGGCAGCGTCACGTAGACTTCGCTCAGGCAAGACGTGCCTTCCTGTATCCGTTCCTCATTCTTCACTACCACCCTGAAGAAGGGCTCTGTTTGGGGAGAAGAGTGAAGAGCACCCGGGATTCATCCAACAGCATTTCTGAGCACCCACTGAGGGAGGCACCCATGCCTGGCACCGTGGAGGTAAAGGACCACAGAGGTGCCAGCTGCAGTTCAAGAGGGAAGCCCAGACCTGCATGTGAGTGGGGTATGACTGCCTGCCTCTTCCACAACAGTCTGACATGGCATGCGGCCAATCCAGCTCCCCTCAGGACTGGGATGTCCTCTGGGGTGGAGGTTTGTGCTGCTTCTCTTGTCTCTTTATGGCCACTATGTGAGGGGAGCCTCTAAATAAAAGCTAGCCAAGGAAGCAACTGATAAAGAAAAGTGTCTTAAGATGCAATTCCCCCAGTAGCCTGGTCTTGAGAAAGTCCTCCTTCTGGGGTGAACATGCCAACTCTTACTTTCTTGACTTTCCCATTTGCTCCCATTCCCACCTATTCTGTCAGACCCCTCACCCAGGCCATGGGGGCATCTCCAGGACCCTACCTGTCGAGTTGCCACAGGATTGGGCCAAGATGTAGGTGCATTTGCCCATGAAGTTAAAGTGCCTCCCGTCAAAGGTGAGATAATGAGGATCTCCATAGACAGAGCAGGTGGCCGTGCCTGCCAAGAGAAGAAAGGGGTCCACTGGAAGAGGGTTCACCAGGCCAGATAGCCACCTCTCCCAGCCAGTTGCATACCCTGGCCTCTCTTATCAGGGGACAGATTGGAATCTTGGTGTCATACCCACTCTGAAGGGCTGGCAGGTGGGGACAGAATGAAGGGAGGGTCTCACCATGGGGGTGACATTCGTACTGGTTGTTCTGCAGCTGGCACACCGTGTGTCTCCCGCACTGAGAGGTCAGGCACTCTACCCGACTGCTCGGCTGGCAGTGACAACGTTCTGTGCAGTTGGGGCCGAACCACTCTGCCCCGGGCTGAGAACAAGGAATTGGGGGTCACAACACTACATAGCTCTTGGGTGATCCCATCATCCTGTGCTACAGCCCCTTCTCTTCCACTGCACCTGCCCTAAACTTGCTCGTATTCTTCCTCTTCCCACCCCCTACTAGATACTCCTGCCCACCACACGACATTTTCACATGCTGTTCTCTCATCCTGGAATGCTCTTCCTTCTCCCTTCTTTTTAAGTTATTCCTAGGCAACCAACAAGTTCAGTTCAAGGGACACTACTTTCTTAGGAGGACCTTCCAGACTCCCTGACTAGGGGTCATCCTCATAGCTCTGGGTGCCTTTTTCTTCCCAGGAAGTACACAGGAAGTACCACAATTGCACTTTTACATTTATTTTTGGGATTATTTGATTATACTCCCCCTGTGAAGGACCATGAATATCTTTACTCACTACCTGAGCCCCAACACATAGCACAGTGCCCAGCAAAGAGCTCTCACTCAATAAATATTTGCTGAATGAAAGAGTGAACCAAGATCCAATGTGTCCCAAAGAATCCAACAGTATTAGGAGAACCTAATGCCCTTTTCATGGAGACCCCAATGCCAGGAGGGTTCAAAGTACTCAGTAAACATTTTTGATTGCAAAAGTGAACCTATAATAAGTTAATACATGTCTCCCAGGGCAGGGAAGAGATGCCTGATGCCAACAGCTGTGGCAGATCTTTCTAGCCAAGCTACAGCAGAAGCTAATCCTAACACTGATGCCCAGGAGGCTGGGTAAGAGAGGGGCGGTGGGGAGGGAGTAGCCCCCAAAGAGACAACCGCAAGGAAGAATATCTGGAGCTGAGAAGAGGCACTGTTCACTATTAAATAGCTGAATGTTCTGTTAATTAGTAGGCTGCAAATGATAGTTATCACAAATTGCTAATAATAATAATTAACATTTATAAGTAATTGGTCTGTGTCAGGATCTAATTTTATCACACAGCCATCTGATGAAGTAGAAAATCTTATCGTGAACACTTTAGAGATATGGAAACAGATTTGAGGAGGTACAGAACCTCGCCCAAGGTGACCCAGCAGAGTGCTGGGGCCGAGATTCAGGCTCAGATTGGTCTGACTCTAGGATACCTCTGTTCAATACAGTGGCCACCAGCCACAGTGCCCACTGAGCTCTTGAAATGTGGCTGGTCCAAACTCAGATATGCTGTAAGCATCAGACAGACACTGGGTTTTTAAAGACTATTAGTATGGAAAAAAGAGAAATGTAAACAATTTTATTAATAACTATTGATTACATGTTAAAATGAGAATATTTAGGATTGAACAGATATTGGTATTAGTTTAACCTCTGTCCTTTTGTTTTTTTAATGTGTTCATTAGGAAACATAAAATGACATGTGGCTTGATTGCTATGCCTTTCAGACAGTGCTGGCCCAGAGCCTGTGCCTCTTCAGAGCCTCTGCTTTTGACAAATGTCCCTTGGGGCGGGGGTGGGGGACATCAGTGAGGGAAGACAAGAACAGTAACTTCTCTCTTTTGATCTATCCTGTCAGGATTTACAAGTTCCTTTGGAAGATTCTGGAATACTGTCTGTTCTACGTACTGGACATACCAGAAGCTCTACTCAATGTTCAGGGCTCTCTATATATCCAGGGGCCCCCCACTTTCCCCTAGTTGGAGAGGAAAGCTGGCATCACCTGGTTCTCTAGTATCTATTGCATCAAGGATGTCAGTATGGAACAGAAGTACAGAAATATCAAGACTGTTAGGACCACAAGATGATGGAATTGTCCGCATAGCCTAGCATCGTGCCCTGCCAGAGAGGATACTTAACAAATATTTAGTGTATGAACAGAGATGACAATGAAACCACATACTGAATGAATGACTCCACCATTGTGTAACCACTGCCTGAGAGCTGAACCCTGGGACCATTCCATGGATCCAAATTCACCTCACCTGGGGAGCAGATGGAACCAGAACCCAGGTGTTCCTCCAGCAATCTCCCTCAGGGGCCCTGGGCGTCCCAGTGGTCTTACCTCATAGTAATTATTGTCATAGAAGCAGTTGCAGGAAGAGGCATTGATGCAGTGGGAGCCACTAAACAAAAAGCCAGGATTGCAGACACAGCCAGGCTTGCAGAGGAGCTCACATTTGGGCTTGGGGCTCTTGCAGGATGCCGGGCAGGCACAGTGTTCGTAGTGGGCATCTGGAGGGCAGCTTGCTAAGGGGGAAACAGCCGTTATCAAGCCTCCACTCCATAGCTTTCCTCAGGGTGACTTCCCATCTCTCCTCTACCCAACATTCAAGTTCTTCTCTAAGAAGTTAATCTTCGGGGTGGGAGGACTTGAATGGGAGTAAGGGGGCGAAAACTGTACTTGAACATTCATTTAAATTAAAAAAAAAAAAAAAGAAAGAAGTTAATCTGCATTATTCAGCCGTAAAAAGGAATAGAGTCCTAATACAAACTACAACATAGATAAACCTTGAAAGCATTATGCTAAGTAAAAGAAACCCGTCACAAAAGAGCATGTATTATATGATTCCATCTACATGTAATATGCAGAACAGGTAAATCCAAAGAGACACCAAGTAGATTAGTGGTTGCCAGGGACTGGAGACTGGGGGATGGGAAGTGACTGCTAATAGGTATGGGGTTTCCTTTGAGGGTGATGAAAATGTTCTGGAATTAGAAAGTGATGAAGTTTGCACAATCTTGTGAATATACTAAAACCACCAAATTGCACACTTTAAAATGATGAGTATTATGGTATAGGAATTATATCTCAATTTAAAAAGTAAGAAGAAAGCCTGGTGCTTGGTTCCCAAATACCCGCACCACCTGTGCCCTGCTGTCGCCTTGCTCAGGGCAGTCAGTCCTCATTTCTCCTTAAATCACCACTCTGATGCATCTCTCCTCTAAGACTGCAGTTTTCTACCAGAAGCATCCCTTTCCCTAATACTCCCTCCTAACCACAATCTCTTACTCTCAGCTCCTTGTCCAACGGTCACATACCTGGAGTAGAACTAGGGGTTGTAGCAGTGGCCTGGGGCACAGTGGTCACGGAGGTAGTTGGAGTACTAGGAGGCTTCACCGAGGCTGCAGGCCCAGTGGGTATAAGTGTGGTAGGAGCTGTGGGCTTTTCAGTGAGGACAGGGAGTTTTTCCGTGGGGACTGTGAGTTTTTCAGTGGGGGCAGGGAGTTTTTCCGTGGGGAGAGTGGGTTTTCTAGCGAGCACAGTGGTTTTTTCTGTGGAGAGAGGGATCTCAGAAGGGCCAGTAGGGGGAACTGGAGACTTGGAAGGAGGCATTGTTGGCACAGGTCCTGCAAAGAAAAAAAAAAAGCCCTGGAGTTTAGTCAAAATCATACCACCATCCTCTTCACTCACATCTAATTGGAGTGGGTGGGATCAAAGGAGTAACTTACGCCTATTCCTCCTTCTACTCCCAGCCCCACCTTCATCCCACAAACACTCAACAACCACTGCCCCAATGCATGTCACATATGCCAGATACAAACAACGCAGAATGAATAGGGTGCTGGGCCTCCCTTCAGGATCATCGTTCCTTAAGGTGTTCTGGATCCCACCACAGAAATCCATGGCATCAAAGTCACATCACTCAAATAAGCAACCTGCTGGAGCCAGGGAGGCAGAGGTGGGCAATCACAGAAAATAAGGCTGCCTGAGGACTCAGACACAGAGACGACTTGCTTTTTAACCAGTACCTACAGAGAAGCCCAAGACACGGTCATCTCAGAGCAAGGCCGATCTCTGAGGTATCGGGTTTTGTCTTACCTTGACAGGTCCCGTGGTTGATCAAGATGAAACCCACAGCAACAACGAAGGCAGTGTTGGTGCCCCTGATGGCCTCCAGTATCAGCTAAAGGTAATGAGGGAGAAAGAAGGAAAAGAGAAATGAAAATGAAACCCTGGCACCTAGTAACTCTGCCAGGCAGAGAGTCTGTCTTCTGCCAAAATGTCACCTTGTTCCAGCCTCATCTCTGCCCTTGTCCCTTTTCTGGAGCCAGAGAGCCTTCTCAGGAACACCAAGTATTGTTTCTGTTCCACTCTCCTTCCAGTGTCCCTTCGTAGCCCTGGTTATGTCCCCAGATACTGGGCATTGTGTCCTTCTTACGATACCCCACACAGATACTTAAAGGTCCCACTCCCTCTGTCTCTCACCTGCATAGGCTGTTGCTGTCCTGAAGGGATGGTGATGGAGGCGTTCAGCCAGCCAGGGCTCTGAGACCCAATGCGTTGCCAGAGAGAAGTTAGGAAACTGCCTGCAGGACTCCCCAGAAGGAGCTTCAGCTTAGTGTCCTCGCCCAGGCCATACATGTAGTAGGTAAATTCCACACAGATTGTACCCGGGGCACAGAAGGACGGGCTGACCAGTCGGAAAGACTGGCCTGCCTGGGAGAATTTGTCAGCCTCAAGGTAGATATAGTTACCTTTGGGGAAAAAGAAGGGAATAGGCAAGATGAGAAACCTCCACAGGACAAATCTAGCACTGCTCTCTTTAGCAACACCTTGCTTCCCAAATGGAAATTTGATGTAAATACCCAAACTCCCCACACTGTAGTGTTTTTTTCTTGTGTGTATGTGTGTGTGTGCATGCTCACTTTGGACTTTTCTAACTGAAGATGGCAGGATCAGAAAGGAACAGAAAACCAAACCAGCAACCCAGATTCTTCTGTCGGCTGCACCAGTAAGTGTGTTAACTGCAAATGCGACAGTAGATTTTGAAGCCTTGGGCTCAATGAAGTGATATGCCTGGATTTTGGGGCGGGGTGGGTGGTGGTTCAGTGACTCCTTAATTCACTCTACCTCTGTCATCACCAAGTTTCGACCACCTGGCACTTCCCAATAAACACCTGCTGGCTGATCTTTACCACCTCCACCTTCGTCCATCAATCACACCAACCAGCCCCCTGGCTGGTTCAGTATTGCATTGGCTTGAGGGGCCCACAATCTCCTCACCTCTGTTAAGAGACACTCCAAAGGGGTGCACACCTTGGGTGGGCATATTTTTACCACCCCAGGTCCAATGTCCACCAATCCCTGATATCTGGACCCAGTTACAGAAGGGATGGGCATCATCTTCAAAGTCACACTGAGGAAAGCGCTCTGGAGTATCAAAATGGGAAATTTGAGAAAATTTGGCCATCTCTCTATTCCTCCCTTATCCCACCCCTGATTCTGAGGGATGTGGGCCTCCCAGAGCCCTGCTCTTACCTCCACATGGAGCAATGCTGATTGCATCCACTGCCACAGCTGGTTCTGGGATCTTTCCAAACACGCCCACCACAATGAACTGAAGAGAAAGAAAGAGGGGGCTGGGCATGAGAAAACAGCCCAAATGCCCAACACCCCATCTGACTGTATTCTGTTCAGGGACCTAGGCACCTTGCTCCCAGTGCCCAGACCCTCATTCCACTTCAGTATTGGGCGTGCCCACTACGAGCAAGGAAACCTGCCCTCTTGCTTGACTGTACCTGAATCTGCCCCTGGCCTGTGTAATTGACAGAAACAGTCTGCCAGTTGGGTCTAGATTGTCCTGAGAAAAGAGTGTGTTTCCGGATGCTGCCTATAATGGAAGGAATCCAAGGAAGTGAGATTAAGTCGACTGGAAAATTATTTCAAACCTGTACTCAGAAGAATGAGTAGCAAAGGGAATACTTGGAGTGTATTTTTCCAAGAATCCAGTGCCCTGCTGGCTCTCCAATTCCACTCTAACATAATCTTGCACATAGCCCAGATTTCTCTAGACCTATGTCTCCCCATCAACCCAGCAGTGGGAGATGAGCCTCAGGTCAGTGTAAGTCCCATGATGTCGCCACTCTCACCCAAGACAGAAGCATAGATGGTGAGGGCCGCGCCAGGAGACTGGCCATGGAGGATGTAGTGGAAAGACAGGCTCAGACAGCCTGACGACTGGCTCAGGGGGCTCAGGAGAAGAGATTTCTGCTTTGGCTTTGCATTCTTGGGGTCCAGGAGCATGTAGAAGCCACCTGTGAAGAAAAAGGTCAGTAAGGTGGGTGGCTGAAATTGGGGGAGTAGGGGAGGGCAGAGGGTCTGGCTCTGGTGAGCCCCAACAGCGGCCTAGGACCAGCCAGTGCTGAGGTGGGCCTACATCCACCTCATCACAACTGGTTGAACCCTTCAATCCTTCCAGAAGTGCTTTGCAGGGCTGGGTAAGGACGTGGGCATTGCCAAATGAAAAATGGCATCCTTTCAGAAGGAACAGACAGAACCTTGTCCTTTGGGTTCTGACTTTTTGGGTCCTCTAGAGTCATATCCTCTTACATTTGACCCACTGGACAGAGCCGATTCACACAAACTGGTGAGAGAGGGCCTGTCTGACAGAGAAAAGCAGCCATCTCCCCACCTCAAGTTTACCACCAGCTCAGTCAGCCAATCAGCCTCTAAAACGCTCTGTGACGCAACTGGTAGCCAGGGAAAAATTAAGGCGACCACCAGACAGTGCGCATGCGTGCCTAAGGGTGCCCGACCCTGGGGTGCGCGCTCACATCGCGGGACGGAGGACTTTGGAAAGGGAGAGAAGGGGGCTAAGGAGAGGAATGGGCAGGAACGGAAGAGAAGACAAAAGAGAATAAACAAGAGGGCCGGTGGAATGAAAGGAAAGGAAATGGTGAATGGTGAAAGAGAAAGCAAGGAGTGGCGATATTGGGACATGTGAGAAACAGAAAAAGAAATGGGAGAAAAAACAAGGAATAGTGAAAAATATAATTAAGTGAACAAGTTGGAAAAAAGATGAGAGAAATTTTTTAAAACAACATTTACTGAAACTGCTATGCATGGGATACAGTGCTAAATATCGGGGGCTGGGGAGCTTGGGGCTGATACAGAGATGGGCCGGCCCTGTCCTACTCTCCAGGGCCTTAGAATGAAGGCGGCGGGCGTGGAGGTTTCTCAGGGTCTTTCTAGAAGGCAAACCTCTGGCAGCGGGAAAGCTCAGAGAACTGAGAGCATGGAGAGGATAGGGTGGAAAGGGCTATGGAGTGGGGGGAGGGAAAGCTGGAGAAAAAGAAAATGAAAATAAGGTGGAAGGAAGGGAAAGGATTGAGAATGGAGAAAGGCAAAGGGAGAGAAGAAAGAAGAGGTAGAAACTCAAAGAGGGAGTTAGTGAGTATGATTCTCTATGTTTGATCTGAGAAGCTTGGCATAGCATGCGCTCAGTGCTGGCTAGAAGTGCATGTTGTGTGGGGCAGATTGAGAGAGGAGGGTGGCTGGTGTGGGGAGAGAAAAGGAGCTGAAGAGGGAGGGAGGGAGGGAGGAAAAAAAGAAGAAAAGCCCAACCAAGATCACAGCAAGGTGGTGGAAAAGAAGCTGTGGATGACACGGATGGAACAGAAGAGGAAGAAAGAGTATTCCTGGATTATTGCAAAAGCCTCTGAAATGTCTTCCCTGCAATCCCTTCTGTGGATTTTCAATACAAAAAGCAGGTGATCCTTTTAAACATAAGTCAGGTCAAGTCACTCTTCTGCTCCGAGTTTGCAAAGGCATTCATGTAGAGTAAAGCCACAGTCCTGACAATGGCCTTCAAGGCTCCACATGATCTGTTCCTCTGAAGACCCGCCTGAGTTCATCCTCTCCAACCCAGCCACACGGCTGCTAGCTGAACCTCAGTAGCCCCTTACCCACTACCCCCACCAGCCCACTGCTACCTCAGGGCTTTTTCACAGCTGACCCCTCTGGTCAAAATGTCCTTCTCTTCCAAATTTTCAGCCTCACTCCCTTACTTCCTTCAAGTTTGCGCTCATATGTGAACTGAGTGAGACCTACCCAACTGCCCTATTTAAACATACAGCCCACCCTACCCCAGCACGTCCAGTCCCCTTACTTTGTTGAACTCTTTTTTCCTGCTCACCTTATACCTGTATAACTGTACTTCTTTATTGTTTTAGGAACTGTTCCCCTCTTGGTTCCCTGCTGCTCCTTGTCTGTTTTGTAAGCTAATGTCTCTTAAGTGCCTGGGACTGTACCAGGTATATTTTAGGTGCTCAGTAAACATTTGTTGGATGAATGAAGAATGAAGGGTTCCAGGAAAGGGAGGTAAGGAGCAGGCCGTGCTAGGTCTGCCAGGTGGAGCTTGTGAGGTGGCAGTGGGGGGAGCTGGCTGGGACTTCGGAGTTTGCTTCTGCCAGGAGGTTCAAGCTGACAGAGGTTTGGGATTGCTTTGGTCCACCCCAGACCTTCCCAAGTTGAGTTAGTATAGTGTTGTCAGGTAAACATCATAAACTCCTACAAGGTCACTAGAAGCCCAGGAAGTCAGAAGATAGGAGTGTGGCATTACTCACTACCAGGGTGGGAGAAGTCATCCTCGGGGCCCATGTTTGGCACCCCTGATGACCCCTTCTTCTGGACCCACTTGGCTCCAGAGGCTGTGGGGATCCAGCTCCAGCCACAGAGATTATTTTGAGTGTCAAAGCTGCACATTTGCATCATGCAGACTGAGGGGAATAAAAAGAGAGAGGATTTAGCTTTTTCTAAGAGGACGCAGCTCTGAAAAGTATACCTGTCTGGAGTCAGAATTCTGAGTCCCAGTCTGGGTCCTGTGAACCATGGAGGGCTTTCAAGCCAGCTACAGTTCCTCTCCCTAGAGGCTGTGTTCCTAGCATAGATGACTTAAACTGCCCAACCCCTGATTTCCTCATCTATAAACAGGAAGTGAAGCCCTGACTGGTGTAGCTCAATGGATTGAGTGTGGGCTGCAAATCAAAGGGTCGCCAGTTCGATTCCCAATGAGAGCACATGCCGAGTTGCCAGCCAGGTCCCCAGTAGGGGGCGATGTGAGAGGCAACCATACACTGATGTTTCTCTCCCTCTCTTTCTCCCTCCCTTCCCCTCTCTCTAAAAATAAATAAATAAAATTAAGAAAAAAACTCGGAATGACAGTAACCACATGTTGTAAACTAGATTATGTTCAGGGAGCATGTAGCATAGCCCCTGTGTTCAGTGTCCGCTCCTTGATCCAGCTTCTGGAATTTTCCTTCCCTTGAATTTGCTCCCTTCAAATTTCTAACCTCCAATTAGAAGGCTAATTCCAGACAGATCTGGTAGCAGCCAGGGTGACCAAACATTCAGGTTTACCCTGGACTGAGTGTTCCCAGAGATGGAGGACTTTCAGCACTAAAACAGGGAAAACCCAGGGCAAACCAGAATGGTTGGTCACCCCCAGACAGGTACCACCACAACTCTATGTTAAAGGAGAACATCTCTTCAGGTGTGGCTGCTTCAGGAGTCAAAGGTACAGGGTATGAAGGTAGAAGCAAGTAGACTCAACTTTGACAGAAACCAGGGTCATGGGCCCTGAGCTACTCCTGTCACCCTAGGCGATGATGGGGGTGGAGAGAAAGAGGAGGAGGGACAGGTGCTCACCCCTACTGCAGGAGCCACGACGGATATAGATAGCATCCAGAGAGATGTCCAGGTAAGCAGTGCTGCCCGTCACTCCTTCAAATATCAGCTGTGGGAGGGAGGAGGGATCACTTAGCTGTGAGCCCTAGTTTCCTGCCTGAATCCAGAAGGTCCAGCCACCCCACACCCCCTCATTATCCCAGTTCCTCTTGGCCTCTCCACATACCAGGCTTTCTATTGGGGTCCCAGATTCTGCCCTCAGCCTCACCTGGCTGGGCAGGGCCCGGCCCATGGGCACGGTGACAGCGGCTGGCATCCAGGAAGGGCTCTGGGTATTCAGGTGTTTCCAAAGCAGGTTGGGGTGCTTGTTCTTGGTGCCCATGAGCAGCAGCAGTTTGAGCTGGGCACCCCATGACAGGCCGAACATGTGATAGGCAAAGTGCACACACAGGGGGCCTTGCTCCCATATGGGGGAGCTGCGCAGGCGGACCACCCCACTTGGCCGGAAGGAGCTCAAGTCCAGGTGCAGGTAGTAGCCCTCTAGGGAGGCAGAGCCCAGGACAGTGAGGCCCTGCCACCCCTACGAGCTACCGCCAACCCTTTCCCAGAGCCCAGGCACCCACTCCCAGCTGCCTCCCTAAACTTTAGGCTTCCTCACCTCCATTGGGGTACCCCCCGGGGGGGCCAATGCTGCCCATGCGGGAGGGTCCACTGGCTCGAATCCAGTCCCCATCGTCTGTGGATACTTGAGTCCAGTCACAGAAGGGTTTGGAGTTGTCCTCAAAATCACACTGGGCTATAATGGCTGGGGGAAAAGGCCACTGTGAGGCCAGGAGAGGGGAGAGGACCAGATGCAGAGCCAAACTGGGGGCGTAGGAGCTAGCAAGACTGGTAAGCTTAGAGAGGGCGGCCACTAAGTTTAGGGTCCAGAGCAGAGATTTGGGAAAGAGAATCTGAGAATTCATGTCTTAGGAGAAATTCAGGGTGGGGGTGGGGTAGGGTGGGGTGAGCAGAATATCTAGGTCTAGAGTCCCACACTGAGGTCCAGAGGGCTGGATTCAGGGGGTCAGAAAGGCTTTGTCTGGTTCATTTGAATGTGAATCTTTAGTTGGGGTTTGTACTCCTCAATTCCCTCTGCCCTGTGTCATCCAAGGGCTGCCCTTTACACATTCATTCCATGTTCGCATCCTCGCCTGGCCTGGAGGGCACACGCGCAGCCACCCTGGGCGGGAGGGAAAGTCTGAGCTGTCCTGGTTTCCAACTCACAGTTGTCCTTAGAGTTGGGGGTGACTGGCTTCTGGTCCAGAGACTTCTCTTTCCTTGAGGTTGATTTGGAGAAAAAACAAAATGTAAGACTTGTCATTATCAAGGATTACAAGCCTGAGCCCTAACTGGCATGGCTCAGTGGATTGAGTGTCAACCTGTGAACCAAAGGGTCGCTGGTTCAATTCCCAGTCAGGGCACATGCCTGGGAGGTGTCCAGAGGGGGGCACATGAGAAGCAAACACACATTGATGTTTCTCTTTCTCTTTCTCCTTCCCTTCCCCTCTCTAAAAATAAATAAATAAAATCTTTTTTTAAAGAATTATGAATTTCAATGACTGACTGTGAGCTCACCTTAAGTTCTCTCTTATCTGTCTCTGAAAAGGTGTCTTCCCTGAGAGGTCCTCATATCCCTGCCAGTACCCCCTATCCCTCTATGCCCTGGATGTCAAGCGTGGTTGAGTCTCAGGAGAGGAGGAACCAGTTCATACCCAGGAAATCTCCTTCCTTCAGGTTGAGATCTTCTTGTCCTATAGTCGAAGTTCCCCCCCCCCCGCAAAAAAAAAAACAAAAAAAAACAGGGGCTATTCGGGCCCCGTGTTGCTAGGTTTGAGGTGGAGATGGTATTATCACAGCTACATGCAACTGAACACAGAGGACTAAGAAAGAGACGGTCACCGCTCCTCACTGTACAGGTTCCACCGAGAGTCCCTGCCACTCCCAGGTGGCGTGGACCCCATAGAACAGCCCCTGGTTTTAGCTGTTCAAGTTCTACTTGTTCCAATCCCCCCAGACAAGCTCCAGCACACTGAGACAGCCATCATTTCTTGCCTCTGACTTGAAGGCTCTCCTAAGGCTGGATCTGCTCCAGGTTCTGTCCGTTCTCTCAGGGCCTGGCTTCTCTCTTGTCCTCCGCCATCTTCTGACCTGCTTCCCCAGCTCTTGCCTCTCCTCACATTTCCGCTGTCCTCCTCCCACTGAGCTTTCGCATCACTCAGTTCCTGGCTCTGAGGCTGTGGGGCTCCCTCGTTTCTGTTCATCCTCTCTCAGTCCCATGGGGCTCCTGCCTTCCTCCCCAGGATGGTGCCCTTCATAACTAGCCTGCTTGCCCCCTCTAACTTTGTCCCCCACTATTCCTCAGAGCTGGCCCCAATCGCCCCCTTAGCCCAGCTTACCAGACAGAGATGGGCATGTGATGCTGGCTGCAGGCAGCTCCTATGATCAGCACCAGAGCCCAAACTCGCGAAGCCATGTGGGACATCAGAGCCGGCTCTCAGAGGACACGAGCAAGGCAGAGAGTAAGGAACCCAGGCTATTTTAGACACCCCTGGCCCTCCTTGCTGGGCATCCTTCTGAGGACGCTGTGAAAACTGGACAACGAGGAAACTGGAAATAAAAACTATGAAGACTGAAATTTAAAATCTAATAGACGAGTTATAAATCGAAATTGAGAGAAAGAAAAGAAAGAGAATCAGTCCAGGAAGTCTAAAGTCCAATCAAAAGAGTTTGAAAAAGAGAAAACACAGAAAAAGAAATTACTGAAGAAAAACTACACAAGATTTCCCAGAGCTGAAACATGAGTCTCTTGATTAAAAGGAGTCTGGTATGATGAAGGCAAAGAGACCCATGAGAGGCGTGTCATAAAATTTCAGAATATCAGGGGCAAAGACAAAGAGAAAACCCGAAACACCTTCAGACAGAAAAAGGCAGGTCCTATACTAAGTATCAGGAATCAGCCGGGCGTTGCACTTTTCTATAGCAACCATGGATTCTAAGAGGCAGCAGGACATTGTCCACAGAATTCCAACAGAAACTCCTTCAAACCTAAAATTCTATAACTGGCAACAATGGCAAAGGCGACTGGAAGGTCGAGTGAAGCGAAGACTGAAATGCTTGTTGGCAAGGAATTGAAAAGGACAAGTTACTGAGGAAATACGACCAGCCGGTAAACATTGGAAGGATGCTGCACTTCACTAGTAATAAGGGAAATGCTGAGCAAATGAAACTGTTACATTGACGACAATTTAAGACTGAGAGCACTGAGTGGTGGCCAGCATGCAGGTGGATACACTCAAATACATTGTTGATAAGACGGTATGTTACTGAAAACTTCTTAGAAGGTAATTTGACAATGACTCTTAATTTCCCGAATGTGTATGTCTTTGACCCAGCCGTTACCTTTCTAATGATCTTCCCACAGAAATACATGCTTATTTGCACAAAGATGTACATACCTTAAATATGTTCATCGAGGTATTATTTACAGTAGGAAAATAACCCAATTACCCAAATGTTTACCAGCAGATATGCAACAGATCATACACAAGGAATATTATTCATATGAAGGAATATTATGCAGATATTAAAAAGAACAGTTTTCCTATAAAAAATGGAATTACCATATGGTTTAGTAATTCCACTTCTGGGTATATAGAACTGAAAAAATTGAAAAGCAGTGAAAGCAGAGACATGAACAGATATTTGTACAGCCACAGTCAAAGCAGCTTTATCCACGACAGCAGAAAGGTGGAAGCAACCCAAGTGTCCACTGACAGATGAATGGATAAACAAAATGTGGTAAAAATGGAAAATACACAGTGGAGTATTTTCAGCCTTAAAAGGGAGGAAAGCTCTGACACATGCTACAGTATTTGAGGACATCACACTTACCGAAATACATTTACTACTGAACGACAAACACAGTATGGTTCCTCTCACGTGAGACACCTAGCCTCAGCAAATTCATAGCGACCAAGCCTAGAACGGAGGTTGCCAGGGTTAGGGGCAGTGGGTGATGGGAAGTTAGTATGTAATGGGTGTGAAGTTTCAGTTTTACAAGATGAAAGTTCTAGAACTAGCTGGTGGGGACGGGTTGCACAAAGAATGTGAATGTATTTGCTCTGACTGGTGCGGCTCAGCGGACTGGGCGTCGTCCCGCAAACCAAAAGGGCGCTGGTTTGATTCCCAGACGGGACACATGCCTGGGTTGTGGGCCAGGTCCCGGGTTGCGAGGAGGCAACTGATAGATATTTCCCTCCCTCTCTTTCTCCCTCCCCTCCCCTCTCTCTAAAAAATAAATAAAATTTTAAATAAAAGAAAAGAGAATGTGAATGTATTTAATGCCACTGAAATATACACTTAAAATGGTTAAGACAATAAATATTATGTGTATTTCAACACAATTTTAAGAAGTAATTTTTAAAAGGTACTACTTAATAACATGATACTATTAGAGTTTATTCCTGACTAAAAAAAAAAGAAAAAATGAAAAGAAGGTCAGTAGATCCATAGAGTCCGATGGTGGAAAGAGCACCTAGAGATATATCGCACAAAAGAGGTAAGACACAGAAAAAATGTTATATGTGACCCCATTTGTGTAACATCTCGGAACAAAGGTATGTGTGTAGGTACATATTCAGGTTGAGGTTAGGGATGAACTAGCAGAACACACAGCAAGCTGTTTACAGGGTGACCCTAGGGAGGGGTGAGCGAAATTTTCATGTCTTCTGCCTATTTACGCATCCAGGTGTTCCTGTGCCTAGATCTGCTTTGCTATAGATACCTCATTGAGAGTCATTTGAGAGGCCTGTTGGAAGGAAGCCAGACTAAAGGATTTGAGGAGGGAGTGAAAGTTGAAGAACAAGATCCAAGGAGGAGGTAGGGACAACAATTTAAATCTGTTTGGCCACCTAGCCCTGGCCGATGTGGCCCAGTGGATTGAGTGCTGGCCTGAGAACCAAAGGGTTACCAGTTCAATTCCCAGTCAGGTCACATGTCTGGGTTGCAGACTAGGTCCCCAGTAGGGGGTGCTTGAGAGGCAACCCCACATGACGTTTCTCTCCCTCTCTTTCTCCCTCCCTTCCCTTCTCTCTAAAAAGTAAATAAATAAAAATCTTTTTTAAAAGCTGTTTGGCCATCTAAAGAAGACTTGGAAAGTAGGTGCAAAAATTGGGACAAAGTAGGGTGCTTTCAAGATAAGAGAAATTTGAACCTATGTAAATGCACATGGGAAGGGTGCAATAATGAGAGAGATGAAAAAGGGCTTCTGAGAAGGCGGTTGGGAAAAGTCTAGAATACAGGCAGCAGGAGGGACAACCAGCTCTATGAAGCAAGTGGGGAAGGGACCCTGCAGATGCATATCTAGTGGCTGCTGTCTCATCTGTGAAGTAGGAGAAGTCTTTGGTCACAGGAAGGCCACAGCAGTGTCCCTCTCAGATGAGCATGCCAGTCCTGCCCACACCCAGCTCATCCCCACCTTCCTGCTTGGTGATGCCAGCCCTCTCTCCTCCACCCACCTCTTCCTACCTTTTGCCACACCTCACAACAACGCGTTCCCCTGGCTGGCAGACAGATCAGTGCCTCAAGGAGCCTTTGACCCAGGTCACTGCTGGTTAGGAAGGTGTCTGCAGAAGGTGATGCCTGAGGGGCTTTCTAAATAACAAAAAGAGGGCAATTAGGCAAAGAAGTTGGGAAGACACCTTCCAGGAAGAGGAAATGTTCTAAGATTGGAGAGAGTATGACACTTTTGGAGAGTGGATGGTGTGTGTGTGTGAGAGAGAGAGAGAGACTAGGAGAAGGCAGGAACCCTGTGTAGGAGATCTTGAATACCATAGCTTTGAGGAAACACCAAAAGTTTTTAAGCAATGGGAGTGACTATCAGGTCACTTGCATTTTCAAAAGGCTGCTGGGAGTGAGGTGGGGGGTGGTGTAGAGGAATAGGAATCAAAGAGTGGCTGGTCAGAGCCTGGGAGACAGGAGAGGGGGTTGCGGAAGGGGAGAGATACGGTGCAGATGGAGCTGGAAACAGCAACTCTTGCAGACTAACCTAACTGAACTTCACGTCCTGTTCATAACAAAGACCATGCCTTCATTTTCCATGTGTGGAAACTGAGCTCGAGAGAGAGGAAGTCAAATGCCCAGCATGAGAGCACCGCACTGACCGTCCCCACACCGCATCCTGCCCAGTCCCGCAGTCCCGTGAGGACACCCTCGGGAGTGGTTGGGGGCAACCAAATAGGGGACTCCACCCCAGCCAGAGCAGCTATGCTTTTATAGGTTTCATAAATGGCAATTCTACATAAGCCTGAAGCCGAAAGGGTGGTTTTCAGCTTTTAAAATCCCTGTTGACTCTCACTGTGCACGCAGAGCCGCAGGTAGGCTGCAGGGCTGGCCCGCAGTGAGCTGAGCTATCGTGAGTCCAACTTTCCCACATCCTACCACACCCCTGCTCTTAGAAACCTGCAGTGTCATTCCCTTTACCTTGGCAAACCCCCACCCCCTACTACCAAATCTATGCCCAGGGCTTCAGACAAGTGACAGTGATGCCCAGGCAGGCCATTCTTGTGGGCTATCAGGGAGGGGCCGGTCCAGTTGAGAACCAGGAGTCCAAAATGGACGTCTATAAGCCCCATTTACTGTCTCAGTGACCCCCGTGCCCACATGAGCATCAACAGGGCCCACGTAGGCCCAGCGAGAGAGCGATCCTCTGCCCTCTACATCAAACCTGGGGACACAAAGGATGCCCCCTCTCAGACCCTGCTCTACCCGCCCTCCAGACCAGGCTAGCAGAGCAACCAATAGAGGGACAAAGCCAGGAAATGGTTAACCCAGGGAAGAGCAGCAGAAGCCAATTGATCCACAAGCCCTCCTGGTTGGGCAATAAGGCCTCGAGAGCTGCTTTTGCTGACCTCCCTTTGGCGCCAGAGAGCTGGGCAGTCACAGCTTCCAGCCTGCCTGGAGGTGGGGGTTGGGTACTCAGGCAGAACAGGAAGGGGTGGACGATGGTGCTGAGCAGGGGACCTGCTCAGGCAGGTCCACTGGGCTCTGCATTTTGGGGAGTCAGGACCAGTCAAGACCCCAGGGCGTTTGTCACCTGACAAGACTGGCAGCTGCAGGAATAGGTGTGAGAGACCCTGGGATGTAGAAACCCCCTGGGAATTACTTCAGAGAACTGGAGTCAGTCCTGGCATTACTGTGTGCCCTCGCGTACTTTGGTCACCCTCTCTGGGCCTCGCTGTCCTCATCTGCAAGATGGAGAGATTAGCACAGCCAAAGATTTTTAAATAATCAATTTTTTTAAAATCACAAAGCGAGTTTATAGACATTTGGGCATGACTCACATAAGTTGAGAAAACATACTGCTGTTTTCCTGTTGCTAATAATCTTTCACAATGTCACAGTTTTATGATGGAATTTTAGAGGCATTAGCTTTGACCAGCTGGAAATAATATACAGTAGGTACCTTTCAGCTTAGAGTCCAATGTCTAAGAGATGCCATTGAGCTAACCCAACTCCAGCGATAGCCCCCTGCTCTGGTGAAACTTGTGGACTGAGTAGTTGCAGAAAAATCCTAGGCAGCCTGTGAGCTGGGGTCAGGCAGGTGCATTTGGTCAGCCTGATGCTCAGGACCAGGGAGAGGATTCAGGCCAATAGTACCCAAGGCCAAAAGGCTGCTGTCAAGGTAGGGGCTGTAGGTGGCAGCTGAGTTGGCCTCTAGTGCCAGGAGACTGGCGATGGGGAGAGCGGTAGGCATTTTCCACCTATCCAGGGGGGAAGTGGGAGCCTGAGGCAGAGAATGGAGTGGGCAGCCGTGGTAGTGAAAGATGGAGCTGCCTAATGCCGTTTTCTCCCTTCCATCCGCTTGCTCTAACTGTCTCCTCTGCCCCAGTGCTTTTGGTAGAAGAGGGGCCAGGAATCAGAGAGCCTGGTTTCTGATCCTGGCCCTTCCTCTGTGTCAAGGACCTGGACAAGGCCCATAAACTCTCTGGACCTCAGTTTCCTCTTCTGCAACGTAAGGATCATCTACTGTCTCTGTCTTCCTCATGGGGTTAGAAAGCAAATGAGAGATGCCCAGGAAAGCACCCTGTAAATCGAAAAGCCCTCTGCAAACAGAAGTCATCGGCATTAAACAGTTATGTAACCTGCTGATTCAGACCTGGGCTGCGCTGGCTCCTGCCCAGCCAGGAAGTCAGAAGAGCCAGTTCCATCACTTACTTGGCAGAACTTAGTTTTAGTTTCCCGTCTGACAAATGGAGGTGGTACCTATTGTCCTCCTACTTCACAGAGTTGCGGTGTGAACCCCAGCACAGAGCTTAATGTATTGCTAATCATAACAATGGTAGTACAGAATAAAGTTTACACTCCTGGCCTGCACTTGAAGGAAGTGCCCTCCTTGCGTATCTGTCTCAGCACAGGGACTCGGGTCCTCACCAAGTTCTTCACACCCTGGGCCTCTGGTTATCCCACATCTCAGCACTCAAGTCACATACTGAGCTGACTATGGCTAAAATGATGAGCTCCTGTCTTTTCGCCGCTGGGGACTGCTGAGCTGTGGGTAGCACAGGCTGTCGTTTCACTAGCACTTCGTGCAAAGAGTAGCTCACAGTTGGCACTCCACAAACTTGGAATAAGTGAATTCCATTTTAGTGTTCTTAACATATTCGCCCATTACACCTAGCCCAGGTCACATAGTTGAGGTACCATTAATTACTTTTTGTTTAATTGAAAACAGTAATAAATCTGAAGAGAAGTTGAAGATTGGTGGCCCTAAATTCTGGGGATGAAAGAGCCAGGGGGATGTGTAGGAAGCAAATTGGGCTGAAAAAGAGATGGACAAGCTTTTGGAGTTATGGGTCCTAAATCTCCAGGTCAGGTTCTAACTGTCATGTATTAGCTGGATTTCTTGGGCTCCAGAACAAATCTCTTAGCTTCCATTACACCAGCAAGAAATAGAGATTCTTCCCTTACTGAGTCACAGCAGTGGGGCAAAGACCAGATGCCACATGTGGAAACCACAGTACGAACTTTTATTGAAATGTGCAAGGTCGGAACTCTAAGGGTTTTCTATAGCTTGTAGATTTCTCTAGCATTTCCTAATAGGGCCTGCAGAGGGCACTCTAGGCCAGGAGTCGGGTTGGCCAGAGTGAAAATTCGCCTAGGGTCCACCCCTTCAGTTCCTCCTCCCACCAGAGCTTCACCCTTCCCCCCACATAATAGTTGGCAAATACTCTCCAACCCCCCAACCTGCCCATAATTTTTCCTGCTGCAAATTGCAAAACATTGTCTCCCTTTTGCACATATGCAGGGGCACAGGGTGACTTCCCTAAGTTTTGCAATATAGGCAGAAAGACTGATCCCCCTGTGTAGATAATGGCCAGGACTGGAGTCCAGATAGTTTTGTGACATTTTTTGCTGTCTGCACAGGTCTCTCTTGGGCACTGCTTTGCCCCTGGAAGCACTTCTGGGAACGAATTTAAAGTTGGTTGTCAGAGTCAAGGATCAGATAAGAAAGAAGCAGGGATTGGGAATGAAGGTTGAGCTAGTTTGCTCTGTGTCCCCCACCCCAGGGCAGCGGGGAACAGGTAGGGGTAGTGTGGCAGGAAAATAAGCAGAAGAGGGAAGGGGTGAGTGCTGACAGAATTCCTGTTGCCTGGGCCGTGGGCAAGTTTTTTTTTTTTACTTCTTAATCTATACAATGGGAAGGACAGCGGTAACTTTCTCATCGGGCTGTGTGAGGAGTTAACAGGAGGCCACAGAAGCGAGCGTGACCGAGAGAAGCACGGGGCACAGAGTGAGTGCTCTGTGAGCTGGCTATCTGGGAAAGTGGCTCCTTCTGCTCTGCGGTCAATTGCCCCTCTGCAGTCTCAGGGCAGAACATTTATGGTGACCATCCCCAGGCAAGGAAAGAGGTGAGCTGGATTTAAAGGGGCTCAGTGCACTGAGGTGGCAGAGGCTGATGCTGGGAGTGTGGCATTAGCCAAAGGGGCCACAGAGAAGAGGCGGAATAGAGTTGGTAGCTATCTACTGAGGAGTAGCCTTGAATGGAGCCACATTATTGACCAGTGTGGGCAGAGCTTGTGGCCTCACGCCCAGTGGGTCAAGAGGTCAGACAGGCCCTGCAAGGCAGCACGTAGGGTCCGACCCCCTCCACCTCCAGTTTCCTAGGCCTGCAGCCTGCTGTCATGATGGGGGCAGAGCCACAAAAATGGGGAGCTCATAGGAAAACATAAAAACCAAGAGCCATGTTATGGTTTTAGTTCTTGCCAGTGAGACTGGAAAATATACAAAACTTGGACCCCATGTGAGCCAGGGGCCAGCCCCCATCCCATCTTCACGGCTCCCACCACCTTCATTGTCCAGGGGGCTCTTGCTGTCACGGAGTCCCCCTGAGGCCTAGAGAATTCATGGTTTGCCACCTAAATCCTCCAGTCTATCCTATCCCTGCTGGCTAGGTGCAGGAAGAGGTATTTGCCTTCTGGCTTGTCCTGACATCACACTTCTGCAGGGCACCGAGAAGAGTTCGGTGTCTCTCCAACATGGCACTGTCCTAAGTTCAAACTGATCTCTGAATTCTTCCTGCTTCAGGGCCTCAGACTGGCCCTGTGACATCCTCAGATCTGAGCTGATCTCTGGACAGTTCCTCTGGCCCCTAAGATGTCACCACTGGCCCTGGAGTGTCCATGGGACAGGCTGGTGCTGAGCTGATAGCCCCTTTATGGGGATCGGGAGTGGTGGTGTGGGAGGCGTGGCGTGGGCAGTAGTGGTGAGCGAGGTGGTGGACGTGCCCGGGGTGGGAGCATCTGGTCACCTGTCCCTTCTCCTGCAGGCCTCCCCTGTGTACAGCTTCAGCTTTCCCCGCAGAAAATTGGAGTAGATTCGGAAAAGTTTGCACAAAGTATCAACAGTGAATGTTCGGAGTGGTGCGGCGGAAGCTGTTGTGTCTGGAGGGGAGTTGGCTTCCTTCTGTGAAGGAGAAAACAGAAAATGATTGCAGTGCCAGGGACCCTGGAGGGAGAAGGGATTCAGGACAGAATTAGAGGGGCTATGAGGAAAGTTGGAGTATTCCTTGGCGGGGCCCATCTCCCATTTTACAGAAAGAGCAAACAGAATGTGAGCGAAGATCCATTCCTACTCACCTGGGCTCCCAGCGCCCGAAACAGGGAGGTGAGGCTGCGGAGGCTGCTGATGGCTTTGTCCACATGCAGCTGCAGGGTCTCAGATGGCTGGGAGGAGTTGGCCAGCAGGGCCTGACCCCGAAGGATGGCTTCTGAGAGCAGGGCCAGGCCCTGCCAGACTTCCAGGGCCTGCTGCTCAACCTAAAGGGAGCAGGGACTTGGAGTTAGCTGGCTCAAGCCACCCCGTCCTCACCCCTCTCAGCAGCCCCAAGCACAAAGCTGAGCAAACAACAGAAGGCATGCAATACAGTTTGTGGAATGAATGAATGAACAAACAAATGAATGAACATATTTCATTCAGTCCTCATCTTTGCTGCTTCATTTTTTTGTATCTCTATCATTTTCCCTCCCACCCTATCAGGCTCTCAAAATGAGACTCCCCAGAAGCAAGGAAAAAATAAACTCACCTCCATCCTCTTCCAGGCATAGAAGTTAACCTTGGTGTCTGGGACCGTGACATTCTCACTGAAGTTGTAGCCTTCAGCACAGCCCATCTAAAAGCACAACCCCAGGGAGTCAGGCCCCCAAGGGCTCCCAGCCTAGCCCACATGTCATAGGCCCTCCAGTTTTGCCCCTTACCTAACTCCCAGATGTGCATTAGGGGTTACCAGTTTTATCATTTTTACTGGGGGCTCTGGCTTCCCACCTCCAGCCCTGAACCAATTGCCAGGTTCCTGGATCTTGGAGGAGAGCCCCAGCCCCTGAGAGTGAATTCTGTGGAATGTCCTGGGAGGGGCCTCACCGTGACATTTTCGGCCTCCCGGGCCTCCAGGATGTACCTCTCCAGGACTCGGCTGTCACAGATGAGGCGTGGGGGGGCGCCCAAGACTGGGAGGCCCAGAGAAAGCAGCAGCAAGGACAGCAGGAGCAGCAGGGCAGGACATTCTAGAAAACAGAGCCAGACTTGGTGTGAGGCGGGAACGGGAGGAGAAGGGTTGGTCTGGAGGGTCAGACTCACACAACCCGCCTGGGCCAGCCTCCCAACCCCAACCTTCCCAGCGCTCAAGTCTGCCTCCTTTGACTTCATTCAATCCTGCTGCAGAGCGCACACCCCACCCCCCAGCTACAGGCTCCACTTGTCGGGGCCAAACTTCAATCCCGCGGTGACAGAGGCTGCGCCTCTCACAGACCCCGGCGGTTGCTCCAGGACCCAGGTATCAACTTCCTCCCAACCCGCACAGCAGCCCTTCTTTTCACCGAACCCCCAAACCTCGTCCCCGTCTCCGGGTCACACTCTGCCTTTCCCGGGGACTCCCAAAGCACGTGGAGGCAGCCCCACCCCCTTGCCCTTCCGGGGTCCCTCGGCAAGTCGCGGGTCCTTGAACTCAATCACCTCCGGGCCAACAGTCCTAGCGGTAAATCCCTTCTCAAACAGGGGCCGGGTCGGGAGCTCCCCCTCGGGCTAGCACTCACCGCGCACCCCCATCTCCTCCATGCCCTGCCTGGCAGCTCAGTGACCAGGGGCTCGCCCGACACCCGGGCCCCGAGACCTCATCCTTGCAAGCTCGGTGGGGCAGGTCCACTCCACAGGCCGGAGGAGGGGGCCACCGTCCTGGGGCTGCCGAGCCGAGGGTCGGGCCGAGCAAGCGCAGGACCAGTGTCCGGGAGGACGCACCGCGAGGCAGCTGGCCGGTGTTGGCCCGGGGACTGCGGCTGCGACCGGGGGTCGGGGCTGTTATCAGCATGTGTGCGTGCGTGTGTGGGGGTGGGGAGGCTGTGTGCGTGAGGGGTCGCCCGAAGTGGGGGCCAGGAGGTCAGAGCAGGGGGCAGGACGCCTGGGTCGCAGGATCACCGGGGCGGGAGCTGCGGCAGACTGAGGGTGCAGGGACACCGCTCTGCCCGCCTGCCCCCAGGAGGTGCAGCTGGGCGCGCACCAGCTGGACGGGCAGAATGCCTGCGCCTGATAAAGGAGAGCCACTCTGGGAAAGGCTGGGCACTCCGACGCCTCCCTGAGGGGCATCCGGGTCTTGGGCGGGGTCTCAGAGCTGGAAGCGCCTAGATTCCTGCGAGGGCGCTGGGTTTGGAAGCCGGGAAGGTACAGGCAGGGGCAAGTCAGTTGCCTTCCTCTTCACAGTCCCTGTACTTGTCTGTTCTAAAACCAGTGTTGTTCACGTTGAGGAATTTGATGGGGGTCCACATCAAAGAAGTGTGGGGGTCTTCTCCCCCCACAATCCTCACTTTCTAGGACCCTGAAAGCCCAGAAATTGTACTTTTAGGGCACAAAGCACATGATATGCTGTTCAGGACATACATGCACCTTGACATCTGTTTCTTTGTCTGTGATACAGGTTAGCCTGCATGGCAGAATTCTTATGAACTCTGAAATAGAGCTAACTCCCAAAGTGATGGCAGTTAGAATTTGCAGCTAAGCCTTTGTGGCTTCTAGGAAGCCCTGAGGCAGAAGAGCAAGCTCCCTAAAGCAGGAAACCAAGGCTGGCTGGCTTTCAAAAGTTGGAAAATGGCCTCAGCCCCTGAGCCTCTGTGTCCTCACTTGTCAAATGGGTGTGATGAAAGCACCAGTCCCCCCCACCCTATGCAGGTTTCATAAGACAGCAGCAAAATCCTCCAAATACAGGTAGTTGTATATACTCCTTCACTCCCTACGGAGTGCCCAGAGAAGGCACTGAACACATAAATAAAATATCTCTAATATCATAGGACTGGGAAGAGATGTGAGGTGGGTGTGAGAGGCCAATTCAGCAAAGTGAAAGGGGGGTTCCCGTGTGCAGGGTATGAAAAGGAGAGGTGGGGATTGGGCCAGAGTGCTGGTTAAGGAGGGGTCAGGTTGTGAAGGGCCTTGAATGACACTGTGGAATCTTTTTTCTGTTGGGAAAGAGTGGGAAATGTTCCTTTGTTCGTTCGTTCGTTCATTCATTCATTCAAGAAATATATATAAAAATAACTACTCTTGGCCAGGACCTGGGGAGCAGTGAATGAAACGGTCAAGGCGCCTGCCCTGGTGGGGCTGACATTTCAGTAGAGAGGCAGAGGACAACACAAATATGTGTGAAAGAGAGGATGTCCGCTGGCAGTAAGGACTGAGAACAAGCACAGAAGGGGACCAGGAGCATTAGAAAAGATTGCAGTTTTATTTATTTTTTATTGTTGTTCAAGTACACTTGTTTGCCTCCCCCTCAGCCCCCCCCCCATTATTGTCCATAAGGGCTGCAGTTTTAGATTAGACAGGCAGGGATGCATGCTGAGAAGAACAGAATGAAGACCTGAATTAGGTAAGGGAGGGGAGAGGCCAGGATCAAAGAGGGGTTCAGAAAGATGGAGAGGTTGGTGTGTTTCTGGTGGAGACAATGAGGGCCTGACTCTTTCCCACCTTGCTTCCCTGCCCTCAGCTCCCCTCAAGACTACTCTGGGAGCCCCCCCGCCCACCCCCAGCCTGGTGCACTGGATGTCAGTCTGCACTCACATTGTGCCCTCGAGTCCAAGTCCCGGTTTCCCTCTCGGCACCAGGCGGACTCCCAGCCCCTCTTGGCCCTCTGAGCCCAGTTCTGCTCCCTTCCCAGATCCCAGCTGTGAGATGAGCACATGCACACTCACGTCCACACACGTCCGCACATGTGTTCTGTCCCAAACCTCCCACCCCCAGACTCTGCTCTCCCAGTCCCCTGACTCCTGCGTCACTCCCCTGACCTGACCATGGAGAGGGAACCAGGGACAGAAGAGGGGGGAGTGTAGACAGACTGAGAGGGAGGAGAGGATGAGCCTCTTGGGCTGTGGGACCTGCTCCTCCTCCCCTCTCACAGCAACTTGTCAGAGGTCCCTGACTTCTGAAAGGAAAGGAGATGGGCCACGAGCACAGCCCGTAGGTGCTGGGGACTGCTGGACAGCGGTGGTGCTGGCTCATCCTCCGTGGCTTTTGGAGAGAAAGCTATGATTGCAGTTTGGGAAAAAGGGTAGAGGAAAGGGTCTTGGTCTAGCCAACACCCACTCCCTAAACTGTGTAATCCTGTTAGGAGGGCAGAGGCTGCTTTGGAGGACTTCACCCCAGGTGCTCTTGGATACTGCCCAGCAGGGTCCACCTGTCTCTCCTCATCAGGGGACCCTGAGAAGCAGAAGGGAAATAGGAAGCTACCTGAGGTTCCCCATCCAATGCCCACCACCCCCTACCCAGTGCCCTCTCTGTCTTCCTGCTTGTATTCCTCTGGCATGATGCTGACCTAGTGCCAGGACCACTGCAGAGGATCTCCTCACTGACCCCTCCAGTTAATCCCCCACCCTGCTACTAGATTACATTTCCCATTAGATAGCCTGCAATGGCTCCTGGTTGCCTCAGAGCTAAGACCCTCTGTGCTCTGCCACCTACCTGTCTCTCCAACCTAGTCTCCCACTTTGCTCATTCCCACTCTCTTCATCGCATGCGTTCAGTTAGATGGCTTCCAGCTTCCTGCCCTTTGCTCACCCTGTACCTTCCACCCTACTACTCTTCCCCTTGTCCTTCAACAACCAAACCTAACCATTACCTCCTCTGAAACCTTCCCTGATCCCCCGGCAGGAAGTTGTCTCCTTCCACTGTGCTGCCATCCTTACACATCTTACGCCTGTCACTGGCAGGGCCACCATGCACAGCTGTCAAAATTGAGTACTACACGGCTCCAAGGGGTGCCATTCATAGACTCTGATGGGAATGACACTCTCAGGGGTCATGCAGGAGACGTGCCCTGTTAGTCAGAGGAGAGCAAACGATAGTGTACAACAGGTCTTGTTCACTGTGGTGCTCACCAGGCACCTAGCATGTTTTCTGTTTATGGTCATCACCTATGTGTGGCTTGCATTAAGTAGTCCCTCCACTGCAGACACCTCAGCCAGACATCGACCCAGTGGGGGAAGTAAGCCATTCACCCTCAGAGTGCTTGCTGGAGCCATGCCTGGACAACCTAGTTCTGGGATCTCGGGGGCTTGCGAGGCCTCCCTCCACTTCCTGTGCAAGCAGCCACTGAGGCAGGGGCTGAAAAGGGATGCTTGTGACCAGAGGATAGCGGGGGTGGAGGCAGGCTCTGTTCCATGGATTCTTGCTGGCAGCCAATTTAGATTGAAAATCCAAGGAGAAGCAAATTTACAGCACCCCTGAGCTGCCCCAGACCCCAGGCAGTACGAAGGCCAAGCTGCCTGGAGTTGGCTTGGGGATGGGTGGGGGGTGCTCTGGGCCTCTCCTACCCTGCTGTCCAAGCAGTTGCTTCTTGGCTTGGCTCAAGAGTTCAGCCAGTGGCCCAGAAGACCTTCTGTGCTGGGAAGTGAGGTGGCCGAGGACCTTGGAGGATGGGGTTGGGGGAGGGCTTCCTGGCCCCCGAGGAACTGGAAAGGGAGCAAGAATGTTGAAGA
This sequence comes from Tonatia bakeri, assembly GCA_004024845.1. Classification (NCBI taxonomy): domain Eukaryota; kingdom Metazoa; phylum Chordata; class Mammalia; order Chiroptera; family Phyllostomidae; genus Tonatia; species Tonatia bakeri. The sequence continues at coordinate 121,953 of PVIA01000636.1, forward strand.
AGGGATTCCTGCTGGAGAAAGGAAGTCCTGTGCAAAGATCAATTTGGACAAATCAAGGCAAGGACTGCTCTCGTGGCCACAAATAGCCAGGAGAATCAGATCCACCTTTCTGTTCTCAGCAAGCAGCTCTGCAACCTCACAGCCTAAAGGTTATTTGGTAAACAAGGGAGTCCAGATTGGTGGCCTGAGCTCTGCCACTTACTAGCACCCAACTTGTGACTCTATCTCTGAACTTTGTTTCTATAGAATGGGGATGGTGAAAATGACAGTATTCTCTTCCCAGGACCGTGGTGGGATTATGGAATCCTTGCCATAAGGTGATCGATAAATGCTGTTATTCTTGTTTTCTGCTTTATTATCCCTGCTATTCTCACTTTGGAGGCCTGGAGACCAGACCCCCAGCATACATAGCCTTTGGCCTTCCTCCAACATCTTCCACCGTTCCCTCTGGGGAGCTGGGCACAGGTTCACAGCACCTTGTGTCTGGTGTTACAGCTGTCCCACCAAGCTCACCGGAAAAAGTCGAGAATAGTGGGGTGTGGACAGGTATCTCTGGATGTCTACATTGACTGCACTGGGGAGAAACTTGCCCCTGAACACAACTGAGTGAAATGGCATCACTATGGGAGTTAGAGATGGGTTAAGACATAGATTACCAAGACAAGTGTCAAACTTAGTTTATTCAAAGGCTGGGGCCAACCAGGGTTTTCTTGCCCCATCAGTGCAGGTCCCCAGAAAAGCCCAAAGCCCTTGGACTGAATGAGGCCTTTGCACCCACTCTAGACAAATATTAAGGGATCACTTTCCTCGGTTGTCTCTTGAATCCCCCAAGTACTTGAGTCCCTGAAGCAGGGCTGCCAGACCACCAGTACTCTACCTTGAGTTCTGGAACCACTTCCCCCAGGCAGATTTCTGTGAAGTGTCAGCCCACATTCCAGCGTCTCTAGCTCCTATATCTCATCCTGTATCAGAAGACAGAGCTGCCATATTGGCCAGAGTTAACTTTCCTGTCCAAGCAAAAATAAAATTAGAAAGTCCTAACTGAACTAAAACACTACTGACAGTATCAACGGGAGTGATGTTTTTCTCCCATGTAAGGCCTTTGCAGGTATACAGTTGTGAATACAAAAGTTTCTATTTGTTAACATGGGGCTTGGGAACTTTTTAAGGATTTTGCATGAACTCTAGTGGGTGGCCCCTCCTATAGGCTCTTCCTACTTAGAGGGTTATAGGCCAAGATCTGCTCAAGGGAAGTTTATTGCAGCCTTAGACATGCACTTAAACACCCCAATTTAGCAAATGTTTTCCAAAATTGTTCATGGTTCACTGAGAACCAGCAAATTATAAGAACCTATTGTTTGACCCCATAGTCATCCCTGGTCTGTATGTAAGTGAGCCCTTAGGCTCATGTCTTCTTTCATGAACCAGCAAATAATTTCAGTACTTTCAGGAAACAAGATTCATGGACATGGAAGGGGCCTAGGTCTTGTGAAGGGGAAGTTCCACCCTCTGCTTGCATATTTCCAGTGACAAGACATTTGATGTTTCTCAAGGGAGCACAGGCTCGTTATAGATTAGACAGTACGCTGTTTTCCTGTGCATCCACCCATCCATCCATCCGTCAGGTATTTATTCGTTATTAGACTGGGCATTGAAATGATTTCTCCTTGAGTTATCTCATCAGTAAGATGACTAACTCCCCTGAGTACCCTACCTAGTAGAGAGCAGAACAAAAGAACTAGATTTGTAAAAAATTGACTTTTTCTTATTACAAAAACAATATATGATCACTGAAAAACTAGAAAACATTGCAAAAACAAAAAACATAAATTAAAAAGCACCCATAATGCCACTAGGAAGATGGAGTCTTAAGTGGTTATTTTCACAAGACTTCTTTCTTGGTGGTATTCCCTTGGCCTCACTCCAAATCTCTGTGCCACTGGACACCTGTTCCCGAAGGAACTACATTCGACACATACTTCTAGTCCAACTTCTCCACAGGTTCAAGGGTGTGTGGAACATACCATTCAACTCCTGACCAAGCACCAGGAACTCACCTGGGACATCATGCGGGGACCTACGTAGAAGGATCCTCAGCACATCCAAACAAGTTCTTGTGTCCTGAGGGCCTTCTTCCCTTCCTGGCAAGCCACAGTCAAAAGCCTGACAGAACTAATAACCCAGCCTTGCGAATCAAACACAAATCACCTTCCCCTCTCCCTATCTACAGTAAGAGGCCCCAAACCATTTCTTAGCCCAAAGGCTCATACTAACCATAAAAAGTCCTTAGAAATGCCAGGACAGTTCCAAGCACAATGCAGATTATCTTTTTAAGTCTATTTGTCCTGCTTCCTATTAGACCAATGGTTCATACCTCTCAGGGCAGGCCTGGTGCCTAACACAAATCCCTCCAACTACTGGGTGCTCAATAATGTGATGAATGATGAGCAAATGTCTACACCTACTTCCAAGATAAGCATTTGAATTCTGGCATATGGGGATGTTTTTGAAGTCGGAGGTTATTATACATTCATTGTGGGCACTGCAGCTGTTGAGTAAAAAGGGAGGGGAACTGCATTTAGACACACCTTCTGCCACTCCTCACTTCCCCATTTCTCAGGTTTTGATGAAAGGCACTTCAGAGAGCCAGCAGAAGTTGGAGGAGGTGGTGGTAGAGAAGAGAGTCAGCCTCCTTCTGGTCTCCTTACAAATGGGAAGGAGTTTCTGCACCATGTACCATGCCCGGACTCCAACAGATGCAGGACTCTTTCCTTTACCTCCTACCTGCCCCACACATTCAAGGGTTACCCCCATACCCTCCAATGTCTAGGGGCTGTTTCTATAAACCTGCCACTGAGGGAAGCTGCACTGACAAGCAGTGAGAGAACATGGAGTAGAAATAACAAACAAAGAGGCTGGAAGATGGAGCTGCCAAAACAAACCAAATGCAAAAGGGCTGCCTGCCACCACCTCAGCTGGGCCCAGGCCAGGAGTGCAGACGCAAGAACACATACGTGCAGGGAGACACATAGTTCTATCCAGCTCCCTGCTGGTTCCTCTGCTACTGGATAACTCCAGGGCAAGGCAGCCTCGCAGTCAAGGATGTTAGGCAAATAGTGGGTAGGGGGGTGTGATAGGAGCATCTCCCATCATATCTCCTTTGTCTCCCCCTCCTCCTGCTTTCTAGCCACTGAGTGACCCTCCAGCCACAGAACATGTCCATGGATACCCTTTGTGCCCACTAGCCCCTCTACCAGATAGACCCTCTCCCTTCTTCTTTGCCTGGCAAACTCCTATTCATCCTCCAAAACCCAGATCAAAGGTGAAACCATCTTGGATCCCACAAGAAAGTTAGCATTTCCTTCTCCATATTTCCACATCATGGCTACCCTTACTTCTCTTATAACATATATTCCTCATTCACAAAAACTGTGTTTCTACCTTCCCAATTAAATGATGAACTCCTTGAAGGCAGAGGCCATTTTATACTCACCTATGTATCCCCAGGGCCCAACCCAGGCCTTGGCTCACAGTGGGTAGTCAGCACATGTTTACTTGTCGAATGAAGCACTAATCCTTTTGTTAGGAGTCTGCTTTCCTGAGTTACTGGCAGTCACTCATCTGGCATCAAAGTCCTTCATCAATAGGAACACTCAAGCCAGACGGATTTCAATACATGAGAAGCCTGATTTTCAAAACCCAAAACAAACTGCCTTCAACAAACTAGAGCAAAATTCTGTTACTACCCTTTAAATCAGAGACTTTCAAACTTGTGGTCTCAACCAAAGTAAAACACAATTTACATACCTAATACACATGTGTATATATAAACACAATAACTGAAGAATGGCAACAAAACTGGTACTTAAGTTGTACTTTTTTTACTTGCTTTTTAAGTCTATGATCCAATACAATGACTTTAGAATTCACCACCCACTTTGATAAGCATTGCTTTAGATGACTCTAGTTTGATAAACACGAGATCAGGTCTTTCTAAAAATACTCAAACACAAAGTATTTATTATCTGTGTGCCCAGTAATTCAGGAGGGAGGCTTTCCTTTCCCACCAGAGCAGCCCAGCCAGAGGGGTTTCAAGGGCTCTGGACCACAGCTGCTTGGGCCCACAGGACCAGGAAGCAAATGAAGCCATATGTTGGTTTCTATCACAGGGCCTGATACATTCCCAAACCCTCGCCTTTCCTGTGCCTGAGCACCTCTACCACAGCCCATGCTTCTGAGCATAAGACTATCCCAGTTGCATTCAGCAGCAAGAGGGTACACCTTACCCATTTGGCCTGCCTCTGAGAAAATGAGAAATTTTAAGGCAAACATTGGGTTGTCAGGCTTCTGCACTGTACTAAAGTTTATGTTACCATGTCCATATTACAATCTACACTCTCTGTGAAGGCACTCAGGTTCCCCTCCTGCACCTAAACACTCGTCAAGTTTCCTGCTCTCCTTTTCAGGTACACAACAACTTTACACAGGGGACAGGCAGCGGCAGTGGGGTGGGTGAGCACTAAATTCGATACTTTTTATTGCCTAGGACAATGGCTGGTTACAGACCACAAAGATTCAGGAAGGCCTGGTTGCTTGGGCCCAACAAGTGACACTCTCCCCCTCTCAATTCAGTGTCCTTTGGGGTAAGAGACGACAGGCTTTCCTTATATGGCTCTGGTAGGAGGTCCATGCCAGTACTCAGTACAAGGAGAGTCATACCTGAGCCTAGCTGAGGGTAGGTGGATGAGTTGAGCCAGACTCATTTTATTACTTGGGTGTGACCCTGAAGACTCGGATGTGGATGGCCGAGTTGTTTCTGATGCGGGTCAGCGGCTCTTGTGTATCAGTCTCTGGTTCCAGCTCATCAACAAGCTCCACAGTGGAGGTATTGGCAGCCACCTGCAAAGACCCGAAGCTGCCCGCCTGAAGCTGTAGGGCAATGTTGATTGCACGGTTGATGGCCAGGCCCAAGCCATGAATGTAGATCTCAGTGCATGCATTCTGACCCCGCGACCCTCCGTCCAGCAGCTTCTGGCAGCGGGCCAGTTGGGCCTTAAAGTCAGTCTTCATGTTAACATAAATGTCATTGGGCCTCCGGGGCAGACGGTGGGGCAACCGCTTCCGAAGGGTGTACTCCACGGGATCCAGCTCAGCCTCGATGGCCCCACGATGCTCTCGGTTTTCTGCCATGCTGTGTGCCCTAGCACAGGAAAAAGACAAGATCGGCGGGGTAAGACAAGCGACTTCGCTTCTTTTCTTACCCAAAAGGCCATTTACTACCCAAAAGGTGTAGCCAGGAGGGGGCGTGCTCAACGACTTTCTTCCCTTCTAACCTCAGTGCCTGCTCCTTAGTCTCCTCCACCGCTTCTGAGTTCCCATTCTTTCATCACCTCGTCCTCAACCTCAGGCCCCTCCACCATCCCCTTCCCTGGCTCTTCTTCCACGCCTACTCTCTGAGGTCCACAGTAGCCTCCAAGTACAGACGGCCCTCTCCCCTACCAGGCCACTCACGCGTTGTGCCGACTGGCCCAAATACAAGGCACAGCCCAGGACCTTCAAACCTCAAGAAGGGAAGAAACAGGGAGCTTAGCAAAAATGCTAGGTAGTAGGCGACCCGTTTCTAAAAGGGCAGAGTGCGCATGCGCAACCACCCCGTGTGAGACCCACCAATCGCCTTCCAGGTCTCCTTTCTCTCCGCCCCTTTCCTGGAAGATGGAGGAAACGCGCGCGAGGTGTTTAAGTAACGCGAGGTTGGGGGGGGGGCGGGGAATGGGACCTACCACGTGTACGCCCTGGAGGCGTGGCACGATCACCACAGCGACGTGGGGCGGGGAGTGGGGTTGATATTCTAGGGGCGGGGCAAATGTGGGTGAGGGTCTTGCAAAGACGTAAGGGGAAAGCTCAGGGGGTCAGTCTGAAGACAAATCTGGACTCCTGCATCCACTGTAGTTTCACTGGTCAGAGGAGGCGTGGCAGTGGATAGAACTGACCTCCTGCCCAAAGAGTGGTCAGGTGTTGCCTTCAACGGAGGACAGTACACCTGGACTCCGCTGCACTTCACAGATGTCCCTCTCCTCCACCAGCCCATGTGGACCCAAACTATGAGGCCCAGGTTTCACAGCTTCCTGGGGGTATGCTGAGCCCCACACACCCTTCAACTATCACCCACCAGTTCTGCCGCTGGAAGCAGGTACATGCGCCCCCTAGCGGGAAGGACAAGGGAAAGCGAGAATGGGGGAGTGGTTCCTGGCTCCCTAAGGCCAGTGGGGAGAGGTTGACTCTGCCTGAGGTGGAGATCCTCTGCCCAGATTGGCGCAGCCTCTGGAGAGTTCCCTTCAGAAATGCGTTAGACCTGCACCGGGAACTTCGAACTACTCTTATTTCCCATCCCTCAAATGGGGATAATATCTGTCTTGACGTGGAATTGTGAAGCCCAATATACCCTTGTAAACTGGAAGCCTTCACACCTGAGTTGGCATTTTTGACCCCCAAACCCCTCTTTAGTTTAACACAGAGTCTAACCTCACTTCACTAGAGGTTAGAAACAGGTCAGGTTCCTGAGAACTCTCAGCACGATTTAAATCCCATAGTTCTCCTTTTAGCTCCAGATTCGTTCATTAACCACAAGTTAGGCCACAGGGGTGTCAAACTCATTTTCTCCAGGGGCCACATCAGCCTCACAGTTGCCTTCAAAGGGCCAAATGTAATTTTAGGACTGTATAAAAGCAACTACTTCTTAACTAGGGGCAAGGAGCTCAGCACTAACACTGGGTAGAAACAAGGCCGGGCCAGACAAAACAAGGTGGAGGGTCCGATTTGGCCCATGGGCCTTGTTTTTGCCACCCATGAGTCAGAGGTTGGGATGGGGTGAGGGGGGAAAAGGTAGCAGGTGAGGAGGAAAGGCTGGCTACCCCCCTATTCTGCCTCCAAAGTGACATCTGAGATGAGTCTTTGTTTTTATTTTTTAAAAGATTTTATTTATTTACTTTTAGAGAGAGGGGAAGGGACAGAGAAAGAGAGGGTAACATTAACGTGTCAGAGATACATCAATCAGTTGCCCCTTGCACACCCTAAATTAGAGACCTGGCCCACAACCCAGGCATGTGTCCTGACTGGGAATCAAACCAGTGACCTTTCTGTTCACAGGCCAGTGCTCAATCTGCTTGCTGAGCCACACTTGCCAGGGCTATTTCTATTTTCATTTTTTATTTTAGAGAGTGAGAGGGGGAGAGAGAAACATGGATTTGTTGTTTCATTTACTTATGAATTCATTAGTTGATTCTTGTATGGGGGGCAAAAGACCCCTAGAATTATCTTTTGGAGGTCAGGGTCCTTGCAGTGCAGGCTTCCCCCACTAGGTGAGTGTTCTAGGAACCCATCTGTATCAGTGTACCAGCTGGCATTATTGTGAGAGGCTGTATTCGGCTTCAGTGAATTTTTTTTAAGACCCTTTCAACATGTTTGCCCATTTCATGGTGGGGGATTTATGAGTGCACCTACGCACACAGTGCTGAGTGTTCAGCAGTTTTTGACCAAAAAACATTATGACCCCTGTACTCCACTCTCCCTACTCACCTGATCTCACCCTGAGAGACTTTTTTTGTTTCCTCGGATGAAAAAAGTCCTCAGAAGAAAACATTTTGCTGATGTGGAAAAACTGAAACAAAAAATGGTGAAGCACTAAAAGGCACCAAAATTGAGTTCAAAAACTGTTGAACAGTGGAAAAAACATCTCAATAGGTGTATTGCACCAAGTGGAGAATACTCTGAAGGTGAATGAAGTTTAAACATTTAAAAGTAAATACATAATTTTTGATACATAATTACAGGTTTTTTTGGTTCCTAACTAGAGATGGAACCCGCAACTTTGGCATATTAGGAAGATGCTCTAAAACACCTGAGCTACATAGCTAGGGCTGAGCTGGGTTTTAATGGATGAACAGTTCTTCTGGGAACCAAGAAGTATTGTGGAACAACTGAAGAGTACTTTTAAAAGAAGGGGAGCATAATCTAAACTTCTACCTCAAGGAACTAGAGAAACAAGAGCCAAATAAAAGCCAAAGAAAGAAGATGGAAGGAAATATATACAGCAAAATTCAATAAAATTTAACAAAGAAAGACAATAAAACTCAAACCAAAAGCTAGTTCTTTGAAAACATAAATAAAATTGATCTACCAAGACTGGCAAAAAAAGAGAAGACAAGAGAAAGAAAACTCAAATTATGATTATTAGAAATGGAAGTAGCCCTGGCTGGTGTGGCTCAGTGGATTCAGCACTGGCCTGTGAACCAAAGGGTCACCAGTTCGATTCCCAGTCAGGGTACATGTCTGGGTTGTGGGCCAGGCCCCCAACTGGGGGTGCTCAGGAGGCAACTACACATTGATGTTTCTCTCCCTGTCACCCTCCCTTCCCTCTCTAAAATAAATAATTTTTTAAAAATCTTAGAAGAAAAAACAGAAATGAAAGCAGATATAGCACTAAAGATACCTCACACACTAAAAGATACTGCACACTAAGAGAGTCTGCGGCCATACCACCCTAAACACACCCCATATCACCTGATCTAGGAAGTAAAAGATACTAAGAGAATAATAAAAACAACCCTACATACATAAATTTGACAACTTAAATGAAATGGACCAATTCCTAGACAACCACAACCAAACTTACTCAAGGTGAAATAGATAACCTGAATAGTTTTATTTATTAAAGTAATGGCTTAAAAAAAAAAAAAACTTTAGAAAAAGAAGTATCTAGGCCCGGTGGTTTCATTGGTGAATTCTACCAAAAGAAGTAACACAAATTCTACACAATCTCTTCCAGAAAACAAATTAGGCAGGAATATTTCCCTACCAGTTTTATGAGGTCAAAACCAGACAAATACAAAAGAGGAAAACTACAGACCGGTATTTCTCATGAACAAAGATCCAAAATTCCCCAGAAAATGTTAGCAAATTGAATCCAACAGTAGTCCCCCTTTATCTACAGTTTCACTTTCTGTAGTTTCAGTTATCCATGGTGAACTGCAGTCTGAAAATATTATGTGGAATAGTCCAGAAATAATTCATAAAGTTTTAAATTGTGCACCATTCTAAATAGTGTGATTAAATCTCACCTTCCTGCTCTCCAGGGACATGACTCATCCCCTTGTCCAGCACATCCACACTGTATCTACTACCCACCCATTAATCACTTAGAATCCATTTTGGTTATCAGATCAACTGTCGACATATGGCAGTGCTTGTGTTCTAGTAACCCTTATTTTATTGGCAAGTTTTTAAAAAATTTATTGGTTTTAGAGAGAGAGGGAAAGGGAGAGAGAGGAACATCAATTTGTTTTTCCACTTATATATTCATCATAGGTTGATTCTTGTATGTGCCCTGATTAGGGAATCAAACCCACAACCTTGGCATACCGGGACAATGCTCTAAGCAACTGAGCTACCCAGCCAGGGCAGTAACCCTTATTTTACTTAATGATTCTAAAAAGCAAGAGTAGTGAGGCTGGCAGCCCTGGCTGCTGCGGCTCAGTGGATTGGGTGCCAGCCTGCAAACCGAAAATTAGTAGGTTTGATTCCCAATGACAGTACATGCCTGGGTTGTGGGCCAGGTCCCCAGTCAAGATTGTATGAGGGGCAACCAATTGATGTTTCTGTCACATATCAGTGTTTCTCTTCCTCTCTTTCTCCCTCCCCCCGCCCTCTAAAAATAAATAAAATATTTAAAAATAATAGTAGTAAGGCTGGCAATTCAGATATGCTGAAGAGAGGCCATAAACTTCTTCCTTTAAGGGAAAACACACGTATGTACAAGAAAAACTTAGTATACATAGAGTTTGGTACTATCTGTGGTTTCAGGTAACCACTGGGATCTTGGAATGTATCCCTGGCAGTTAAGCAGGGTCTACTTCATATAAAAAGAATTATAAACCATGACCAAGTAGAACTGATTTCAAAGATGTTTCAATATAAGGAAACCAATCAATATTATCTACCACATTAACAGTCTAAAGAAAAAAATTCACATGATCGTATCAATTGATGAAGAAAAACTATTTAACATAATTTGGCATCTATTTATGATAAAAACTCTTAAGCACACAAAGAGTAGAAGGAATTTCCTCAACCTGATAAAGAGCATCTACAAAAAACCTACAGCTACCATTATACTTAATGGTAAAAGACTGGCTATCTTTTTTAAAATCAGGGACAAGGCAAGAACGTCTTCTCTCACCACTCTTATTGTTGGAAGTCCAGCCAATGCAATAAGGCAAGAGAAGGATACAGACTAGAAAGGAACAAATAAAACTGCCCCCATGTGCATATGACAAGACTATACACATAAAAAATCCCAAAGAATCTACAAAAAACCCTTATAATAAGTGAGTTTAGCAAGTTTGCAGCATACAAGATTAACACAAAATATCAATTGTGCCCTGGCTGGTGTGGCTCAGTGGATTGAGTGCTGGTCTGTGAACCCAAAGCAAAGGGTCCCCGGTTCAATTCCCAGTCTAGGCACATGCCTGGGTTACAGGCCAGGTCCTGAGTTTGGGAGCATGTGAGAAGCAACCAATCAATGTATCTGTCGCATATCGATGTTTCCCTCTCTTTCCCCTCCTTTCCCCTCTCTAAAAATAGATAAATAAAATCTTTTAAAAAATCAACTGTATCTCTACACACTGGCGATAAACAATTGAAAAATAAAATTTAAAACACAGTAATACCATTTACAATCACCCCAGAAATGGGAGGAAGTGGGAGAAATATTTACATATAAGTGTAACAAAATATTTACAAAGTTTGTATCGTGAAAACTACAAATGCTGATAAAAAATCAAATATCTAAGTAAATACAGACTTATACCATGTGTGTATTGGAAGATTCAACATAACAAAGACATAAATTCTCTCCAAATTGATCTCTAGCTTTAATACAATTCCTAAGAAAATTCCAGCGAGAATTTTTACAGAGATAAACAAATCTATTGTGAAATTTTCATGGGACGACAAGAAAAGTTAAAGCAATTCTGAAAAAGAAAAAGTTGGAATCACACTTCCTGATTTTAAGACTTACTATAATAAACACAGTATCAAGACAGTGTGGTGTATGCTAAGGGATAGACACAAAAATCAATAAAACAGAACAAGAGAACCCAGAAATACATTCACATAAGTACAGCCAGCTGATTTTTGACAACAGTGCAAAAGCAGTTGAATGGGGAAAGCATAAATCTTTTCAGCAAGTGGTGTTAAGACAATTGGACATATAGGCAAAGAACTAAACCTAAGCCCTACGAGAAAATTAACACAAAATGGATGGTAGCTCTAAATATAAAATGTAAACTATAAACCTTTCAGAAGAAAACATCTTTTTTTTCCTAATTTTTTTTATTTTTATTTTAGATTTTATTTATTTATTTTTAGAGAGGGAAGGGAGAGGGAGAGAGAAAAACATCAATGTGCAGTTGCTGGGGGCCGTGGCCTGCAACCTAGGCATGTGCCCTGACTGGGAATCGAACCTGCGATGCCTGGTTCGCAGCCCGCGCTCAATCCACTGAGCTACGCCAGCCAGGGCTAGAAAACATCTTTTTAAAAAAATATTTTATTTTTATTTTTAGAGAGAGGGGAAGGGAAGAAGGGAAGGAGAGAAACATCAATGTGTGGTTGCCTCTTGAATGCCCCCTACTGGAGACCTGGCCCACAACGCAGACATGTGCCTTGACTGGGAACTGAACCAGCAACCCTTTGGTTTGCAGGCTGGCACTCAGTCCAGTGAACCACACCAGTCTGGGCAGGAAAACATCTTGATGACATAGAGTCATGTGAAGAGTTCTTAGACAACTCCAAAAGTAAATTCATTAGAAGAAAAAAATTGATAGATTGTACTTCATCAAAATTAAAAGTTTTTACTTTGTGAAAGACCACATTAATAAGATGAAAAAAGAAGCCACAGACTGGGAGAAAATATTTGCAAATCATCTATCTGACAAAGAATTTGTATCTAAAACAAAACTCAAGAGTTAGAAAAGAAATCAATTAGAAAATAGGCAAAAGTCTTGAACAGACACTTCAGCAAAAGAGGCTATCAGGATACCAAATAAGCACATAAGATGTTCTATATCATTAGCCATTTAAAAATGCAAATTAAAACCATGATGACTTTTATACACCAATTAGAATATCCAAAATAGAAAATCTTGACAATACCAAGTGCTGACAAGAATGCCGAAAAACTTGGGAGATGAGGATGGCTAAGGTGGGGGGTAAATGCAGACAACTGTAATTGAATGACAATAAAACAAGAAAAAAGGAGAATGCTGAAAAACTGGATCTCTCATACATCTCTTGCAGGAATATCAAATGGTAGCCACTTTGGAAAACATGCTGGCAGTTTCTTATAAAACTAAACATATACCCACCATACAACTGAGCAACAATGCTCTAGAGCATTAAAACCTATATACAACATATCCATAGCAGTTTTACCTGTAATAGCCCAAACTGGAAACAACCCAGCTTGTCTTTCAGCAGATGAATAAACTGGTACATCCACACCATGGAATACTACTCAGCAATGAAGGTAGGATCAAGGAGCCCTATTAGATACTTTAAATATTAGTTACATCATAGAATATTGTACTAAGCAGTTCATACTTTAGTGTGAGAGGCAAAAAAGATGTACAAGATAGCACGGCCAGTGGGGATAATGTACAGGATTTGGGGGAATAGACAGTATGACCTTGAGGGAAGCAATGGGTATGCTAAGACAGAAAGTCTAGCAGTGGAACTCATATCCTATGTGGTCCCTCCTGTTACAGTGGAGAGGTCTAGAAGGATTAAGTCCTGGGAGATAGGGGAGAAGAGGACGAACCAGTGGATTCAGTGATGTGGGTCACTAATGACTTGACAAGCAGTTACATTTGGTCAACCAAAGAACTCAGCACATTGCGGAAACTAATTCTGAATGTAATAAATTAATGTTAAAACCCATTTAGTCTGATAATTAAAAATAAGAAGTTTGTGAGCTATTATTACTCAAGTCATGTGTCTTTTCGTGAGATTTAAAATGTCTTCCAAACTTTGACAGCCAGATAAATCTAAAGGTTTACAATTTTGGTGGGTGAAGCCAAGCTCTGTAATACTGATTTGACACTAAAATGGTCCTTATCGTTTTACATTTCACTGAAGGCAAACACCACAGAAGAATCTGCCATTAAGAAAAAAAAGTAGAGCTTGGCTGTTTGGTCGTACTTGAGACCACCCCTTCATCTAGATTAATCATCTAACTAAATTTCTTTTTTTAGTTCAAAAGCTCGCAAATTTAAAACAACACACACCAAGGCATTTGACGGCATAGCACCTGAATAAACAAAAACATTTTAGGTCCAAGTGATTTGTTTGTAACTTTTTTCTTTACTGCTGCACGGGAGATGATCTACTTTCCGTTCTCAAAGAGGGCATTTATAGGATTCATTTCCATCATGGCAGCAGCAGCAGCAGCAAGGATCCCACTTGACAGCTGGGAACAGGACTTGCCCAGGGTCACAAGATGGTACACAGGGAACTACAATCCATCATTCCAATGTTCCTCCCTGGGGTCCGGCCTTGCTCTCCTTAACTCACTGAATCTACTGGGTGCTACTTTCAGATCAAAAACATTTTCACGGTAGCATTCAAGGCCCTTAACTGAAATTTCACTTCCCTTCTCTTCCAACTAGCAAACTAGGTCCTCTTCTCCCATCAGTCAGCATTGTCATTATTCTCAAGGGGATGCCCACTTTTCCTAAATCTACCTAAATTTTGCCCTTCCTTCAAGCTCAGCACAAGCCACCACTGCCCCCAACTGCTCCCAGTCCATACAGGTCCCCTCCCATCCTTTGTCTGTACAATTTCTTCACCATAATTTACAATCTCACATTTGCTAATTAGTAATTAAAACATGATAAGATCTCATTCAGAGGTTAGGCTGCTGGTAACTTCCAACCACCCAGAGCACAATCTAGCAAAGTTTAAAAAAAACCCAACAACAAAGCTTTTGAGTATGAAAAAAACAGCTGTCATAAGCATATTCTAGGAGAATTCTGACCCAAGATTGGATTCTGCTGATCCATTTTTATTCAGTGTTAATCTGAATATTGTGGACCCTGTGTAACCAAAAGCCCCCATTAGGCTAACATTTGTGCAGTGCCTGCCCTGAGCCAACAACTCTGTTAAGTGCTCTCCCATACAATCCAAAGGAAAGAGATTAATTAATTTGCCCAAGGCCACAGTTGGTGATGGATGGAACCAGCACAGGAGCCCTTGCTGTTAAATAATTACATTTTAGGGCTAGTGAGCAAGCAGCTTGATTGACAAGAGAGGCAGGAATCCTGTCTGCAAGAAAGTCAAAGAAACTGAGAAAGAAGACTGAAACTACAAGCGTTTAAGAAATCTGGAGGGTTCTAGGTGGGGGAACAAAAGGTCTTCCTGGTTGCTCCTACGGTCCCCACTCTGTTGTGGAACAACACGTGTGAATTTACTTTTCCTTGTCTTGAGAAGGGTTATTTTGTACTTGGTAACAGCTGTTTTACAAAGCTCAGTAGCAGAGCATACATTCTGGAATGACTTTAAAAAATGGTTAAAACACACAAGATTTATTCACCATAAAAGGTTCAGGGATTAGTAAATCATTCCTGAAAATCTTTTTTTAAACAAAGGTGTGAATGTACGTCTTACATTTGCATAGTAGTTCACCTCTTTTCAAAGCCTTTCACATTCACTTATTTTAATTCTTTCAGCACTCCAGGAAGGGAGTGGAGTGGGGGCCGGGATGAGGCAGAGAACACTAACTCCTAATGACTACAAAAAGAGAGAATCAATTCTTAGTGGCTAAGCCTCGCACTGTTTCTAGATCCTTAGGTTCCTCACTTATTGCATATATCCTAGGACATCTGATACACGCACCTCCACATTGTTTGTGGTCTCTTTCAACACAGAAGGACTTCCTGGAGGAAGCTGATTGATCAGAAGCCAGCGATGCCACTAGCAGCGGCCTCCGTCTCGACGGTCGCACCTCGTGTCGGGGGGCAGCCGGGGAGTACCCCGGGGGCACCCCCGCCCCCAAAACCCTGACCGTAGCGTGCCCTGCGTCCCAAGACGAGCCGAGCTCCCGGGTCACGTGGCGGGGGTGGGGGCGTTGGGGACGGCGGGCGTCGGCGCCGCACCGGTGGGGCTCGAGGGGAGCAAGAGAGGTCGTCTGGGTCGGGGCCGGCTGGAGCCGGCGGGAGCAACCGAGGGAGGCGGTGGCGGCCGCGGCGGTGGCGAAGGGGCGGCCCTGCGTCCGTGTCACGTGGTGCGAGGCGGGCAGCCATCTTGCTACAAACACAAACAGAGAGGAGCGGCCGCCGCGGGAGCGCCAGCGCCCCTTCCCCTGCCGCCCCCGCCGCCCCCGGCCCGCCGCGCGCCGCCAGCCCGCCGCCCGCCAGCTGCCGCCCACGCCCTGTGACCGGAGTCTCGCGCCGCCTGCCAGCCGTGGTAAGCGCTCGGTGGCCCCGCCGCCCCCGGCCCGCAGCCGGGCCCGGGGCAGGCCCGCCCCCGACGCCAAGGCGGCCGCGCCGAGCCTGCAAGAGCCAGAGTGAGGGCCACCGGCACGGACCTCCTCTGGCTCCCTCCGAGACCGCTGCCGCCAGGTTGCCGCCCCCGGGCCCTGCGGTCGGCCCCTCCCCCGGCGCGGCCTCCAGTGCCGCTGTCCCTCCCGGGGGGCGGCCGCCCTCGCCCCCACGCACCTGGCGCCCCTCCCTGAAGGGCACGCCGTCCTCCCGGCCGGCCCGCTTCCTTCCCACCCCCGCGCTCCTAACGGTCGTGCCCCGATCCCTCTGAAACCCGGCCAGGGCTCCCAGGTCTCCCCCTGCCAGCATCCTCCGCCAGGTCCGCTCGGGGGCCCGGGATCCGAATGCCCGGCGCTCCCAGGAGGTTCCTCAACGTGCCTCTGGGTTCCTGTTGGAATTAGCTGGGCCCTGCGTGTCTTAAAGTCCAAGCACTGCATGACTTTGGCAAATGTGGAAGCCCTTCCCCATAACCAGAGCACCTCTACTGGGTCTTCACCTGAATTTACTTTGAGCTAACAACACTAGTGCTTGGTCATCGGGGTCTCCCTCCCGGTTACCTGGAAGTGTTAAACACGTTAGTCTTTTTCTGTTGCCAGGCTGGGCCTTTCCCTGTCCATCTCCCTTGATGCAGCACCTGTGCTACGGCCTCTGTCTCACACGCCCCCCACCCCGCAAGTTAACTTTAAGGAGATCCTCATATCACACCTCTTACCCAGTCATCACTGGAATTCCCAGTAAGCTTCCAGGTCTGGTCCATCAGAACCCCGGCCTTGGGAGATGTTAAATCAATACTTGTTGGCTGGTTCTTTTCCTCCAGCCACCCAAGACTTATTTCACTCCAGCTTCTCAGTGCTGCTTCTCCAAAGGTCATCAACCTTTACACACCCTCTTTGCTGCTTGGAGCTCACATGCCAGTTGCGATTTAGCTCCACACCAACAGCCCCCAACTTACCTCTGCAATATAAGCACCATGGGTACCAACCGGCAGGTCCCCTTTGCCACTCACAGTGTGTGTGGGAGTTTGCTTTCTGATTCCTTCATCTGTTCTGTTTCCTGTGCAGTCCCAGGCCACCTACCCCCCCTTCCAGCGCCAGTTTTATTTTCTGCATTGTAGGTCTAGCATGCTTTTGGGAAAGGCTGGGGCAGAGCTGGACTTTGTAGATGCCACAGACTGTATTGTAGACCAGGTGCCATATGGTGATTACAGTTAAGTGAGTTGTGTTCTTAGACCCCTGGCCTGGCTTTTTTAACCAGTGGATGTGTTAGTATTGTGTGTGATGTGATGGATTAAAGGACCCCATTTTGCCCTTGCTTTGATGTCTGTGGTTGGAGTTTACAATAGGAGAAATGGCCCACCTTAGAGCAGAGAAGGTGAGAAGAGGCAGCTGTATGAAGGATTTTAAAAATGTAACAAATTTAAAATGGCTTAAAACTCACAAAGTATGTTTGAGAGTTTGGAGTGGTTCCTGCTGCTTGCGTGCCCCTTCTCCAGTCTGGATAGAGTGTCTAGGGACCTCTCCGTACCCTGCTGGGGCGGCTGTAACCTCTCTTCCTTGTTTTCCCTGGCTGGAGCCCAAGACTGGGCAAGTGGGCAGAAGGGATCAAATGAGTTAAAGTATGGAAGTGCTTTGAAAACTGCTAGCTAAGTAGACAGGCTGAGGAGCAGCATTTGTCAGGATGGCTCAGAGTGGAGAGCTGGGGTAGCCGACCAAAGAGAGGATTTGGCTTGCACCACTTTTTAAGCCTCTGAGTTCTCATTTACCATGCAGGGAGAATCTTTCCATCCTGAGAAAGGGCGGAGTCACCTCCAACAGGCTTGGGCTGGGCAGTTGCTCAAATGTTGGGGAATTTAGTATTCTGCTTCTGTTAATAGTGATACTTTTCTGTGCCAAGGCATATTGCTCTGGATTGGGCTAATTTTAGGGGTGACGGAATGAGGAAATAGTGTTCTAAATTAGTGTGTACTGGGACCACCTCTTCTCTGGATCTTTACCTTCTCCCTTGAGTTCTGAACCCCAGAGAACAGGCTCTCCTCCTAGTCCTTTAAGCCTGTTGTGAGCACCTAGGACCAGTGTGCATCCTCTCCCCTTGACTCCGGCAGGGGGCAGCCTTTTAATAGCAATAATTCAGATGCCAGTGGAGTGAGGATACACTGAGGCCTGATTAAGAGGAGCTGGTAGATGAGGTAGGCAGATGCTGAGGACAGGGCAAGGGGTAGGGGCTAAGGTAGAATGAGCCTATGAGGAAATTCTTAAATCAAGTAGCCAGGAAAGGCTATGTCCCCACTGCTGTGCCTGTTGACTCTCCCACCCTTTCCTTCACTGGAAAAGAATCCAAACAATTGGCTATGCGTTTGTGATAGAAAAACTTAGGACAAGTTTTTTTAAAGATTTTATTTATTTTTAGAGAGAGAGGGAGGGAGGGAGAAAGAGAAGGAGAGAAAGACCAATGTGTGGCTGCTTCTCACGTGCCCCGAACTGGGGACCTGGCCCACAACCCAGGCATGTACCCTGACTGGGAATCAAACCTGTGACCCTTTGGCTTGCAGGCCGGAACGCAAGTCCACTGAGCCACACCAGCCAGGGCAACAAATTTTTTTTTTTTTTTTATTCTAGCCTTTTCCCAAGGATTTCCCTCCTGGCAGGGTTTCACATTTCTCTCATTGGATAGTATAATTAGGGAATTATTTCCTTGCTCTTCAGAGGGGAGAATGAACTGCAGTAAATTTGGTTTCTCTTGTTTTTTATTCTTCTCCATAGAGAAAATAGGTGTTTATCTCTGCACATACGTGGTGTAGAGGAGGGTTTCTCAATCGTGGCAATATTGACATTTTGGGCCAGATAATTCTCTGTTGCAGAGTACTGTCCTGTGCATTGTAGGATGTTTAGCAGCATGCCTGGCCTCTACCCACTAGATGCCAGTAGCACCTCCCAGTCATCCCAACCAAATATGTCTCCAGATTTTGTCAAATGTCTTCTGGAGAGCAGAGTGCCCTCTGTCCCCAATTGAGAACCGCTAGCTTCAAGGAAACATGAGGAAAGACACAAACCTGCTTAGAGTGATGGAAATTGTGGGGGACATGCATGCTGCTGTGGCCCAGTGAGCCACAGTCTCTGGGACCAGGTCCTCTTCTTGCTGGGCCCACCTGTAGCCTTGGCCTTTTTTTCCAGCTGCTCCTGTGTTCCCTGCCCCACCCCTGAATCCTCCTTATTTTTGCCTCTGCAGTTTTCCTGCTTCTCATACTGGAAGCCACTTTTCCTTTGCTCCTTGCAACCAGGACAGAAAGGCAAAGGCCAGCCGTGGAAAGCACCGAGGAGGGCCGCCTTTGCCACTCCCTGGCAAGGTGGGAGGGTGAGTTGTCCCTTTTCTGTTCCCTCTCCCTACAGTAGCTTTCCATACCACAGGATTCCTTTGTTCCTCTAGAGGATGGGCTTTTCTGAAGTGAACTGATGGAGGCTCAGAACAGCCTTTCCTGAGGTTTGTTTGAAGGAATTTGAGGTGTTTTTCTTGGAATGGGGAAGACTTAGGTATGTGACAGATATCCTCAAATGCCTTTTATTTTCCCCTAAATCTTTTCTTTAAAATGGTGATAAGATATGTACCATTTTAATGATTTTTAAGTGCACAGTTCTGCAACATTAAATATACTCACATTGTTGTGTAGCTATCACCACCATCATCTCCAGAGCTTTTTCATTTGCTCCATTTCAGCTGAAACTCTGTGCCCATTCAACAGCTCCCCTTGCCCCGTAGCCCTGGCACCCACCACTCTACTCTCTTGTCTCTTTGAATTTGACTTCTCTGGGAATCTTGAATAAGAGGAGTCGTACAACATCTGTTCTTTTGTGACTGGCTTGTTTCACTTAGCGTAAAGTCTTAAAGTTTTGTCCATTGGCCAAATTACATAAGGGTTGTAGCATTGAAAGAAATAACCTTACTCTGCTGTCTGGGGAGGCTTACTTGAATTCCATGAAGGGAAGAGCTTTTCAACAGGCTTCTGATGGCCATGTGTGCTGTATCATGTGTCATGACCAGGAGTATCCAGCCAGAGCAGTTGTGGAAGAGATGCCCATGAGGGAGGTCAGCCCTAGTCTAACTGGTCTCAGAAGCTCCATTTCACCCTAGGGTGATGGGATTCTGGGAGGAGATCCTGTTTCTCTCCTAGAGTTTTGCATTGTCTTCTGCTATGCAGCTGTAGGTGCGAGAGCCTCTGCCCCTTGGCCCTTCCAGTAGAAAACCTTCTTCTTTCCTTCCCAGAGTTGTGGAGAGTCTTGGAGTTGATGGGCACTGTGGAGGCGCTCCGGTCCAGCCTCTTCCCCAACCAGTGAGGGAACCCTTGCACAGCCCCCTGAGACCCTGCTTGCCCGGAACCGCCAGGGATGAGCTGCCTCCTGAGAGCCTGCTCTACTGGTCCTTAGAGGGACAGGCCACTGCCAGTGCTGCGACTTCCGTCAGCCTCAGTAACTCTGACCTTACTTGTACTTTATGGTGAGAGTCTTCTTCCCAGCTTGTCTGATCACCACCTTGTTCGCTTTTTAGTTCTTTTTATTTGTGCTTGGGCTCTTTCTGATCCCAGGAAAGGGGTTTGGGTGCTGGTTCCTATTAGGTAAATCAGCCAATGGGTCGGCTGGACTTTTCCTACATGCAGTCTTCAATGTGTGCCCCAACTTTGTCCCTGGAATAACATCCCCACCCTCTCCCCCTTGTACTGGCTTTCTCTCAAAACTGATTTTAGCTACCAAGCAGTCAGCCCTGAAATTTTTCAGATGGGAAGTATATAATTTTTCTCCCAGATTAATCCCTAATCTTCTTCTTCCATAACCAACCTTTTTTCTCCCTGGAATATTTGTGGTTCTAGTGGGGTTTTTTTGTTGTTCAGTTGTTTGTTTTTGTTTTTCTTTGTCCCAAATGTCCGTGAAAGCCTTAAGCACCCCCTTACTGAATGCTATGCCGTGTGGCGGGAGTGCTGAGACCTGAAGAGGTGCCTGGCATGTTCTCTCCCTACCTCCAGCACCTCAGTCAGGCCTTGTTTGTGAGGCTGAACATGTAGGGGGACAGAGATAAGGAGGACAGGGACTATGGTCACTGTTATGCAGGGCAGAGGAGGGCCGAAGCATGGAGACCCATCTGACCTATTAATTCAACCCACCTTCTCTCCCCTCACCTCTCATTAAGGAATTTTCCCAGATGTGAAAGCCCCTTCCTGGGCACCACTGCAGTCAGACCAGCACCCAGTAGTTTGGGGGCCCTGGTTTACTCCAGCACAGGTTCCTGCCTGAAGAGAGGCTGGTCCCTGCTCTACTGCTGCCCAGAGTAAGGCTACCAGGTGGGTCTGGGTCGAGGGAGGGTAGCCCTGCAGAAACAGAAGGGGCCCTAGCTACCTTCTTTTTCTCAAGTGTTCCCCTGTTGGGACTCTGGTTAACTCATGGTATGAGTGGCACATGGCTGGTTTAGGTGGTGAGTCCTTTTAGAACTCATTACCATGGCGGGGACTTATGTCTTATCCTCTCGGGGTTGTCTGGGTGTGCTGCCTCTAAGCCCAGTGTACCCTGTGCCTCCACAGGTGTTTGGAGAGTGAACTCTAAGTCCCCCCAACCCCTGCTCACCTCCTCTGACCTCTAGGACACACTCAGCTCCACAATGGCAGCAGAGACCCTCAACTTTGGGCCTGAATGGTGAGTCAGATGTGCTTTGGGTGGTGTGGAGAAGCCCAAAGGAAGAATAGGGCTGCTTAGACTCCTATCTTTTTCCTTCCGTGTCCTTTTTCTAGGCTGAGGGCCCTTTCTAGTGGTGGCAGTGTGGCCTCCCCACCCCCATCCCCTGCCATGCCCAAATACAAGCTGGCTGACTATCGATACGGGCGAGAGGAGATGCTGGCCCTCTACATCAAGGAGAACAAGGTGAGGAGTGGGTGTGGGTGGGTTATGTGGCCCAATTACCTATCTGGCCTTAGTGGAGAGGTCCCAAGAGCATGTGGTATCTCGGCCCTTCTGCCCTGATTTACAGGTCCCTGATGAGCTGCAGGACAAGGAGTTTGCTGCGGTGCTACAAGAGGAGCCACTGCAGCCCTTGGCGCTAGAGCCTCTGACTGAGGAGGAGCAGGTGGGACTGGGCTGGGTTAGCTGTGGGCTGGGGCACTGGGGCTCCCTCTTGGAGGGGGGCTGGTTTGGGAAGACAGATGGTGAAGTGTGCAGTTCTGGACAGGGTGGGGGCAGTCAGGTGCCTGGGTCCTCACTCCCACCCCTGACTCCCTCCTCAGAGAAACTTCTCCCTGTCAGTGAACAGTGTGGCTGTGCTGAGGCTGATGGGGAAAGGGGCTGCTCCCCCCCCAGGTGGCACCTCCCGTGGCAGGGGCAGTACTCGGAGCCGAGGTAAGTGGGGGTGATAACATGTTCTGGGGCAGCAGAGTAGGGGTGGCATGGGGCTGTGGTCTTGAAGGTGTGCAGCGGTAATCTGGTGGGTTTCCTCATTTCTTTTCTAGGCCGTGGCCGTGGTGACAGTTGCTTTTACCAAAGAAGCATTGAAGAAGGCGATGGGGCCTTTGGTCGAAACCCCCGGGAGATCCAGCGTAGCCAGAGTTGGGATGACAGGTGCAGGCTGGAAGGAGATGGCATAGAGACAGAGCACAGAAAAGCCCCAGGGTCCCATGAAAAAAGGCTTGGGTTTTTGTTATTAGAGGGCAGTAGGAGACTAGCCAAATAAGCCCTGGTCAGAGATCGTGCTCTCTGCCCTCTTAACCCCTGTAGCCCTGCTCTTTCCATCTGATCTTCCCAGCTTCCTCCTAGGTCTGACTTTTTTCTAGTACTCCATCCCCTCCCTCCACCTTTCTCAGGGCAGAATGGACAGGTGTGCAGAGATCTCAAAGGTCAGGGAGGGAAGCTGTCCTTTGACCAACATCTTTCTGTCCCACAGAGGCGAGAGGCGGTTTGAGAAGTCGGCCAGGAGGGACGGAGGTATGGATAGTGGTGAGGGAGGAACCAGGCCTTGAAGGTCATTGAGAGGTGGGGGACACTAAAATGGGTGGCCCCAGTAAGGGGGACATTTCCTGAGTAAGGTGTGGAGGGAGGGCAGGAGGACCTAGTGCTGGGCTCCTCTTTCTCAGTGAGGATTATAGAAAGAGTCTTCCAGGCTGTGGCTGCCGCTCCATTGACTGTGTCTTCTTCCACCTGTGCTTCCCCCACCCCCAAGCACGATCCGGGTTTGAGGAGGGAGGGGCTGGTCCGAGGAAGGAACATGCCCGCTCAGATAGTGAGAACTGGCGTTCCCTCCGGGAGGAGCAAGAAGAAGAAGAAGAGGGCAGCTGGAGACTTGGGGCAGGACCCCGGCGAGATGGTGACCGCTGGCGTTCAGCCAGCCCTGGTGAGATTGGGGCCAGATGATTATTGTAGGGGGTGGGGGGCAGCAAGAATATCCCATGTAGAGACTTTCATGGCCAGAAGGAGGGAACTGAAAGTGTTCTCAAGTGGAGTGTATGGGGGGGGGGCAGTCCTGGAACTGCTGGGGGTCCCAGGGGGTTGGGGGTCAGCAGAAAAGGAGTCGTCTCTGGCTCGACCAGGATACAGGTTTTCCTCCTCTGACTTTTCCTGCCCAGATGGTGGCCCCCGCTCTGCTGGCTGGCGGGAACATGGGGACCGACGTCGCAAGTTTGAATTTGATTTGCGAGGGGATCGAGGAGGATGTGAAGAAGAGGGACGGGGTGGAGGGGGCAGCTCTCACCTCCGGAGGTGCCGAGGACCTGATGGCTTTGATGACGACAAGGATGGGCTCCCAGAGTGGTGCCTGGACGATGAGGATGAAGAAATGGGCACCTTTGATGCCTCTGGGGCCTTTTTGCCTCTCAAGGTATCCACCTGTGAGGAGACCAGAGGAAGACTTATTAGAAGTTGGTGGGAACTGCCCTTACGGGTTCCTCCTGTTTCTATCTGTTTATCCTCTGCCCTTTCACCTCCCATTGTATCCCCTGATCCCATGCAGAAGGGCCCCAAGGAGCCCATTCCTGAGGAGCAAGAGCTCGACTTCCAGGGTCTGGAAGAAGAGGAAGAAGAGCCTTCTGAAGGGCTGGATGAGGAGGGGCCTGAGGCAGGTAAGCCTGCAGGGGTCGGGTAAGAAGGCCTGAGAACCTGGATCTGGACCAGATGGGCAGAGGCTTCCCTCACCAGGCTGGGTACAGGCTGTCCACTCACCTGCAGAGGAGGTTGCTTAGAAACTCAAGGAAAGCAGATGTTGACACGTGTTGGGAGGAAGCTGGAAACAACAGGGCTGTGTCTTAAAGGTAGTGTGTCATAAAAATCAAGCATAATCAAAATGACCTTTGCAAATCTCTTGAAAAATCTATAAAGCACAGCAGTAAATTTATGGTATTGTACATACATCCCTGGACAGTGCTGAGAACACACATGCCCATGTCAGTGTTGTCGGGGCAAAAGAGGAAGGGTGCTAAGTGGGGTTTGTGGTGGTGAGTCACTGAGTATTAGTTGAGTTGACCAAAGTCAAGTTGGTGGAATCAATACCCAGAGGCCCAAGATCTGGCCACAAATGGAAGGTTTGTGCTAAGTCGTTTTTAAAGCCTTTTAGCTCTTTGGTTTTGAATTCTGGTAATTACCCTTCTCTCTCAGATGGGAAGGAACTGACCCCACTGCCGCCTCCAGAGGAGAAGTCCAGCTCTTCATCCCCATTGGCTACCTTGGGCCCACTCTGGGGCACTACTGGGGAAGGAGGTGATGCTGTGGAGAAGGACCTGCCAGTTGCCGAAGGTAGCCAGAGAGTAGGGCTGTCTTTTCTCTGGAGACAAGAGCTGGTGGGGGAACTGCTCCTCTTGTAGGAAGGAGGTGCACAGGGTATTTGTGTGGGGGCTAGAGTAGAGCCTGTTTTTCTGGAATGAGAGTAGATAGGGGACTGTCTTATGCCTTCTCTGGACCCTTCCCCCCAATTCCATCTTCTTATCTTTGCTCCCAGGAGATGATTTGAGGGCGATGCAGCTGAGTCCTGGAGTGGGCTCGCCCCCTGGCCCGTCTGGAGATCTAGAAGATGATGAAGGCTTGAAGCACCTGCAGCAGGTTGGGTGGGGGCAGGGGGCCTAAGAAGGCTCTACAGATCCTCCCCTACAGGGGGGACAGAAAGCCATTGTTAGTCTGCCCCTCTGCCTGGGTACCAGGCTCTTTCTTCCCTGTCTGTCCCTCTGTCCTACTGCATCCAGCTCACCCCAGCCCGACCTTACCCCTGGCCCTGTCCTGCTGTTGCTGTGATTGGGCAGTTGAGCCTTCCCTCTCTCCCTGGGCTCCCAGGAGGCAGAGAAGCTCGTAGCATCCCTGCAGGACAGCTCCCTGGAAGAGGAGCAATTCACAGCCACCATGCAGGCCCAGGGACTGCGCCACTCTGCAGCTGCCACTGCCCTCCCCCTCAGCCACGGTGCAGCCCGGAAGTGGTTCTACAAAGACCCACAGGGAGAGATCCAAGGTGCCCATGGGGACTAGGGGGCACGCAGGAGAGCTGCTGGGGATGAGGGCACACCGTTCTCTTTCAGGGCTTCTTTGGCACACCTTTCTAACCAAAGTCCCCCTTCTCTCGGTCCAGGCCCTTTCACAACACAGGAGATGGCAGAGTGGTTCCAGGCAGGCTATTTCTCCATGGCTTTGCTTGTGAAGCGTGGCTGTGATGAGGGCTTCCAGCCACTGGGTGAGGTGATCAAGATGTGGGGTCGTGTGCCCTTTGCCCCGGGGCCCTCGCCACCCCCACTGCTGGTAAGCATACTCACTTTTGGGCAGGGCAGGGAGGGGAGGCAGGAGCCTGGTGGATGTCAAGTGGGTTGTGTGGAGCATGACATGGTCAGAACTGTGGGAATATTCTTACCTTTACTCAGGGAAACATGGACCAGGAGCGGCTGAAGAAGCAACAGGAGCTGGCAGCAGCGGCCTTGTACCAGCAGCTGCAGCACCAGCAGTTTCTTCAGCTGGTCAATAGGTACAGGGGCCTAGAAGGGCCTATAAATAGAGATGGCCACTGGCGGTATGGGCGGAGCCCCTCATGCCTGTCTTCCTATCCATAGCCGCCCCCTCCAGCAGTGTGGGCTCCGGGAAAAGGTGGCTCTGGGGGACCTGACACCACCGCAGCAGCAGCAGCTTACCGCCTTCCTGCAGCAGCTCCAAGCTCTCAAATCTCCCAGGTCTGTGGGCTGCTCTGTCTGTGGCATCACGTGTATGAACCCTCAGAATATGTAAAGTGGGGATATGGAGCAGCCTGGAGATGGGTTTAGGGTGCTGAGAATCAGTGATTTGCTCCTCAGAGGTGGGGACCAGAACCTGCTCCCGACGATGAACCGGTCCTTGTCGGTGCCAGATTCGGGCTCCCTCTGGGACATACATACCTCAGCCTCATCACAATCAGGTGTGTGGCTAGCCCAGCAATCTCTGGGGGAGTAGAGACCTCAGGGGCTGTGCCTCCCCCTCAGGTTGTTTCAGTCCAGGGGGCCTCAGCTCCCTCCTGCAGCTGCCTTTGCCTCCTGCAGGCGGTGAGGCCAGTCTTTGGGACATACCAATTAACTCTTCGACTCAGGGTCCAATTCTAGAACAACTCCAGCTGCAACATAAAGTGAGTAGGCATCCTGGGGCCGGAGTTCTTGGTGTCAAGGGCTGAACTGATGCGGGGGTCAGGGTGGCCCTATGTCTGATCTTACTGACTTTCAGTTCCAAGAGCGCAGAGAAGTGGAGCTCAGGGTGAAGCGGGAGGAGGAGGAGCGCAAGCGCCGGGAGGAGAAGCGACGCCAGCAGCAGCAGCAGCAGCAGGAGGAGCATAAGCGGCGGCAGGAAGAAGAGGAGTTGTTTCGGCGCAAGCAGGTGGGTGCCCAGCTGAGCCCTCAGCCTGCTTGACCTGAGCTTGGGGCCAGATTGCTGGCACTTACTCTCTCTCTGGTTCAGGTGCGGCAACAGGAGCTACTGCTGAAGCTGCTACAACAGCAGCAGGCAGTGGCCGCAGTCCCAGTGCCCCCTGCACCCAGCTCCCCGCCCCCACTGTGGGCTGGCCTGGCCAAGCAAGGACTCTCCATGAAGACGCTGCTTGAGCTGCAGTTGGAGGGTGAGCGACAGCTGCATAAGCCGACTCCGCCTCGGGAGCCATCACGGGCTCAGGCCCCCAACCACCGAGTGGTGAGCAAGCTGGGCCCTTCCTTGATTGCCTTGCAACTTTTGGGCCCCCAGGAACCCCTTCCAGTTGGCTCTCAGGGTGACCCCGGGAGTGGGGTGGGGAGCTCTGGTCCATATGTGACTCTAAAGGATCTCTCCTGTGTGGTCCTAACTTTGTCCCCCCTTTGACACATAAATAAGCCTCCCCACTTAGTTTTCTTGAGTATGTGTCCCTGTTTGGGCCACCCTGACTTCTGCCATCTGTACCAGCTTGGGGGCCTGGGCGCAGCCCCCCAGAACCAGTGGGTATCTGAGTCTGGGCCACTGTGGGGCGGGCCCGACAAGAGTGGGGGCGGCAGTGTCGGCCTGGGGCTTTGGGAGGACACCCTCAAGAGCAGCGGGAGCCTGGCCCGCAGCCTGGGCCTGAAGAACAGCCGGAGCAGCCCCTCTCTCAGGTGGGTGCTGGGGCCTGCAGGGTCGGGGCTAGGGTTGGGATAAAAGGATGTGGAACACCTGAACTAATCTCTTGCCTCCAATCCATGCTCCTCCCACTTAGTGACTCGTACAGCCACCTGTCAGGTCGGCCTGTGCGCAAAAAGACAGAGGAGGAAGAGAAGCTGCTGAAGTTGTTACAGGGCATCCCCAGGCCCCAGGATGGCTTCACCCAGTGGTGTGAGCAGATGCTGCACACACTGAGCACCACCGGCAGCCTGGATGGTATAGGTGGCAGACCCTGGGAGTTGGCTGGGCCAGGGTGCCAGACCTATGTCATGTAGGCCCTGACAGCCACCATCCTGCCCTGTAGTGCCCATGGCTGTAGCGATCCTCAAGGAAGTGGAATCCCCCTACGATGTCCATGATTATATTCGTTCCTGCCTGGGGGACACGCTGGAAGCCAAAGAATTTGCCAAACAATTCCTGGAGCGGAGGGCTAAGCAGAAAGCCAGCCAACAACGGCAGCAGCAGCAGCAGCAGGTGAGGTTTCATGTCCCCCGCAGGGGAGGATAAGGTCGCTCAGCATCCTCCTGACTCCCCTTCACTCTGCTCCTGGCAGGAGGCTTGGTTGAACAGCGGCTCTCTGCAGACGGCCTTTCAGACCAACCACAGCACCAAACTCGGCCCTGGAGAGGGCAGCAAGGCCAAGAGGCGTGCACTAATGCTGCACTCGGACCCCAGCATCTTGGGTACGTTTTGGGGGTGGGGCCAGCAAGGAGGCTTTTTCATCAACATGGAGCAGGCACCTGTAGGTGAGAGCTCAAACCCAGCTTCTTCCGGCTTCAGGGTACTCCCTGCACGGACCCTCTGGTGAGATCGAGAGCGTGGATGACTACTGACCAGCCCGTCCCACCAGCCCCCCTGGGCTGTAGGCCAGGGGCAACAGCAGCAGCTTGGACCCTTGGGTCCCCAGCCTGCAAGCTCCCAACAAGGAGCATAGGAGGAAGCAGGGGCAGGGTCCCCAGCACTTGTTACAAACCACACGATGCACCTTAACTCACCCACCACGAGGCACTTTAATAGATTGGGGAGAAGGGTTTTTTTTTCTTTTAAAAAAAATTTTAAACAACATTGAAGAAAACATTAGGAGAGACAAAAAATATTGTTAAAAACTAGACTCTAAGCACCCCTTTCTCCTCTGGGGATTGCAGGGGTGACAATGGAAGGTCCAGAGTTTTTGGTTTTGTTTTTTAAGAAAAAAGAAAAACAATGAAAAAAAAAGTTAGGAGGCTGAAAGAAAAAAACACACTGTTATTTTGGGGCAGTGGGGACGTGACCCCACCGATCTGTCCTGTCTGGCCCCCAAGGCTGCACTTACCCTCCCTGCCCTGCCAGGTGGGCCATTGGGGTAACTGGAAGCTGGGGTGCCAGCAGTTTGCACATCGAGGACCTCTCAGCCCCACCGGCCGGACTGCTGTGAAAGGCCCCCTTATTGCTATGACTGTGGCAGAGATGTCCGGGGTCGGGGCCAAAGGAGCCCCTTGGCTTTGCTGCTTTGGGGGAAAGTTGCACAAATGGGCCAGGCCACCTCCCCTCCCCAGGTGGCTGACGGGGTAGATGGCAGAGGGCCAGCCGGTGCCAACCTCATCTGGCTGTCAGGGCAGCAGAACTTCCACTCTGGTCCTGGTGAGGGGCTTCCCCCACCACTGCCATTGAGGGGACTGGGTGTGAAGTGTAAAGCCCCAGCTCCCTGCCTTGCCACATGAATGTATTCCTTGGGCCACAAGCCCCTGCTGCACCCCCTTGAGTGAGGTGGGGGCAGAGCAGTTCCTCCAGGAGCTGGAGAGAGGCACCACATAATGACTATTTCTCCTGTGAAGGGGGTGAGAGGAGATGCCCAGGAGGCCAAGAGTGGGCAGCTTGGAGCTTCAGGTTGCAGTATGGGGCTCTTAGAAGGGAGCCCCGCTCCTGCAGCTGGCTGGCTGTGTGGGATGTGGACCACCCAGCTCTGCCCTGACCCCTCCATTGACCAAACTGGAGAGGAGTGAGTGGCCTCTCCCCTCCCTGCTCCCCTGATGCGTTCTTAATGTTGGGTAAGGTGGGGGGTGAGGGGAGTCAAGACTAGAAGTGTCTGTCTCTCCTAAGTTGGGGGAGGTGGTCCTGCTCACCAACCTATTCCCGATCACCTGCCTAGGTTTGTCTCCATTTGTGTGTGTGTGTGTTTTTTAACAGTTTGTTGTATCTTTTGGGTTTTCATCTAATTTCTCCTGTTGACCTCACTGCTCAGAGTGCAGTATTAGGGCAGGACTCTGCCACTGCCTCCCCTCCATGAATGTATTTCTCCTTCCTGCCCTGGGGAAATGGGGAGTAGCCCGTTTTCTTTCCCCATCCATCCCTAGAGAGACCACGTTTTTTGTTTTGTTTTTTTGTTGTTGTTGTTTCGGTTTTGCACCAAAGTGGCAACTGGGTCAGTGTTGGGGGGAAAAAGCTGGCCTGGGGTGGGGGGGTGAAGGGGCTCCCTCCACCTGCTTCTCCCTGGTTTCAACAGTGTTAGCGTCAGTGAAAAGACAATATTCTCTCTAAAGCAATAAGGGGGTGATGGGCCAGGGGAAAATGTCTTGCTGCTGCTGGCCCCCCAGCTCCCCCTTTCCTCACGCCAGTATTTGGCGGCATTAGAGGTGTGGGGGGGGGGGAGTACTGTTGTGACTGAATGTAACTGCCCCCACCCCTGCCGCAGCCAATGCAGGGGGAGGGGGGATGACACTCTTCCCCTCTCTTCCTCCCCTTCCCCCCAGCTAAAGAGACTTTGAATTTAGGGGGCCCTTGAGCCTGGAGAGGCCTTAACCCTGTGAGGAAGTGTAGGGGGAGCCCTCTCCCACCCTATCCCCTTCTGAGAGTGGTCAATGTTTACAAGCCCCTGAGCCCCCAGCCCAGGGACTCAGCCCCCCCCCCCCCCCCCCCCCCCCCCCCCCCCCCCCCCCCCCCCCCCCCCCCGTTGCTGTCCCTTCCCAGGCCGTTTTCCTGGGCCCTCACTGCTCTCCTGCCCTTGGGGTTGGGGTGGGTGCAGGGGCCTTGTCTATTCCCTTGTCTGCCTTGTACCCACAATCTCTACCCTGTTATTCTCCTTCTACCTGCCTTGTAAATACTCCCCCCTCCCAATAAAACTTGGTGTGTGTTCCCTTCTGCCTTTGCATCTTTTCTTGGGGGAAGGAGGTAGAGGGGATAGAGAGGCAGGGCTCAGAGCTGGGAACTTAAGAGCCACAGGTAGGAGTGGTTGGTAGTCAGAATGGAGGGCTGTGTTTTTTTAGGAAGAACTTCAAGCCTTACTGGGCAAAAGTCCTGCCTATGGCTCCAGCTTTCCTCTGAGAAGAACGGGATTTCCTCTCTGGCCCCCTACTTGGTAGGACCCCATACCCTGCAGCTGATAAGCCCTCCCTGAAGTGAGGAAGACACAAGCAAGAGGAGCAACCAGGTACAGAGTTGGAATTGGTTCCTTTATGGAAAAACTGAAAATATAATAAAAATTAAAATAAAACCAGTTTAAAAAAGCCAGCCCCTGGAGTTTCCACCTCCTGCCTCTGACCCTCCAGGGGGATGAGGCCCTGACCCCAGGGCAGCTAAAGGAGGAGGGCTTTCTGCCCCTCTTCCCCCATTCTATCCCCATTTTTATTTCCACAGTGGGGGCCCCGGGAGGAACCAAACCTGGGTAGGGGAGCAGGGACCCAAGGCCCCTGTGGCCAGGGGAGGGACGCTCATGTGCCTCCAGCCCCAAAGCTCCCGGCCTGTAGTGTGGGCATGGGCAAGGCCCCTCCTGGCCGGGCCCAGTTGGGGTTGGGGCTATTAGTTCCAGATCTTGAGGAAGGAGTCCCAGGAGCCTGTGGCCACAGCCATGCCATCATCAGTGACCCCAAGGCAGCTCACACGGTTGTCGTGGCCAGCAAGGACACCTATGAGGAAGGGTTACATCAGAACTAATCTGGCCTGGGTTCCCTGTCCTCGCCTATCCCACCCAGCACCCAGCTCTCACCTGCACGGTCGCCCTTCATGGCATCCCAGATGTTGCAGTTGAAATCATCGTAGCCAGCGAGCAGCAGCCGGCCACTTCGAGAGAAGGCAACAGAGGTGATGCCACAGATGATGTTGTCGTGGGAATACATGAGGAGCTCCTGGTCTGCCCTCAGGTCAAAGAGGCGGCATGTGGCATCGTCAGAGCCCGTGGTGAAGGCGTAGCCATTGGGGAAGAACTATAGGACACAATCAGAGTGGAATATGGGCACAGCAGGGCCAGGAGCCTGGCCGAGATGGACTAGCCCAGCCTGCCCAGAACTTACAGCCACAGCATTGATGTCAGATTCATGGCCAATGAAGGTCTGTCTGCACATCGAATCTCGCACATCCCACAGCTTGATAGAGGCATCACAGGCACCTGACACAAAGGTGCGGCCATCGGGGGCCAGTGACAAAGACATCACATCCCCACTATGTCCAGCAAAACCCACTGTCTGCTGGCCTGTCTCAATGTCCCACAGGGCACTAGAAAGGTGGCAGGAAGAAGGAAAGGATTAGAGAGGAGTTCACGCAGACTCCCTCCCTCCTTGCCCCTCCGTCACATGAACCCAGACCCGACAGCCTCCATGGAAGGGACACAGGAGCCCCAGAGTCACAGGAACCTACTCGTGTCTCCTTTGTGCCACAGGAGGAGGCTAGGTGTTCAGAATAAGAGCTCTGCCCTTGTTTGCTCAGGGTGTGTGTACTATAAGCTGAGCTCTGAGGCAGTAGTCCCCCAGGCAGGAAGTGTGGGTGAGCCCCAAATGCCTATCCCTGGCAGGGCCTCACCAGGTGGTGTCCCCAGAGCTGGTGATGATTTGGTTGTCATCCAGGAAGCGGCAGCATGACAGGTACCCTGGGGAAAGGGGCTGGTCAGCTGGGTCTCTAAGGGAGGAGAGCACAACCTGTCCCCCACCAACAGCACCTGTGCCCTACAAGGCCCCTCTCACCAGTATGGCCAGGCAGCTCCCTGCTGACCCTGACATTGCCCTCACGAGTCTTGAGGCTGTAGATGGAGCAGATGTTGTCCAACCCCCCACAGGCCACAAAGTTCCCTGAGGGTGCGTACGCACAGGTCATGACCCAGGAGGAGCGCAGTGGGATGGCATGAACCTAGGAAGGAGGGACAGTGCCCAGGGTCAGAGCCAACCAGGCAGGGCCTGCAGCCCACCCCAGCCAGCTTTGGGCATCACCTCTACCTTGTTGGTGGTATAGCTGTCCCAGATGATGAGCTTCCCATCCTGGGAGGCGCTGACCAGCAGCCTGTTGGAAGGTGGCAAGGGAGAGGCATAGGGATTAGGATGTAGAGCTCCCTCTGGAGGAAGGGACACCCTTAACAATGACCCATCTGGTGGGAGACCCTTCTGAGACAATTCCCAGCAGCAGCCCAGAAGTTCCCGTCTGTATGGACCTCTTTCTGCTCCCCTGGGAGTATCTGGGAGTCACAGTCTTCCTAAACATACTCAGCAACATGGGGCATCTCCCCAGGCCTGTAAGGCTGCTCCTCCCCACCGCCCCAACTCTGCTTGCTATAGACTCAGTCCCAAGGCAAACACAAAAGCTCAGTGCTCAATCCCAACCACGCACATACCTTGAGTCTGTCCCCCAGTGCATGGCATAGATCTTTGCCAGGTGCCCACGGAGGGTCCTCCGTGTCCTCATCTGGATTCTCCCCACTGGGTCCAGCCCAGCTGTGATCTGGAGGTGGAGGCAGAATAGATCAGGGAGGGGCAGGTGGTAGAGCCCACTGAGCAATATGCCTCAAATCCTTGCCCCTTGCTCCTTCCCTTCACCCCAAGTCCAGCCTTGGATTCATCTCACCTGGGTCAGTGTTGAATCCCCACATGCTTTTCGGGCATCCTATAAAAGACAGTCAAGAAAGTCAGAGAGAGGGAGGAAAGAAGAGGAGGGAGAGGGAGGAGAGGAAAGACCACAGGAAACAGGAGTGGAAAGGATAAGACAGTAGGGGTTAGGGTACACACCCACATACAAAGAACAGCCCCCACCTCTAGCACACACAGTTGCCTGGCCCTGCCAATTCAGCCCCCAACCCCCAGCTCAGCCGGCCAGGCTCTCACCCGGATCTGGTTCCGGAGCTGCTCAGCCTCCTGTCTCAGTTGCTCCAGCTCACTCATGGCGCCGGGCCCGTGGGGCGGGGTTGGGGGCGGCTGGGGGCCGCGGGACGGGGGCTGGGGGAGGCAGCTCCTCGCCTCTGGCCCGAGGCCTGGGGGATTGCAGGGCTGACGTCAGGCCCAAGGCCACACAGCAAAGGGGAAAAAGGCGGGGTTGAAGCCCACAGAAACGGGTGAACAAGGGCAGAAGAGAAAGGGGGCGGCAGTGATGGCGTGGGTCCCCCGGGCAGAACTTAGGGCCTCTGGCACAGATGAGGCCTAGGATATAGCTGACTTCCCCAATCTTCTTCCCGCCCCCCGGAAACGGAGCGGGAAGTGCAAGAGGAAGCGTAGGGGAAACCCCTCCCTCGGACAGAAGCCCGGGCGGGACACCCGCGACAGGAACTAGGGGGGAGTGAAGGCGGGGCGGGGTGGAGGAGGGGTGGGAGTCCCTTCAAAACAGATTAGGCATCTGCCCTGGCCTGCACGGGCACCGCCCAACTAGTACCTTATTTTAAAAGAGGCGGTACCTCTTTAAATTCACCCCCACACGCCCCACACCTTCCGCACACACCCCCCAAGCTTAAGACAACGGCGGGTGGGGGCAGACCTGAGGGGGAAGCTAGGCTGTTCGTGGGGTTGCCTAGGCAACCGTCACCCGGACTGAGAGCACCTCATTGGTGAGGTGTCCCCACCCTAGCCCGGTTGCCAAGGCAACCGCATCCGAGGCAGAGACCTGTAGGGTGGGTGACCCCACCCCCGGCCCCATCGCCCCCGCCCGACCTAGCCTCCCGCTCCTCCCCAGAACCGGCCAGGGTGGCTGTTTACAGGATTTGGGAAAAGCCGATTGGGCACTAATAGGTTCGGGACGGCTCACCCCGGATAATCCCTGGGCCGGCTGCACCCCATTAGCCGCCCGCAGCAGGTGGAAGCAAGGGGTGGTGGGGAGGATAGCCTCAAGCCGATGCTCCCTCCAGAGCCGAGGCCGCCGGCTCCGGCGCGCCGCAGAAAGCTCATGGGAGCCGCTCACAAGTAATTAGGGCTCCGAAGAGAGGTCCCCCGCCCTGAGGCGCAGAGCTGCTCTCTCCCCGGCGCCGGCGGGCAGTCGAGCGGCGGCCCCAGGCGGCCCGTCCCTGCGCCCTCAGCACCCCAGGATCCCAACCTGCGAACTCGTCGCTGTGGCCCCAGGGACCTGGCTGGCTCCGCTCCAGGACCCGGAGTCCTGCATCTCCCCCCCCCCCTTTGGACACCTGTGTGATCTGGCCATGCATACTGCACTCCGCCAATCCGGGAGTCCCCGACTCTGTTCCCACTTCCCCCAGGCCTGGGCGTTCCTCTTCCCCACTGACATTTCCCCTCTAGTCAGTTCAGCTTTCTACGCCAGCGCCAGGGGATGCCCCTCTGAAAAACTAAAGAGGGGACAAAGCCTCTCCTCACTCCACCTCCTCAGCTCCGGACAAAGCCCCTTCCTTCCAGCTGCCAGCAGCCCCGGACGAGTGGCCACGCCAAAGGCCCAGGGCAAAGAAGAAAGCCGGCCAGAGGAAGCTGCGGGGGTCTGGGGCGACGCTCTAGCCCTCAGTCCCCATCACCCTTCGGGGCCCTTTCAGCGTCCCCCGAATTCTGGGCACATAGTAGCCGGGGTCCCAAGGAGAAATGGGGGTGCCACCGCCTCCGCAAGTCTGGCGGGGCGAAGGGGAGGGGACAAGGGAGGGTCCCGGATCTGGCAGCTGGAAGGCGCGGGCCGGTGCCGCGATGCGAAGCGCAGTGGGCCTGGCCCTCCTGCCCCCACGACCTCCATCTTGCCCAAAAGAAAGCTAGGCAGGGGTTCCCGGGAGCTAGGCTTGGGGTTAGGACTAGTAAAGGAAACGGAGTACCGAGGACTCCCTTCCAGGGTAATGGGGCCAGAAAACACCGGCAGAACGCAAATTGAGGGTAGGGTAGTGGCGACGGAAAGGGTGGCCTCACGGCCTTGCCTGCCTCTCTGAGGATTCTGGAGTTTTGCAAGACGAATGCTGCTGGGGGTGCGAAATGGGAGAACACAAGGGGTGCTATCTAGGGGCAAACATGGGTGGAGGTGGGGGAAGGGGGCGGAACGGGGCCTACAGGAAGCTCTGAATTTGCCCCCAACTTCTCAGGGAGCAAGAGACAGGCGGGACCCGGATGGGATCTGGGGTCAGATAAAATGTGCCTAACGGTGCAGGGAGGGTGTGCATTGGGGGCGAGGGTCTCCCAGTTCCCCTTCCGGGTTTAGGAGCGACAGGGCCAGAAGGAGGGAGGGGAGGTCTGGGGAGTTACGTCTGCTCCCAAGAGGCCAGATCCCGGAGACGGAAGGAAGAAAGGTTTCTCTCCCCCATGGGAATTTGGGGATGGGGGAAATGAGGACTCCTTTTGTCAGCGGAGGTACCTGTGGCGGTGGGACTCTACCAAGGGTCGCTAGAGGAGCAAGGCAGGTCCTGTCTTCCTCCGCGGCGGAGGCGGCAGCGGCGGCGACGCGGATGGATTCCCTCAGTCACCCCAACTCAACCGTCCAGCGCTGCTCTCCCCAGAGCGGAGGGATCCCGCCCGCCAGTGACGCGGCCGTCGCCGCCGCGCCCAGGGCCCGGCTGGGCGAGACCAACTACTTAGTAGGGGGAGGCCGAAACGATAATACCACTTGGTCAAAGATCGACTCGCTCACAACGAAGATTTTTCTCCATACTATTTCGTCGCAAAATGGACCAAAATTAATGTTTTGCTTCCCGGAAGGGAGTAAGACATCCCCCCCTGGGGCTGAAAGAGGTGGTAGCGGCATAGGGGAGGGAGAAACTGTTCTAGTCACGTGACCCACCCTCCGGGATTGGGTGACTACGG
The DNA here is from genome assembly GCA_004024845.1 of Tonatia bakeri. NCBI lineage: Eukaryota > Metazoa > Chordata > Mammalia > Chiroptera > Phyllostomidae > Tonatia > Tonatia bakeri. The sequence goes on from PVIA01000636.1 coordinate 158,100, forward strand.
ACTGGGAAGGGAAGCTCGAAGCTCGAGTTCTCGGTTTGATCACGCCCCGGCCCTATGAGACCACGCCCCTCACAGGGAACTGATCCTGAGAGATCTTAACCCGCAGGAGTTGGACCTTCAGGAAGCAGAGAGAAAGGGCAGGGGTTGCGGAAGTCCCTGAGCAGGAATGAATGACTGGGGACCACTGCGGGCACCTGAGAACCTGGGAATGCCGTCAAAAGAGTCTTACTGAAGCAGTTTCTCACCAGAAGTGGGCTTTTGTAGAACTCTTTACAGGTCTGCATGACACTGTGATAACTCACATATACTGAGTTCCATACTAATTTAATCCTTACGACAATACTATGAAGTCAAGTACTAGCATTGTTTCCATTTTTTAGCAGTGGAAATAATTCCTAGGGCTGCAGAATAGAGATGTGAATCAAGGCAGCTTTAGCTAATTTCCTGTGCAATGGTAAAAATACTAGGCTCTTGATGAACCTCCCTGTGGACCAGCCCTGTAAAGGGATGAGAATATAAGTATAGGCCTGTTTCCACCTCTGTAAAATAAGTGTGTTGACAGTTACCTGTCCTGAAAATCACCTTGGATTGTTATGAGATCCCCACAGACTGTGAAAATGCTCTGGAAAGTTCAAGTCAATGAATAGTCTTCATTGAATCCTCATGCAGTTTTAAAGTGAAGTATCAAAACAGACAATACTCATTTCGCCTTTGCTATAGGCATTAAAAATAGTTTTCAAAACAAAAAAAATCACATTTTTAAAATATTTTAAAGATTTTATTTACTTTTAGAGAGAGGAGAAGGGAGGGGGAAAGAGAGGGAGATAAACATCAATGTGTGGTTGCCCCCTAAACACCCCCCTCTGGGGACCTGGCCCACAACCCAGGCATGTGCCCTGGCTGGGAATCGAACCAACCACCCTTTGATTCTCAGGTTGTCTCTCAATCCACCGAGCCACTCCAGCCAGGGCTCACATTCTTAATTATGCACAAATTCCATTTATGTGCACTATCAAGTTCATTGATATATTAGCAATAGATAATAGATGTCAATGAGATGTTAGAATTTAGAAGGGATCCTACAGATAATTTACATCAAATTCCTCTCCATCTATGGATGGGCAAAGTGACTTCCCCGAAGTCACTTAAAAAACTAACAGCATAGGACTAGAACCAAATTTTGTTTATAGGGCATCTGACACTGCTTCCTCTCACTTTGGTTTCTGTGTTAATATGCCTCCCTATTTTAACTCACTTAGCAAATATTTATCAACTCCCAAAGATCTATCAACTACTGTCCAGAGCACTGAGACTACAATCCCAAACATATGCATCCTCTCTGCCTGAAGGGAACTTGCAGTTTACAAAGGAGACAGATGATAGATGACTATGAAATAATAATTAGAGCTGGTATCCTGGAAGTGCCACTTACTGACAGCAGAACATTTGGGAAGGAAGATCAAGGGTTTTAATTTGGGATGTGTTAGGTTTGAGATTCTAGGAGAGGTGCAAAGAAGAATGTTCATTAGGCGGCTGTGCAAACAGGTCTGGGGCTCAGCAGAAGGGACTGGGTTGGATTAGAGCCTTGAGAGCGAGTGGCATTTTAGAGCAGATGAAGTCATAGAGAGGTTCAGGGAAAAGACAAGATGGCCTAAGACCAAGCTCTAAGGAGCTCCAACGGTAGAGGTCAGGCAGAGTAGGACAAATTGCCAAAGGAGAAGCCAGAGAGCTAAGAAGAAAATCAGGAGAATGTGAGTTCTGGAAACCAAAAGAAAAAAGCATTCCAAAAAGGGAACAGTAAACTATGCTGAATGGCGCAGAGAGATAAAGCAAGACTGGACTGGGAAGTGCACATAGGATTAAGTAGAAGCCACTGGTGACTTTGCTGGAGAATTTGCAATGGATGCTCTGCTTGCAATGGGCTGAGGATGAGAAATGAGGCAGTGGAGACAACCAAAGTGGCCAAGGCTTTGGGAATCTTGGGTTGGAGGGGGTGTAGAAAGGTGGGGTATGAGTGGAAGGAGAATGTGGAGTCAAGATATTTGTGTTTTGGATTTTTTTAAAATATCTTATTTATTTTACTTTTAGAGAGGGGAAGGGGGGTAGAAAGAGAGGGAGAGAAACATCAATGCGTGGTCACTTTTTGAGCATCCCCCACTGGAGAACCCAGCTGCAACCCAGGCCTGTGTCCCGACTGGGAATCAAACCAACAACTCTTTGATTCACAGTCCATTGCTCAATCCAGTGAGCCACACCAGGCAGAGCAAGATATGTGTGTTTTAATGGGAGCTATTAGAGCTTGTTCAGCTGATACTGGGAAGGACGGGTGGGTGGGGGTGGGTAAGGGAGGTGAAGGATACAGAGAGGTGGGGGATGACCAATGAATGATCAATTTCTCTAAGAGGGCAGAAGCCCTGGAGCACCCATGGAGAACCTGGCTCTGACAGGTCATGGGATATTTCCTCCTTCCTCTGACTGTTCTTTCTCAGGCTTCTCCTTGACCTTCTTCCTCTCCTCAGGGTATTCTGTAAACAGTGTTTTTTCCAGGATCCTGACTTCAGCCTCCTCTTCTCACTTTCTGTGCTATTCATTGTTGACTTTATTCATTGTTGTGACTTTACCCCCTAATTGCTCATAATTCTCAAACCTCTATCTGCAGCCCAGCTGTCTTCATGTGCAGACTTGGCATATGTCCAACTGCAGACTGAATATCTCCATCTGGATGCTCATGGACAGTGGTGTGCTAGAGTCAGGTTGTGCCAACTCAGACCAGCTAACAAGATCCCATTGTGTACCTCTCTTCCCCATTCCTCCTGGTTCAGTGAAGTCATGTTTATAGTAGTAACTTATCATCATCTTGGTGGGCATATTTACACCATGGAATCAGCATACGTGTCAAATCAGGGCTCCCCTTTCCCAAAGGGCTGGTTGTTAAAACATTTACTATGTACCAGTCCTCTCAGACATATCACACTCAATATATTCAAAACTAAGTTAATCTTATTCCACCCCACCCCACTCTGTCCAACCCTACCCTATCTCTGAATCTCTTGGTCTGGTGAACACCATCCACCTGGGAGCTTCTCACTTCCTTATTGTGTGTATCCAAATGATGGTTGACTAGTTAGTATAGTCCAAGCTGCTATAAGAGTCCCCAAAATACAGTGACTTAAGTGACAACCCCAAAATAGATCCTTCAGGACTGTGGGAGCATCCCTGTGATCCTCAACACATAATATCCATCTCTGTGTCCATTGTGGCCCAGGCAGCTTCCACTATCACACTTGAATCTCACCCATTGACAAAGGGGGTGGAGTGGGAAGCACAAGTGCTTTCCAGTTTAAGAACACCACTAACTTCTGCTCAGAAGTTGGTCAGATGCAAGGAAGGCTGGGAAATGTAGTCTCTACCTATATACTCAGTCAAAACATTATTAATAAAGAAAGTAGGAAGATGGCTACTGATGTAAAGCTAGCAGTCTCTGTCACTGGTGGACACATCTTGTCAATGCCGTCTCTTGTATGTTGCTTAAATCCATCCCTTGTATTGTATGCCAAATAGCTTTTGCCTATTTCCTGGACTCTAAGGTAGACCCCCTCTAATCAACCTACCAAAAAACACTGCCAGAGATATCTTTCTCAAATGCAGATTGGAACATACATTCCAATATAGTGTTGCTGTTCAAAACCGTGCAATAGTTCCCCAATGATTCCATGAGAAGGACCAAACTTCTTTGTGTGATACATAGGCTGGGTTTTGTCCCCTTTACTCAGTCAGAATGCCTTCCACCCTCACTCCAATTCTATTTCCTTGTCAGCTGGGAAAATTCAGGTCATTTTCTCAAGCTTAGTATCAATATTGTCTCCCTGACCATACTGTTGTTTGTGCCCCACTGCAATGCTGGCTGCATTCCTATTGCGGCCTTACTGGACTATTTATTTCTGGGCACTTGCCACCTCTAGCTAGGGAATCCCTGTGAAGCCAAAGCACTTGTAATATCTGTCAAAGGGCTTGGCGGGGAGCTCACCAAGCAATGAGCCCTTCACAAGATACTAAATCATTTCCAAGATGTGTGGGGTCTGAGGGTCCTGGCCCTATCCTTGATGTCATTATCAACTGCTCAGATTTGGCCAACCTGAATGTAGGCCTGAAATTAGAGAACTACCAGGTGACTTTTTGAATTAACTGTTTAACTATCCATCTTCCAGGATAGATATTAAACCCGATGAGAATTGCAGCAAGTTATGTAAGCCATTTTATTTCCAGTGTCTATCAGGCACCTAGAGAACATCTATGAAATGAATAGAAGCGTGGCAACATTTTTTCCAAGATCAATACTTGTCATACATCAAATCTCAGCTGTCACCAACTGAGTGAGCTGGGGCAAGTCGTTTAACCTCTCTATGCCTCTCTTACCCCTGCAAAATGCAGATAATAATCAGGTCATTATGAAGACTAAATTATTTAATATTTGTAAAGCATTTATAATAGTGCCTGGCACATAGTAGATGCCTTGTGTTTGCTAAATAAAAATGGAGTTCAGGCATGAATGGATTGCTCTTTTACTACTTTTTCAGTCTCATCTCCTTGACAGTGGTTTCAGCCACCAGTTCATATCTAATCCTCCTTCTGCACTGAGGCCCTAACCCTTTTCCCATGCGCCAGAAATATTCATGACTCTAGACCTTTGCACAAAGGGCTCATTTGCTGTGACAAAGACCTTTACCGCCTTGTTCACCAGAGAACCCCTATTTGTCTTTCACAATTCAGTTCAAAGTTCACTTCTAGAAGCCTCCCTGCACTTTTAGAAAGAGATGGTCCCTCCCTCTTTGGGCCCTTTCATCCCACTTTCATTCGTATCTGAGCTCCCCACTGCACCCACATGCCCTGAGTGCTAGGATTTATCTTATGTACTTCAGTATTCCCATGCCACACACAATGTCTGGCACATGGTAGGCATAAAAGATACTTGTTAAATCAATGCATGGATGAATGAAATATATCAACAAACTTTACATTAACTACTTCTGTAATACAGTAGAATAGCATGTCAGATCCCATGACAAATGAAGATTGGCCATAGTTGACTGGGAGGTGAATTAAGTCTAGTCTTGTAGTTAGCCAACTAGTTTTTCTACCCACCATCACAAGAACATTACCACAGGGACTTCTCATTACCAGATAAACTACAGATTTCTAAATTATGAATAATAACATTAAAGCCTCAAAAACTCCCCAGGGACTTTCTTGGGACCCAGTGTCTACTGAATAGTCTTATACGCCCAGGTCATAGCGAGGCACTTGATTCTGGCATCAGATTGAGTCCTACAACTGTCTTACAGATGGGAGCAGTGGAATTTAGAAAGGGACACACAGGTGTTAAGAAACAAGGTTGTCTGTCAACTGACTGATAACAGATGTGAGTTCTAGTCTTGGCTCTGTCTCACTTGGCTATGTGAACCAAGACAGGGCTCCGCCTCTATCTGGGGAAATCCCTGTAAAATCTAGGAATTGGATCAGTAAGGTTTCTTTCAACTGGAGCAGTTTCTTAATGTGAGAGCCAGAGTGAGGTGGGGGAGGGGGTAGTGGGAATTGACAAGATGAACTTACAGGAGAAGTGAAGGAACATCATTAAATGTTACAAAAGGAGACATGAAGGCCATAAATAGAATCAATTTCCCCTCCAGTGTCCCTTTAACCCTCACCTCAGCATTTTGAAAGATGAAACAATGGAGGTGCCAAGAGGTTAAGGGGCTCATCCAATTTATCCAGGCCTCAATTTATAGCAGCCAATGGCTGACCTCATGTCACTCAAGAATATTTCAATTTCTCAGCTCTTGAGTTGGCTCTCCCCCCTTTAACTCATTCCTCCTACTGAAGCCAGGACCCCTCCAGTCTGGGGAACCAGGCCTGGACTTGGAACAAACTCACAGCATGTAAAACACCCACGTTGCCAAAGGGTTACCAATGAGCCAGCTGAAACCATCGGTCCTTCCAGAGTAGGCATCTGGTGAGCAGAGAATCTTCAGGAGCTGCTACCATCACATATGATGTTCTTCTTCAGCCATCTCTGATCTTAATGCTCTTCCCACCCTCAAACAATTAGGTGGCAGTGCCCCCAACACTCACATATTCACATGCACATATGTACCCATATATTAAGATAGGCACATACCTACACACATGCTCACATAAGAGTCTCGCAGCTAAGCCAGGCTGTCAGAGCTCCTCCCTCACCTTCACTATTAAAACTGCTGTGGAGGTGGCTTCATGCCAGGAGCCCAGAAGAATCTAGGAGACTTCTAGTGGCTAACTTGGTAAATGCCTTCTGAGGAGAACAGATGAGGATAGAAGGATAGGGAAAGGAAGCTAAAGCTAGGTTAGCTGAGCACAATATGTGAATGTATGCAAGTGTGTACACATGTGTATGTATAAGGCCCAGTCTCCAGGGCATGGCAAAGGGAAAAAGTGGCCATCAGAAAGACAAGAGTAGAAAGAAATGGAAAAGATGGAGACACACACCCTCCTGTATATCTCTCTCTCCTTCCCTTTCTCTCCTGGTGACTTCATTCAGGCCTGGGTATGGCAGAACCTTTCTCAGGAGCCTGAGGATGGACGACTTTCCCGGCCTATGGCCGCCTCTCCTTGACTTCATTTTATTTTTATTTTTAAAAATATTTTATTTATTCTTGACTTCATTTTAAAAAGTAAGGAATCAAGGGCCCCAGCAGTCACGCTGCAAAGTCCTGGTCTCCGGGTGGACAGTGTCTCCATCTCTTGAGTACTCCTGTTCTCTGCCTGCCTGTCACTTAGGGCCGGTCTCAACGTCCTTGCTAACCACTGGCTTATCCCTTCTCCGTCACCTAATGTTGCGGTGTCTGTCCCTTTAAAGCAGCGGCCCCTGGCTGCGTTATTGTCTCTCCTTGTAGCCAATCGGTGGTGCTTTTGGAGTGAGGGGATCCGGCTTCCCGATTGGCCGTCCCGCGCCCCGCCCCGCCCCGCCCGGGATCCCGGGAGCTGTCCGGCCGCCTCGGTGCTGATCCCGCCGCCGCCCACAGGCCGCCAGCAGCGCTGAGGGGGGCACTATGAGCGGGGGCGTCTACGGCGGAGGTGAGCGAGCCTCCGGTTTCGGGCTCTCAATCCTGGCGCGGCCTCACCTGAAGCCCTGCGCCCCGAACCGGTGCGACCCAAGCTCTGGGCACTTGGGGCCTGTCACCTCAGCGCTCGAACGGGTCCAGCCCCGGGTTTGGGTCCTGCGCCATTCCTACCTTGGTCCTCCCCAACTCCCGCGCACCCGGCCCAACCTCTCCACCCTTCAACCCACCACCTTCCGGCCCCGGGCCCTTCCTTGCCAGCAAGGAAAGTGGCCCTGAACAAGGCCACTGGGCAAGAAGGCACTCTGGAAGCTTGATCTCCCACTGCCGGGACCCCGGACTCCACGCCGAGCTTCCACCTGCCCCAGACAATGTTGAAAGTGGCGAGACTACGGCTCTGCCTTGACCTCTCCTCGGAACTATCCAGGGGGAGAGAGTTTGGGAGAGACCCCCTCATACGCCTGTCTCCCCGCACAGATGAGGTGGGGGCGCTGGTCTTTGACATTGGCTCCTTCTCAGTCCGCGCTGGGTACGCTGGGGAGGACTGCCCCAAGGTGAGCCTTCCAGCCCCCTTCCCAAATCCTAGGGCCTCCGGGCTTCCCTCCCGTCTTCTCAGAAACGCTGGGCTTTCATAGCCTAGAGAGAAGCTCTGCTAAGCGGGAAAATGGGAGTAAACCCAGGGGTGGGCTGAGGGTCCTGCCAAGGGCTTGGCCTGGGGCAAGAGGTTGATTCCTCTCCCTGACGATTCACCCCTCCAGGCTGATTTCCCTACCACAGTGGGGCTGCTGGCTGCGGAGGAGGGGGGCGGGCTGGAGTTGGAGGGAGAGAAAGAGAAGAAAGGGAAGATCTTTCACATCGACACCAACGCCCTGCATGTGCCTCGGGATGGAGCGGAGGTCATGTCACCTCTCAAAAATGGCATGAGTAAGGGGCCCCCACCCACGACCTCCTGACGCAGACCTGGAGCCCAACCCACAACCCGGGACACAGCACCCCACACTCACGGAGTTTTCCTTGCAGCTACCCAAGTCCCAGAGATCCCCTTACTGCTCCCCACAGCTACCCAGTTCCCAGCCCAGGGACCTCGCCAGATATCTGGGAAGGGGTCATTTCCACCGGAGCTGTTCTCATTTTCCCTCCCCTGGACTTGGTCTTTCCCTTTCCTTTCCTTTCCTTTCTTTTCCTTTCCTTCCCTTTCTCCGGACCCCTTCCTGCCCACTCTCATCTCTTTCCGCTGGTCTCCTGGCCCCAGTCGAGGACTGGGAGTGCTTCCGCGCCATCCTGGATCACACCTACAGCAAACACGTCAAGTCCGAGCCAAACCTGCACCCAGTGCTCATGTCTGAGGCCCCGGTAAGTGCCTCACCCAGCCCCGAGGGCGACCCTGGGGTCCACAATTCACCTCTCTCCTCAAGTCACCGCCATCAATCACTCCACCTCAATTTTCAAACTTTCCTTCCAGCCACACCTCTTCAACCACTTTCCTTCCTCCCAGGTTTAGTCTCCATCCCTGTCTCTCCTCCTACTCTGTCTACTCGCCCTTCTCCAAGTCAGCCTTATCCACTTTTTTTTTTCTGGTGAAGTCCTTTTTTTACCTTTTAACTTAAACTTTCTGTCAATACTATGTATACATATAAAGAATCAATTTTCCTTGTAAAGTATGTTAAGGAAAAAAACTGCCATTCATACCCTCCTTCTTTCATTTCCCCTTTTCCAGAGGGAACTGCTTCTTTCTCTTTTAGCTTATTTTTATCATTTTCTTTCATAACTCTAAATAACAGACCTAAATTGCTTTTTAAGTTTTAGGAATTATCTCTGGATTTCCAACTATGGTAAATGAGCATTTAGCTCTCTTGCCTTCCCCAGCCCACACCATGCATATTTCTTACTCCCATTTTCAAGTACAGTTGTATTTTAGTTTTTTCTAAGATCAATACTCAGCATTTACACTGTTATTATTATTTATGCTAATCAGGGTTGAGCCAGGCAGTAAACTCTGGTTACTTTTTCTTACTGAACAACTTTTTGTTTTTCCTAGAACTAAAAATTGTCTTGATTTTTATTTTGCATACTTTTCTATCTACTTATAGTGTGACCCCAAATTATTCATCGGTTGTTTATATTTTTCTCAAAACTTTAATTTCTTTAAGCATTCAATCAATTTCACCTTCTTGAAAAAAAATCTCTACAAAAACCCACTGATTTGCTCCACTTCAGACTGGTTGCCTTCTACACAGAGAACATAGCTGTCATCCTGACACCCCCCTTCACCATCATCACAGGAAATCCTTTTGCTTCTGTTCTATGTTCAAAGTACTGTTTCCTGTATCTCATGACTTCTCTTGATTTACTCCATTATTTTCATGGAGCACATCCTTCAGTAATTATCCAAGAAAAGTCACAGGACGTAAACTCTTTGAGACCTTGCATGTCTGACCTTGTATTGCTAGCTTAGCTAGGTATAACACTGCAAATTGGAGATCATTTTTTCTCCATAATCTTGATGGCATTTCTCCATTGTCTTCCAGCATCTACTGTTGCCATCAAGAAGGCAGAAAAAATCTAATTTCTGATACTTTGATGTATTTTTTTCTGAAAGTTTATAGAATTTTCACTTTGTCCTCAGTTTTCTATAATTTCATACTATTATATTGGTTTATTTTCATCCATTGCTCTAGGTCAGCAATTTTCAACCAGTGTGCCACAAGAATTGTTAAAACACACAGTACTTGACTATTCAGTCAGGGTCACCAACCTCTTTTCTCTTAGATTGTCAAATTTAAAAATAATGACAACAGCCAACACAGCAATAGCCACCTAGTGTGAATAAATAAAAATTATACCTATTTTTGTCAGATCAGCAAGAAATATGTGGGGTTTTTTGGTGTGCTGCAGAATTTTAGTAATTAGTTTGTGTGTGCCATGAGATGACAAAGGTTGAAAATCACTGCTGTAGACATTCAGTGGGTCCCTTCAATCTAGAAACCCGTGTCTTTCAAACAGTGAAAAAAATAATTCAGTAATTATTCACTTCAGTAACTTAAACTACTTATTTATCTCAATTTTCTTTGCTCTCTCTTTTGGGAAATATTATTATTTGGATTTTATACCTCTTGAACTGGTTCTCTAATTTTTGTATCTTTTCCACTGCTATATTTTTGTCCTCTATTTCCAAGATATTCCCTCAGTTTTAATTTTAACCCTTTTATTGAGTTTTTCATTTCTGCTCCTGTATTTTTAATTTTCATGAGCTCCTTTTTTGTTACACAAGTGTCATTTTTAGAGCATCCTATTCTTGTTTCATGGGTGCAATATCATCCATTACCTGATAAGAATATTATAAATTTTGGTTTTGCTTTTGAAAGCTTTTGTGCCCGGGCATAAACTCTGTTCTTCTAAGTTGCTTTTTCCCCTGCCATTTTTGGGAGTTTCTATCTCATTATAGAGGATTTTCTTAGATTTATGCAAATTCTTGGTTGTACGCTTATGATTAAGATGGGGGACTAAAAAGCTGGTAGGAAGCTGTGTGGGGTGGGAGATGTGTTGACTATGATCTTTGCTAGAAGTTGAGCTGACTGGGATGTTTGTTAGGCAGGCTTCGATAATTGGAATCTTTTGATCTTTGATGTAACCCACAGGAAAGTTTTCCACCTTAAAGACAGTCCTGGCCACCCCCATTCTAAGAACCAGGTGAGAGAATAGGGCTGATGTTCTCTGCATTCTATGTGCCTGGCATCACTTATTCTCCCGTTTTAAGTATGGTGTCCTCACTCCCAATTGTGTCAAGTGTTGCACCAGTTCAGAGGTCTGCAGTTTTACTCTGTTTAGAGTAAACTTCCAGATTCTTTTTGTCTTGTTTTGTTTTGGGTTTTTTTGCTGAGGTTAGGGTGGGCAATAGCTTAGTGACATGGAATTGGAGCGAGTTTAGGGATCTGTTACTTGCATAGCTTTAAACAATCTTATTTTAGCCTTCCCTTCACCTCCACTTCCAGAGACACCTGAAACTAGCAATTCCTGAGCCCTGTAAGGGTTCTGCAATATAACACATGTTGTTCCTGTTTTTTTTCAATACTGGCTCATGAGTCATCATTCTTGGATCTGTTAAATCAATTACCACTCACCTATCTGATTTTCAACCTTGGAAAATAGGTTGCTGTTTTCTCCTTCCTTATTATTCCCAGTCTTTGAGGGTTTCCTTCTCTCATGAAATTCACATGACATAACATTAGCCTTTTTAATGTTAACAATGTAATACATTCACAATGTTGTGCAACCATCATCTCTATCTAGTTATAAAACATTTTCATCACCCTAAAAGAAAATCCATTTTCATAAAGCAGTTTTTCTCCACCACCTCTGCCTCTAGCCCTTGGCAGCCATCGATCTGCTTTCTGTATCTCAGGTATATCTATTCTAGATTTCTCATAGAAATGGAATTATATAATATGTGACTTTTTGAGTCTGTATTCTTAGCATAATGTTTTTGAGATTCATCCCTGTTGTAGTATATATCAGTACTTTAATTTTTATTATGGCTGATTAATATTTCATTGTATGGATATACGACAATTTGTTTTTCTATTTATCCATTGCTGATAGTGCTGCTATGGATAGTTGTGTACAAGATTTGTTTGAGCACATATTTTTAATTCTTTTGTGTATATAACTAAGAGTGGAATTGCTGGGTCATATGGTAATTCAATATTTACATTTTTGAAGAACTGCCCTTGTTTTCCACAGTGGCTGAACTATTTTACTTTCTTACTAGCAATGAACAATGATTTCAATTTCTCCACATTCTTTCCAACACTTGTTATTTTCTTTTTTCCAAATTATCATTGCCATCATAGTGGGTGTGAAGTGGTATCTCACTGTGCCTTTTTTGATTTGCATTTCCCTAATTGCCATCAGTGCTGAGCATCTTTTCATGTGTTTGTTGGGGTTTTTTGGGGGGGTTTATGTCTTTTTATTTTTATTTCAAATTTTATTTTTTATTTTAATATTTTTAAGATTTTATTTATTTAGAGAGGGAAGGGAAGGAGAGAGAGAGAGAAACATCAATGTGCGGTTGCTGGGAGCCATGGCCTGCAACCCAGACATGTGCCCTGACTGGGAATCGAACCTGCGATACTTTGGTTCGCAGCCCATGCTCAATCCACTGAGCTACGCCAGCCAGGGACGGTTTATGTCTTTTTAAATTGCCCCTTTATTTTAGTTTTGCTGGAATCCTGGAAGGGAATAAAATAGATGTTTGTATTCAATCCATCATTTTTACTCAGAAATATCTCCAAATACCTCTGAAATGATTAGAATGGGAGAAGAAGAGAAATGTATTGGAGGCTGGGAGGAGCCTGAAGTGTGTATACTGTACAATAAAGAACACCGGGCCAGGAGTCAAGAGACTGTGATTCTAGTCCCAGAATCTAGTTTGGATTGGAATCTTCAAAATTTTTTATAGTTCTCACATTCTAACGATCTATGTGGGTGAAGGGGACTGACCTGTGTTCCCAGTCAAAATTGTGTGGATGTGCACAGGTCTGTGCCTCTCCATTCCTGAATCCTCCCCTCCTGCACTTTCTCCACAGTGGAACACACGGGCCAAACGGGAGAAGCTGACAGAGCTGATGTTCGAGCAGTACAACATTCCTGCCTTCTTCTTATGCAAGACAGCTGTGCTCACTGCGTATCCTCTGGGTTGAGCTGCTCCGCCTGGGTGGAGGGCCAGGGTGTGTGTGTTACGCTGAGCTGGGGGTTGGGCTTGATTCTATGGAGATAAAGTCCTGGAGGGGCAGGTACTCCCATGAGTCCAATTCCTACAGGGAGCCCCTGTGAGCTAAATGCCTTGTATCCTGAGGTGCCCTGCTCAGTGGTCACTTCCCATTTCTTGATCAGATTGAGGAGAGAGAGAGAGAGAGAGAGAGAGAGAGAGAGAGAGAGAGAGAGAGAGAGAGAGAGAGAGTTGGGCCAAGTAGACAGAAAGGGCTGGGGCTAGAGAGAGGAAGGAGGGGTATCTGACAAAGAGGAGTTTCCTTCCCAAACAGCTAATCAGCATTTATTTGTTTATTTAAGGATCTGCCTTGCTAGGCACTGGGGCAATATGGAGGGCAATATGGCCTCTAATTTTAAGGAGCCCATAGGACATAAAACCAAGACTAAAGAAAGGCTGGAAGCTCAGAAGAAAGGAATAGAGGGGAAGGTGTTGTGACTCAGAGGGAAAAAGTAACAGGGGTCTCAGGAGCCTTCCTCCAGCGGATGGGTCACAAACCAGGATAAATTTACAGACTGGGAATGTGCTGGACCTCAGGATAGCAGAGAGTGACCAAGTCAGACCTGGGTTTCAGCTCTGGCAATTGCTGCTGCTGTCTCTTTGACCTACCCATCCCATGCCAGCTTTGCAAATGGACGCTCCACGGGCCTGGTGCTGGACAGTGGGGCCACCCACACCACAGCCATTCCAGTGCATGATGGCTACGTCCTGCAGCAAGGTGGGGCTTCCGCCAAGGTTGGGGGTGCCTTGGGAGACCAAGCCCTGACACCCCCTCCCCTTCTAGGCATCGTCAAGTCACCCCTGGCAGGGGACTTCATCTCCATGCAGTGCCGGGAGCTCTTCCAAGAAATGGCCATTGACATCATCCCACCTTACATGATTGCAGCCAAGGTGGGGCCTCTGGGGCATCTTGGGCACTCACCTTATGACTGTCGGCCCACTGACTCATAAGCTATAAGAGCAGGGAACAGCAGGGCCCCCAGAGGACACTGGGTCCAGTTTCTCAACTTACAGTCAAGGCATCAGAGATCCAGACAGGCTGAGGAACATGGCCTAGGTGACACAGCCAGCTGGTAGTAGGATATAAAGGGCCAGTGTGGTGAGTTCTGGGGTCCAACACACTCAGGTTTAAGGTCTGCTTCTACCATGTAAGAGCTGTGTGACCTAAACCATGAGACTGGTTTTCCAAGCCTCATTTTCTTCCCTTGTAAAGTGGAATAACAGTGCATAAGGCTGCTGTGTCAAATTAGATACTGCGTGCAAGGGTGTTCCCTGGACCACCCCATGGAATGTGGCTCAGTAAAGGCTGTTTCCTTAAGGTTCTGGTTTCCCAATGTATTTCCTATTCCTCCAGCTTTCTCTGACCCAGGCCTTTCAGATTATCTGTACCCATCGCATGCATGGCTCTCCCCATATCCCTCCTCTAACAGGGAAGAAGAGAAACATCTCTTGTGGGCCACATAGCATAGAGTCTAGTGCCTGTTAGCTGCAGAGCCAGCGAGTGCTAGGAATGCAGGTGTGGTCAGGGTGGGCTGGGCAAGTGTGGGATGAGGAAGGGTGCTCATAGGCTGTGCCCCTACAGGAGCCTGTACGAGAGGGTGCCCCCCCAAACTGGAAGAAGAAGGAGAAGCTACCCCAGGTTTCCAAGTCTTGGCATAACTACATGTGCAATGTGAGGCACTAAAGAAAGTCCACTGAAACACTCTTTAGCTGCTAGTCCCCCACCATGAATGGAAGGGAAGGGACAGAGACCCTGCAAGTGGGTTGGGGAGGAGGGCTGAGGAGGGTAGCTGACACTCACCACCTCCCTGGGTTCTCAGGAGGTGATCCAGGACTTCCAGGCCTCTGTGCTGCAGGTCTCAGACTCTCCCTACGACGAGCAGTGAGTGGGGCCTACAGCTGGCAGGGGGGCATGTAGAAAAGAGGGCTCTGTGGGGACCTCTGGTCCTTTGTGAGTACCCCAGACAAAGTTTTGCTCCTTCCTGGGCAGGGTGGCTGCACAAATGCCCACAGTGCATTATGAGATGCCCAATGGCTACAACACAGACTATGGTGCTGAGCGACTCCGCATCCCCGAGGGCCTGTTTGATCCCTCCAATGTCAAGGTTAGGCTGGCTGGATGGCACTGTGGTGGGTCTGGCTGGGGTCCCTGGATGCCAAGGTGTGGGAGAGGC
Organism: Tonatia bakeri; assembly: GCA_004024845.1. Classification (NCBI taxonomy): domain Eukaryota; kingdom Metazoa; phylum Chordata; class Mammalia; order Chiroptera; family Phyllostomidae; genus Tonatia; species Tonatia bakeri. The sequence goes on from PVIA01000636.1 coordinate 173,135, forward strand.
TGGGAAGGGTCATAGGAGCCTGGGTAGAGGGGGCAGAGGGCCCAAAACCCAGGTAACCTTTCTCTGCAGGGCCTCTCAGGGAACACCATGTTAGGTGTGGGCCATGTGGTGACCACCAGCATCGGCATGTGTGACATCGACATTCGCCCGGTGAGACCGGAGCCTGCGGCTGGGCAAAGGGGCCTAGGAGAAGTGGGGAGATAGGGAAGGGCTGTTGCCTGTCTGCTTACTCCTCCTCCCTGCTCTCAGGGTCTATATGGCAGTGTCATTGTCACTGGTGGGAACACACTGCTTCAGGGCTTCACTGACAGGCTCAATCGAGAGCTGTCCCAGAAGACCCCGCCGGTAGGAGCCCACCCCCAGCTAGGGCCCTGGACTCCAGTCCTGGGTTAGCCCTTCAAGACCAAGTCCTTCCTTCTTTCCAAACATCTAGTGTTCTGGCCACCAAAGCAGATCCCTCCCCTTGTGCCTTCCCAGTCTTTCCTACCCCTAGCCCTGTCCTTTCCCAGAACCCAGGCATCTGTTTCCCCCAGCCCTTCTTTTCCCACAGAGCATGCGACTGAAACTCATTGCCAGCAACAGCACCATGGAGCGAAAATTCAGCCCCTGGATTGGAGGCTCCATCTTGGCCTCACTGGTGAGTGGGAAGGGGTCTGGCCTGGTTCTGACTGTGTGAATGGGGCAGCCCCAGGCAGCCTCAGTGCCTTGCCTACCTCCTCATTTATTCATTCAACAAATATTTATTTTTGAGAAAGGGCAGTTAGTGATCCCAGAAGAGTTAGTGTTCCATCAGGTCACAAATCAGGGAGTAGAGGAACATGAGAAGTTGGTCGGGATGAGATTGTGGTGGCCTTGTGTGCCAGGGTGAGGTACCCACTGTACTCAGCAGTGAGGAGGCACTGAAGTTCTGGGGCAAGGCTAGGTGATGGTCATAGGCATGTTTGAGACTATGTCTTTGGGGATCTGAGTGTGATCTGGATGTGAGGGGACCTTGCAAGGAGAATATATTGTCCTGGAATCAAAGAAAGGGGTGAAGAGCAAGGGGCAGTTAGTGAAGGAGGCAGGCAGGCTGGTTCTGGGGCTGTAGGTGGTGAATTCAGTTTGGACCTGCTGCTGGGGCAGAAGTAAGGTGTTGAGCAGGGAGCTGGAGATGCAAACTGCATCCGGAGGGTGCCAGCCACACAGAGGGGACAGCAGAGGCATGACAGGACAAGGAGGACATCTGCTAGATGGGGAGTCCCCAGGGAGACAAAAACAAGGGTCAGAAAGGCAGGAGGCTAATAGTCTGAAATTAGCTCAGGGCTGAGCATGTCAACCACACACAGTTATTGGGGGGCGCTTGTGTGCTGGAAGTGGACAGACAGCCTGACACAGTCTCTGCCTCCATGAGCAGGGGCAGTCTTAGAGGCCCAGATCATTAAACAGGAAGTCACCATGAAGTGTCAGGGTATTTCTTTAAGGAAGAACCTGATCCAGTTCAGGGGTCATGAAGAGACTGCAAGGAGTGTTGAAACTGAGATGGACCCTGGCTGGTGTGGCTCAGTGGATTGAGCGCCAGCCTGTGAACCAAAGAGTCGCTGGTTTGATTTCCAGTCAGGGCACGTGCCTGGGTTGTGGGCCAGGTCCCCAGTGGGGCATGCAAGAGGCAACCACACATTGATGCTTCTCTCCCTCTCTTTCTCCCACCTTTCCCCTCTGTCTAAAAATAAATAAATAAAGTCTTAAAAAATTAAAAGAAAACAGAAACTGAGATGGGAAGACTGAGTAAGAACTTACCCACAAGAGGTAAAGAGGGACAGAGGGTGCTTGGGCCAGGGGGAGAGGCAGGCAAGGCCAAAGGCAGTGGGCGGACACAGCCGAACATTGGTTTAGCAAGCTCACTTGGGCTCAGTGGCCTCCACCGTGATTGGGGTTTGACCAAGAAGTGGATACAAGAAGCAAGAGAGAAGGAGTGCAGGATGAGGCTCAGGGTGCTAGCTCCTGGCAGCTCTTTTTGGTAGGAATATAACATGAGTCGCATACGCAATTTAAAATTTTCTGGTAGCCATATTTAAAGAGCCCAAAGAATCAGGTGAAATTAAGTTTAAAAAAAATGTATATTTTGTTTAGCCTGATATATCCAAGATATTTCATTGTATGATCAAGATAAAAGTGATTGAGATATTTTACATTCTTTTTTCTGGACTTCATCTTCAATATCCAGTGTGTATCCTACATAGAGCACATCTCAGTTCAGATCAGCCACATTTCCACTGCCCAATAACCACATGTGGCCAGTTGCCACTCTACTGGACAGTGCTAATTTAGAAGATGAGAAAGACCACAGAAGCAGGTTTGGGCCAGACCTGGGGGAAGACGGTAAACTCAGGTGTGGATGTGTTGAGTTTGGGGTCCTGAGGGACACTCAGGAAGAGGTGTCCAAAAGACAGCTGAGTATTTGGCTCTGTTACTCAGCACAGAGATCCGCAAGAGAAATGGGAAATTGGGGGAGGGATGGGATTCTAACTTATGAAAAGTCAGGGAGTGGATGAGCTGGTCCAGGAAGCCTTGTTCTGTGAGCCAAGGAGAGAAAAATGGACAGAACCATGGACACAGGCGCCAACTTTCAGGCAGAGACAGAGTAACCATCGAAGAGAAGAGATAGTCTGAGATGCCCAGTGCAGGAGACCCTCAGGGGGCAAGTTTCAATAGGGAGGTGGGACACCAGAATGAAGACAACTGCATCACAAGTGAAGTGGTGTAGGAATGGTGAGGGCAGAAGAATTTTCTTGCTAACGAAGGAAGATGTGACCAATTTGTAAGGCCAGATGGAGTGAGAGAATGCCTGGTGGAGGAGGAGTGTGTGTGTGTGTGTGTGTAAGCACTCGAGGTAGGGGGCAGTTGCTGGGGTATTGGTTGGCTGGCCTGGGGCTCTAGGTTCCACCACCCAGCTCAAAAACAGCGCCTGGCCCAGGGTAGCAGGTGCACAATAAATACTTGTTGAATGAATGAGCATTATGATTGAACAATACGAAGTAGGGTATCCAACCCCAGAATATGAAGGAGTTGTCAGGAGGATGGGGCATGGGAGTTGGGGTTGGGGAGGACATTGCCTGAGGGAGGTTGGCCTGAGGTTGGGGTGGGGGGAACAGGAAGAGGATTTCCAGGGGCTGAGCCTGCACAGGTGGAATGTGGGGAGGTGCTTTCCCCCACTCCTCCAGGGCCTGCCTGACCGTCAATGTCTCCCGCACCCAGGGCACTTTCCAGCAGATGTGGATCTCCAAGCAGGAATACGAAGAAGGCGGGAAGCAGTGCGTGGAGCGGAAGTGCCCTTGAGGGCTCCTCCTTCCCACCCACAGGCCCGCACGCAGCAGTGGGGAACGGGACGAGAAGGGGAGGGAGAGAGTTTCCCCGGCTGGGCCTCCCCAAGTTCAGATCGCAGTCCCCTAACCCCCCTCCAAACCCATCGCCCCTTTCTTTTCCCCGCCCCTCTCGTCCTCTTAGATTGTGATGTTTCCGGGTTGAAAGGAGTAAAAATGTTTTAAGGAAAAAGAAGTTTGGCCTCCTTGGGGTGGGGAGTGGGTGCAGGGGTCTGGGGGTTGGCGAACAGAGGGCAACACCTGCATCCATTTGTGATCCCACGGAGGACACCAGGCAAGGTCTGTGGGCCGGGCGGAGCCGCAGGAGCTACACATGCCTCAGGTTTGAAAGGTGCCGCGATCCAGGGAGAATCACTCAGCGAGGACCCGGCAGAGCCGTGAAATAAGTCGCCCAGCGAGGAGCCGAGCTGGGGTGGGACTGGGTTGCTGGAGAGAAGAAGCCAGGGAAACGCCGAGGTAAAGGCAGGGCGAGAGGCGGGGCAGGAGTGGGAGGGCTGGAGGTGTGGCCTGGGGTGGGCGGGGCGTCGGTCGCTCAAGAGTCTGTGTCCCAGCACTCCCGGACCTGCAACGGAGGTAAGTCTGGGCTACGCGGCAGTCTTCCTTCCCGGGGCTCTGGGCGATGACAGGAATGGGGCGGGGACTCGGGCACGGGTGCGCCCCAGCAAATCAGAACTCTTCACCCAACTTGGGTAGGAATTGGGTTTTCCTAGGGGTGACCCCCACACAAGACCCCTGAGCCGTTCTGTTCCAGAACTACTTGTCCTGGGGCCCCCGGGCCGGGCTTGGGGACTGGGCTTTCCCCCTGCCTGAAATTGTGGGTAAAACTTAGCGGTTTGTGACAGTGATGGTGTTTATTGGGTCCCCAGACCCAAAAGAAGTAGAAACCCGTGTGGTCCAAGTGCTTTGGACCACACGAAACGGGCAGAAGTGCCCAAAGAGGACCATGAATTGTCCAAGGTCACAAAGCTCTGCCCACGGTTTGGCCAGGACTCCTTCCACCACTGCCTGGCCATGTGCTACAACTCATGCCCTTCCCTGCCCAGCAGTAGAAGCCTGAGACCCAATATCAGTCTGATTCTCATGAGACAAGACACCACATAACTAGACCAAGCCCCCAGGTCACACCACTGCTACATCATCAGCTCAGAATCCCACTGGGGCTGGCACACAGAGAGAACAACTAATGTGATACAGGGCCTGGGCATTGGGCCTGCAAGCCAGGTGAGGAGAGGCAGAGATTTTCAAGGTGGGGAGCTAGGAAGGGGTCCCCAGGACACTGGGAGGGGTGGAAGCAGGAGAGGGGTGGGGGCATCCATATCTACACCCTCCCCAGCCATCACTACCCCTCCCCCACTCCTGATGGGAACTGGGAGACCAAAGTCTGTCCCAAGGTCAAAAATTGATTGTTTTGCAGGGATGGGGCAGGAGTGGGACTGTGGAAGGATTGGCAGGGGAGGGGACAACCCCTCCTCCTCTAGCCTGGGCTGGGGGGCCATGTGAGGAAGGCTGGACTGAGGCCAGGGCTCTGCCCCCACCCTTGGGGGGAGCAAGAAACACCAGAGCTTAGGCTGCCTGCCAGGGCTGATAAGGGGCCCTGACAGGGCTCCCACAAACGGTTTATCATTGGGGGTGGGGAACAGCCTGCAGGACTCAGGAGGGGGCATGAGCATGGAGCCGCTTTGGGGTCTACTCCAGGGAGCGGTAAGACTGAGTGGGGTCGGGAAACACCTTAGGCCTCCTCTCTCAGGCCTTCAGCCCCCTCCCAAACCTCAAGGCTTGCCTCTCCCCTTCCCCCTCAATATTTCCCTCCAACCTGCCTCTCAGGACCCCCTTCCTTGCCTCGTGCTCATTTGGTACCCCAAAGTCACTGACCCTATTATTGCCTGGTCCCTCCCTGCCCCCCACAAACCTCTTTCCCTAATCTCATGCCCACCATGCTCCCCACAGAAAAGGTTGTCCCCACGACCCTCTCAGACCATCTACAAGCATGTGGAAGGCACCCAGCAGGGTTGCCCAGAGGAGGAAGAGGAAGACGGGGAGGAGGTTGCTGGGCCACCAGTCCACTTCTGTGCCATGGAACTGAGGGGCCCTGAGCCCCTGGGCGCTCAAGCTGGGCGGCAAAACCTTGGACTCTGGGCGCCAGCAGGACGAAGGGGTGCTGCCTACCTGGCCCTGACAGCCCTGCTGATCTTCACTGGGGGTGAGAGTCATTCTGCCCCCATCCTGAAGGGCCTGGGCTGGGGGAGATTTCTGGGGTCCAGGGAGGGGCACAAGGAGAATCTCCATCTTGCCACTCGCCAGCCTTCCTTCTGGGCTATGTGGCCTTCCGAGGATCCTGCCAGGCATGCGGGAACGACGTGTTGGTGGTCAATGAGGATGTGAACTATGAGCCAGGCCCGGACTCCCACCAAAGCACATTGTACTGGAGCGACCTCCAGGCCATGTTCCTGCAGCATCTGGGGGAGGGGAGTCTGGAGAACACCATCAGGTAGGGGTCATCCTATCCCTCATAAACCCTCATCCTCTCCGCTGCCACCTCTTTTTCTCCTTTCCCAGGACCCTGGTGTCATGGTCTCCCTTCTGAGTCCTCCCACCTGCCTCCCTGGCCTCCTTGCTCAGTGGGCCTGGGAAAGACAGCAGGAACTGAAGCTGAGAGGAGAAAGGGCAGATCCTGAGATGAACCTGCAGAGAGCTTAGGTTCTGAGGGCTCTGAAAAGTCTTGAATGCCACTCTAAGGAGCTTGGATTTTGACTTGTAGCAGCAGGGAGCTCTGGGGGTCTCTGAGAAGAGGTATCAGAATCAGGGATCAGATAAACAAGCAAGGAAATCTATTCGTGGGAGCAGACCATCCCCCATCTACATTATGGGAGAAACTGTACAGACGCAGAGCACGCCGCCTATAGCACAGCACAAGCAGGCCAGTGTTTCTTCTGTGCTTGAAGTCACCTTTGCTTGCTGTGGGGGAGCTGCCAGGTAGGTCCACAGAAGAGGTCAGGCCACCAAGAGCCCTCTTTTAGGTCAGAAATAGTTTTTCAGTGGATTCTCCTGGGTTTTCTAAGTACGAAACCATATAAATTATACACACTGAGAGATGCATAGCTTCTTTTCCAATGCCGGTACCTTTCATTTCTTTTTATTTTTTTATTGAATTGGAGAGGACATGAGTTTAGGTAACAATGACAGTAGATATCCTTACTAGATATCCTTACCCATTTCCTGACTGTCACAGGAATGTTTTTATAATATTTGTTATGGGGTGTGAACTTTGCTGCAGACTCTGGAAAGCTTTTTTTTTTTTTTTTTAAGATTTTATTTATTCATTTTTAAAGAGAAGGGAAGGGAGGGGGAAAGAGAGAAACATCAATGTATGGTTGCCTCTTGTGCTTCCCCCACGGGGGACCTGGCCTGCAACCCAGGCATGTGCCCTGACTGGGAATTGAACCAGTGACCTTTTGGTTTACAAGCCCGTGCTCAATCCACTGAGCTACACCAGCCAGGGCCAGAACGCTTTTTAAAAGCAAATTAAGGAAGTTTCCTTCTACTTCTAGCTTACTGGGAGTTTTGTAGTGGAGGGTGGGGGGCGGTTTTCCCCTCACCAGAGGGCATGCTTATTGATTTTAGAGAGGGGGAAAAGAGGGAAAGAGAGAGGAAGAGAAACATTGATCAGCTGCCTCTCATCCTGACCAGGGACCTACCTCACAAGTTCGGTATGTGCAGTGATCAGGAATTGAACCTGCAGTCTTTGGGTTTATGGGATGATGCTTCAACCAACTCAGCCACACTGGCCAGGGCTGGGATTTATTTTTTATTTTTTATTTTTAATGATCAGGAAAGGAGGGACAGTTATGGAATTTCTTTCTAATATTTTTCTAGGATGTATGGAGATGATCACTTAATTGTTCTTACCATGCTTATGTAGTAATTTGTATTAATATATTTCCTTTTCTTCATGAGAGCAACACTAATTGTGGTCACTCTGTTTTTTTAAGGTTTTATTTAATTTATTTTTAGAGAGGGGAAGGGAGGGAGAAAAAGAGGGAGAGAGACATGAATGTGTGGTTGCCTCTTCCGTGCTGTCTACTGGGGACCTGACCCATGACCCAGGCATATGCCCTGACTGGGAATTGAACTGGAGACCCGTTGGTTCACAGGCTGGCACTCAATCCACTGAGCCACACCAGCCAAGACTAAACATGATCACTCTTGATATCACTATATCTGTCTTGCTAAAAGACCTAAAATCTGTGACATCAACAACATGAGGGTTGTTTTCTTTTTCATCTTCTTGAGCCACACTTGGCAGTATAGGTACAGGCTGAGCAGGTGGATGGTTTGACAGGTCTAGGGGTGAGGTGTCACCCAGTGGATGCCATCAAAGGGCAAGGAGGCAAGAGGGTAGCAAGTAGTGAAGTGACTAGGTTGGACAGGGAAGGGAAGGGAAACTTGGAGCTGATGATAGGCTTGGCGAAACTGGACAGTCTGGAATATTCAGTGAGACTGAAGAGCAGGTATGGTAATGGTAGGGGAGTAAGCTGGAACCTGAAAAGCTCTAGTCAGAGAGAGAGAGTAGGATTCTGGAGATTTTAAGATTTATCTGATAAACTCTGTCCTAATTTTCTTGGAGTCTCCAGCCCCTACCACAGTGCCTGGTACTTAGCAGGTAAATCCTCAATGGATAAATATTCTGGAGATGGAATTCTAGGTAATGGCAAGATCCAGGGTGTGGCCAAAGAAGTGGATGGCTGGACTGGAGGTGACCTTGATGAGGCCATTCGTTCATTTATCCAACCAATATTTTGAGCACCGATTATGTGGCCAGCTCTGGGCTGAGTAGCTGGGGGCAATATAGCAGAGAACAAAACAGTCTGGATCTTGCCCTCATGGGGCCTATAGTCTATTCGAGGAAATCAGTGCTACAGTTACAACCACACTCCTGGCTGCACGAGTATTACTGGACTCATGGCTTTGAAGGAAAAGTAAAGATGTGAGGAGTGACCATAACCCAGGGATCCTAATTTAGTTTGGGGGTCAGGGAAGACTTCCTTGAAGAAGTGACAAGCTGAGATCTGAGGGGTGAGTTGGTCACCAGACAAAGACAAGGTGGAAAGGATTTTAGGCCAAAGACGATCACATGCAGGGGTCTGAGCCAGGAAGCCGGCGGCCTGTGGGAGAGAGTGAAAGGAAGCGCGGCTGCTGAGGTGGATGTGGGTCAGGCAAAAGGGGCCTTACTGGCTACATGAACTGCTTGGGATTTTATTCTAAGGGGAATAAGTGAGAACTAAAAAGTTTCCAGTGATAGAGTATCATGATCGGATTTGGGGTGAGGGAGCTTTCTAAGGTCAGGTGCAAAGAAGGGAGCTCATCATAGCCCTGAGACCACAGCCCAGTGTCCTTCTTGGTCACTGAGGGTGAAAGGGCTTCCTCTTTCCTTTTCCCTCGTTATCCCTGAGCGCTCCTCCCCGCTCCCCCCTCCCATGAATACCTCATCTGATGTGTTCGATGTGTGCCTTTAAATACACATGCAGCTTTGTCACATATGTCATATGTGCATGTGTAGATTTTTTCAAAACAATGTTCGTGTAAAATGCTATACATTCATTATGTTAAAATTTAAGCAACATGAATACAAAGAAGTAAAAAAAAATCACTCCAAGAATTAATATTCAGATATAGCCACCACTAGTGTGTGCTTTTATTTATTTATTTTTAAGAGATTTTATTGATTCATTCTAGAGAGAGGGGATGGGAAGGAGAAAGAGGGGGAGAGAAATGTCCATGAGACAGAAACATCAATCAGCTGATGCCCACCGCCTTCCCCATATGATCCACAATGGGGGAGACCCAGGCAGACCAGGAAGCAAGTCGGGGACCCCTTGCCTAGCAGGACGATGCCCAACGAACTGAACCACACCAGTCAGGGCTCTGGTGTATGCTTTTAATTTTGATCAACTTTTTTTAACCTAACAGTGTTTTCAAGGTGTATTATATTGCAGTGTGTCTATCTAGTTTATTGCTCCTTACTGCTGAGTAGGAATCCAGTGTGTGACCCCTTTTCTTGTTTATGAATGCATCAATAGGTGCAGTTTCAAGCAGACAGTTGAGCTCCTGGGTGGGGGCTGGGGGGTTGGTGGCAGGAATGGTACCGAGAAAGCTGCTGTAACCGTGGATTGCAATAGTCCTTGTGAGAGGTGAGAGGGCGGTGGCTGAGACTAAGGAGCACATGCACCTGGATTTTGAAGCAGTGCAGAAGCTTAGTGGATGGTGGTGTGAAGAGGAAAATAATAAGCCAGATGCCAAAGTCCTCAATGAAAGCGGACAAATGACTGATTGGCTAGAAGTGATTTCCAACCTTTTTCATTTCGTGGCACACGAACTAATTACTGAAATTCTGCAGCACCCCAGTTGAAAATCGCTGGGCTGGAAGATAACAGCAGTGAGGAGGAACAGAGGATGGGAGAGTTGGAGGGCGCGGGCTTCAAAGGGAAGCGTTTTACCAGAGGAGAAGAGGTCAGAAATGTGAGCAGTGGGGCCTCCACTCCAAGCCCAGATGGAATGTGAACCGGAGCCACCTTTGGGAGCCCCACAGGAGACCTGGCTTCTCGAGGGAGAGCAGCGTTTCAGCCAAGGCCAGGGGTAGAAAGGGTATTTAGTGACAATGCTGAGGAGGGAGGAGTTTGTTTGCCATGGAGAGGGCACAGGTGGCCCTGGTTGGGGGGCTGTGGCAGAGGTGAGATGGAAGAACAGGGAGAGTTCAGATGACAATAGACTTGCTAGATGGGTAGGTGGTGACTAGGGAAGAAGACAGGGTGAGGTCTCCGGTGAGACTACTGACTCCATGGTCCCACTGGGAAGCTTGGTGCCGGGTGCCCATGAGGCCCAGGTGGAGGATGGGGGAGATGGAGGGTCCTGTCTCTGCCAGCCAGCCCTTTAGAAGACAAGTGTTTTCATGCTGGGGCAAAGCACAGGGCGGAGTGCTTATGTGTGAAAGAGGAAGTGGACTGGAGTTTGGCCTGAGTCAGGAAGAACTTACAGAATGGTGGACAGGACCCCTAGCTATTGGCAGCTAATGTTTTCAGCATAAGGAGACCGACCCTGCAGACTGTGGATCACAGCCCTGCTGGTGATGGGATGGATGGTGATGGCTTAGGAGCCCCTCACAGCCCAGGACCAAGGGCCACCCCACTTATCTGGCATCCTTCCCCTCAACCCGCCCTGGCTTCTCCAGGAGCTCAGAAGTCCTGGCCCTTCTCCCCTCCTCAGCACCAACCAATTCCACCTCTCCTCGCTCAGGCAAACCAGCCTAAGGGAAAGGGTTGCCGGCTCAGCCGGGATGGCCGCCCTGGCTCAGGACATCCGTGCTGCGCTCTCTCGTCAGAAGCTGGACCACGTGTGGACAGACACGCACTACGTGGGGCTGCAGTTCCCAGACCGGTGAGTGCCTGAGGGTCGAGGGGTGGCGCGGGGGGGGGGTTGCGGACCCTCACCACCCCCACTCCTCAGGGTTCACCCCAACACCCTGCACTGGGTCGATGAGGCCGGGAGGCCCGTGGAGCAGCTGCCGCTGGAGGACCCGGACGTCTACTGTCCCTACAGCGCCACTGGCAACGCCACGGTGAGCGCCTCCTGTCACGCCCCCTTTCCTTCTCGGCAGAGGAGGGACACCTTGAGCATGCCTGACAGACCTTCCCATCTTCAGGGAGAGCTGGTGTATGCCCACTACGGGCGGGCGGAGGACCTGCAGCACCTGCGGGCTCAGGGTGTGGAGCCGGCAGGGCGCCTCCTGCTGGTGCGCTTAGGGGTGATCAGCTTTGCCCAGAAGGTGAGGGTCCTGGATTCGGGACGGGAGAGGGGAGAATGGAGCGCAGCGGGGAGGGTGCAGGCTGGGGAACCCCAGAATCGGATAGCGGCACGTGGGAAGCGTCTAAAAGGCTGTTAGAGTGAGAAAAGAGCGGAACCAAGTGGGTTGTAAGACAGCATTGGCGCGAACAAAATCAGGAGGTCCTGAACGGAGAACAGAAACACGGGGAATACTGGGTACTGCGGGGTCTGAGGTGGCAAGGCACTGGCGGGGGCTGGCGGGGGGCGGGCCGCAAAGATGCGGGCCAGGTGCCCACAGCCTCTCTGGCTCTACAACTGCAGATCAAAGGGTGTGTCATTTCACTTTTACTTGCTTTTCCTGCCCTTATAAATGTTTTCTCTGGGAAAAAGAGTCCTTTAGCCCCTTCCCTCCCTAGGTGGCCAGTGCCCAGGACTTTGGGGCGGGAGGAGTTCTCATATATCCCGACCCAGCTGACTTCTCCCAGGACCCACACAAGCCAGGCCTGTCCAGCGCCCGGGCTGTGTACGGACATGTAAGTCTGGAAGGGGGGAGCTAGCGGTGCTTTCCTAAGGCCCCAGGGCTGCACCTTCTGGCCTGGGATGAGGCTCACACATTTTTTGAGAGCCTAGCCCAGTTTCAGAGTGGACACCCCTCACCTCACAGGTGCACCTGGGAACTGGGGACCCCTACACACCTGGCTTCCCTTCCTTCAACCAAACCCAGTTCCCGCCAGTCCAGTCCTCAGGCCTTCCGAGCATCCCAGCCCAGCCCATCAGTGCGGACATTGCCTCCCTCCTGCTGAGGTGAGGGCGTGTGGGGACCAGGAGAGGAGGCAAGTCCACAAGTTGCCTTTGGGTGAACTAGAAAAAGGTGGCTCTCCTGAGGGGGTGCCGCCTTGTGCCAGGGCCCGTTGTTTGGAGAGTGGAGCTCCTGCTGACACCATGCCCACCTCACCAGCACGCTTGAGCAGGGCACAGAGGCAGAGAGCAGGAGCCAGATGGTGGCGGGGGAGGGAAGAGGGGCTTTGGGCTCTTCTAGAGCCTGAGCCTGTCTGCTCCTCCCAACCCTTCCTGCCCCACACCCCTCCAGGAGGGCTGACGGTCCTGTGGCCCCACAGGAATGGCAGGGGCGGCTCCCAGGCTCCCCATATCGCCTGGGCCCTGGGCCAGGCCTGCTCCTAGGGGTCAACAACCACAGGGCTTCCACGCCCATCAGCAACATCTTCGGCTGCATCGAGGGCCGATCAGAGCCAGGTGTGTTTGCTTGCCCAGCCTGTGGGAAGGGAGCTGCTTATAAACCCTGACCAGAGATGGGGCCCAGAGGAGGGTGTGGCAAGGGTTAACAGGGAGTCTGGCAAGTTGGGGCTGAACTGGGACTGGGGAGGGTAGTAGTGAGATTTCAAGGTCCAACACGGCCAGAGATAGAATGCAGTTGTGGTTTGTCTAGCACTGGAGGTGAACAAGCACAAGCTGGCTGATGTCAGAGCATGAAAGGGACATTAGGTCATGTAGGTGGGCATTTCAAGCACAGATGTGAATGGCAGTGGGGAATCAAAGTGGTTCCCCACTCTAAGTGGCTGAGCTGATGAATGGGTTCACAAGAACCTGGGAAGGAGTGTGGTACCGGTAAGCACTGAGGGAGTGGCACAGGGAGTCCAGTGATGGGCTCAGGTGAGGATGCTGGTGGTTGGAGCAGGGGTGGAGAGATTTAAAAAGGGAACACCTGGCGAATAGCACGATATGGCTGACCAGGGAGATAATGGAGTCAGGAATGATCCTAGGCACCCCACTAAGGAACAGACTATCCAGGCAGGGCCAAGGGGAGAAGGGGCACTGTCTTGAGTCACAGCAGGGGATGCAGACATGTGAGGGGCTGAAACAGACTGGTTGGGGGGGTGGAGAAATGCTGGTAAGGTCCCGTGAGCACCCACCCTTCCAGGGTGGGGGGACACACCTCTGGGTACTGCCATTGTAACAGGTGGACCCCAACATCCCCTCCCCCAGATCACTACGTTGTCATCGGGGCCCAGAGGGATGCGTGGGGCCCTGGAGCAGCCAAGTCTGCTGTGGGCACCGCCATACTGCTGGAGCTGGTGCGGACCTTCTCCTCCATGGTGAGCAACGGTAAGGTCAGGGCCTGGGCCGGGCAGCCAAGGCTGTGGCCTGAGTCGGGGTGGGGCAGAGAGGCAGTCAGCGGCACAGGCTGGAGTATGGCCGCTCAGACCTGGGCTCCAAACCTGGCCACTCAAGTCATACATGGCTCTGGGAAAGTGACTGCGTCCCAGTTTCCTCCTCTAAACATGAGAGTAGTAACAGTCCAGGGTCTGAGGGCAGGTGAAACAGGAAACCCCACATGTAAGCCATCTCCATCACTCTTGGAGTTGAGTGTGAGCAGACCCAGGTGAGATGGGCTGGGTTGGATGTTTGATGAGAGGGAAGGAGACCCCAGGGGACCAGGGCAGAGGAAGACAAAGAGGGGGTCTTTGCTTGGCCCCCAGTTGGGCCCATCCTCCCTCCCTGCTTTGTCCCTAGGCTTCCGGCCTCGAAGAAGTCTTCTCTTCATCAGCTGGGATGGAGGTGACTTTGGGAGTGTGGGCTCCACGGAGTGGCTGGAGGTAATGTGGGGTCCTGGGCAGGTAGGTAGGCAGCGGGGAGACAAGGGGAGGGGCTTCACACTCCATTCACCTGACCCACAGGGCTACCTCAGCCTGCTGCACCTGAAAGCTGTAGTCTACGTGAGCCTGGACAACGCCATACTGGGTGAGCAGGGGCAATGCCACCATCTGGAATCCCTCAGGTGCCCCCCTGCTCTTGGGATCAAGCCCTGACCTTGGCCTCCTCCTCTGCAGGGGATGACAAGTTCCATGTCAAGACCAGCCCCCTTCTGATCAGCCTCATTGAGAACATCATAAAGCAGGCAAGAGTCTAACCAGGAGCAGGGAATGGAAGGAAGCTGGTGGAGGGGTGGTCCAGGCCTTACCATGTCCCCAACCCTGCCCTCAGGTGGACTCTCCTAACCACAGTGGGCAGACCCTTTACGAGCAGGTGCTGTTCAACAATCAGAGCTGGGATGCAGATGTGTAAGTTAGGACAAGGTGGGAGGGAGGAACGCTGGGGATGATGTGGGAGGAGCCTGAACCCACAGAGCTCTCTCACCTGCCATCCAACCCCAGGATCCAGCCACTGCCGATGGACAGCAGTGCCTATTCCTTCACTGCTTTTGCGGGCGTTCCTGCCATGGAGTTCTCCTTCGTGGAGGTGAGACTCCCTAGCCCTGCCCAAGAGCAGGAGCCCCTCGGCCCGTCAGCACCATGCCCCTGCGCCAGCACCCTCTGTCCCTGCAGGACGGCCAGGCGTACCCGTTTCTGCACACAAAGGACGACACGTATGAAAACCTGCACAAGGCGCTGCGGGGCCGTCTGCCAGCTGTGGCCCAGGCTGTGGCCCAGCTTGCAGGGCTACTCCTCATCCGGCTCAGTCACGATCACCTGCTGCCCCTCGACTTCCGCCGCTATGGGGACGTGGTCCTCAGGCACATCGGCAGCCTCAATGAGTTCTCTGGGGACCTCAAGGTCCAAGATGCCAACCCTGCTCACACCTTCTAGGGCACTATATCCCCTTAAAGTGCTTCCCAGGTCAGGCTGTCCGATCCCTCCCACCCCCACTCTCCTGGGAGGGGTGGGGCTAGGTTCCCTCTGGCAACCTGGCCCCTTTCCTCCTGCCCCAGTCACCTAAGCCCCGCCCAAGCCCCCCGGATTTGCCTCCCTACCCCAACCACACTGGTCTTCCCTCTCCCTTCATTCCGCCCCAGCATTCTGTCCCCCTATACCTCCCTACTCCTGTCAGACCCAGCCCAGCCCAGCCCCCAGCCCCTTGACCTCCGTCCTAGGCCGGGTTCTGGCTCCTGCCACCCACCCCAATCCGTGCCTCTGCCCTCAGGCCCGCGGACTGACCCTCCAGTGGGTGTACTCTGCGCGGGGAGATTACATCCGGGCGGCGGAGAAGCTGCGGAAGGAGATCTACAGCTCTGAGAGCAGTGACGAGAGGCTGATGCGCATGTACAATGTTCGCATCATGCGGGTGAGGCCCCGCCTCTACCCTCCCCCCATCTGCCTCTACCCTTCCCCCATCCCCAACCTTCCTTAGCGCGAGCCCCTTCCTCTCCTCTGCTCCTTGCCCTTCTTTCTACGTTCTCTCGATGGCTGTCCTGGGGCACTTCCAGTCCTGGACGCACACTGCTCACAGTCCAGGCTGGAGTGACCACCGAAGAAGGCCCTGCAAAGTGTTGAAACAGACAGGGAGGGCCAGTCTCTTGGCAACAGTCATCTGGCCAACATGTCAGGGCTGGGTCTCTGCTCCCCAGCGCACACACACACACACACCAGTCCCCCACACTGCTTCCCCACCACCCTGGAGAGAAAAAGAATGCCCACAACGGTCTACCATACAAGAGGCATAGGGTTAAGGCATTGGAGATGAAAAAGTCTTAAATTCAGAGCGTGGAGAGCTCTCTTCCTTCTGGCAATGAGATGCATGAAAACCAGAAAGGCTGCTTGGAGGAGGTGTCACATGGAAGTTATACTAGATCTTATTATACTAGATCTTATTTCCTGAGCAATCTATCCTGCTTAGTTTTAGTACTTTGCTATCTGCAACCCACCTCCAGTTCCAACCCCTCTTCTTCCTTCCACGTCCTCACCCCAAGAACTCAACATGGCAACCCTTTATCTCAGGAAATGAATAGGTAAGGACTGTAAGAGTGGGGAAAAGCCTATAGGGCAAAATCATAGCAGGACTATCCTCACTGAATATGGGTGAGCAGGGAACCCACGGTGTTCACATGCGCAGTTTTGGGAGAACAGATCTGCTCCTTGAAGCCTCAGATCCTTTCTCCCCATTCACTTTTCCCGCTTGGGTTCCTGCCCATTGCCCTTGACATTCCTCCTTCCTTCTTTCTGTTCACAGAGCCATCCCTCTCGCTGTTTCGTACCTGCTCCTTTCTTCTGGTCTCTCTCATTCTCCTCTCCTCAGTATCCCCTTCTTCCTTCTCCCCGTCCCTTTGTCCCCTCCACTGAGACTGCAACCCTGTGGTGAGATTGGGCATGGTTCATCCTCACTCACAGATCTTGCTTCAATTCCTGCTGTGCCAGACTCTAAGAACACAAAAAGACACCCCCTTACCTCACCTCCGAAGTTTCCCCCAAGGGACAAAAGCATCTGTGTGTGAGGGATCAAGGGCTTCAGACTCAGGCTGCAAAGGAAAGACTTGGTATTTCAGAACCTGCAACACAGGGCGAGGCCAGGCCCCGGGAACTTTGTGGCTCTAGACCAGGGGTTGGTAAGCTACAGCCAGAGGGCTAAATTTGGCCTGCCTTTTTGTAAATAATGTTTTATTGCAACGCAGCCATGCTCATGGGTTTTTATATTGTCTACAGCTGCTTTTGTGCTATAGCAGCAAAGTTGAGTAGTTGCAACAGAAACATTATGGTCCGAGAAGCCTAAAATGATTACTGTCTGGCTTTTTGCAGAAAAAGTTTGCTGACCCCTGCTTTAGACTGTGGCGTGGGCCTTGAGCAACAGACAGAACTTGAGTTGGTGCAAAATGAAAAGGACATTTGAGGGTGGACAGCCTGAGAATAAGGATGAAGCAGTGACGTAGGGCCTGACCTTCCCTGTGAGCAGTGTGGGGGCCAGCAGAGGCCCGGTGAAGAAGCTGAGGGCAGAGGAGCACCAGATAGTGAGTTGGAGACCAACTACGGGGAGCCTTAAATACCAGGATGAGAACTGATTTTTTAAGGTCTGGGCATCAAGGAAGGTGTTTGAGCAGGGAGGTGATGTGAGCAAAGTGGGGTGTTAGGAAGGGTTTGGCCAGAGTTGTAAACAGCCTGAAGAGAGAATGGTGTTAGCTCTGGGTGAGGGTGGCAGGTGGCAGCGTGTGCCACCTGTGGGTGAGGCGACTGCACCAATGTGAGACACTTACAAGTAAAATGGACAGACTAGGTGTTGAGAGAAGAGGAGAATCACAGCAGTTGCCATTTGTTAAGGGCTACCATGTGCTAGGGCTTTTCTTTCTCAGGAGTCGCCCAAATTCTGTGGGGTTGCTGGTACTGTGCACAGAAACCAAGGCTCCAATGGGCTAAGTATTATATCTGAGATCTCAGTAAGTAGTAGAAACCAGGCAGTCTGACTCCAAAGTCTTCTGTGCTCACCCCACTCACACTCACCTTTGAGGCTGAGAGCCTGGCATCTGAGGAAGACCGTGATGTTCAGGAGGGTGTGTGGGTGCAAGGGTCAAGTTTTGGAAGAGGTTAGTGCCCACATGTGTGAGGCTGTGTCCAGGTGCCCCCTGCCCCTGTGAGGAGGCCCAGGAGGCCGGAGGGCAGGATTCTAGTAAATGATTTATCAAGTAGAACTGTCAGCTGTCCCCACAAGGTCCTAATCGAAGTTAATGGCATGGACGGGCTTTTGGATGAATGAGGCCTTAAGGAGATCTGAGGGTATGAGACCGCCCTTGGAGATTGATTAGGCTGGGTGGTGCTGAGGCAGTGGTAATATCTTAAATATCTTCCCCTAGTGATTCTAATATGCAGCCAGGTTTGAAAACCATTGGACTGTAGGTGGAGTGAAGAGCAGAAGGTAGACGTTAAACCTTGGGCCTGCCCACTGGGGGAGCAGAAGGAAACAGGGAGGCTGGCAGAAAGGTGGCAGGAGAACTGGGGTAGGAGCAAGGCCACCTCGGGACAGACAAACAGAAGCTGAGTCAGAGGGTGAGGACAGAGTCAGGCACTTCATTAGGACTTGACCTTTGGCTTGGGGCTATGGACATTGGCAGAGGTGAGGCGGAATATCTGGGTGTGGGGAGTTAGGGACAGCGGGGCCACAGACTGTTCTCTGAGGTTCTAGGCAGGGCAGTGAGTGGTGAGAAGGGAAGGCTAGGGACACCTAAGTGCAGACCTGGAGGTTTAAGGGAGGAAAAGGAAGGGTTCGACCCAAAACGCAACTGGAGGACAATTCCTACAGGGTTACTAGTGATGTACAAAGTGGCCATTCCTGACTGGGTAGCCAAAGGGAGGTGGGACTTAAGCTGCTCAACTGTGTTTATTAAGCTGGTACTGGGTTCCAATATTGGTTTGGAATGGGTTCAGGCCTTCACTCAGGGCCGGAGCCTGACCCTCGATCTGATCGCCCTCTCTGCGCAGGTGGAGTTCTACTTCCTGTCCCAGTACGTGTCACCAGCCGACTCCCCGTTCCGCCACATCTTCCTGGGCCGCGGAGATCACACGCTGGGTGCTCTGCTCGACCACGTGCGGCTGCTGCGCTCCAGCGGTTCTGGGGCCCAGGGGGCTGCCCCCTCTGGGGTGATGCCTGGCCTGGGCTTCCAGGAGAGCCGCTTCAGGCGCCAGCTGGCCCTGCTCACCTGGACACTGCAGGGGGCCGCCAACGCACTCAGCGGGGATGTCTGGAACATAGATAATAACTTCTGAGGGGGGAGGGTCACATGCCCCTGCCCCAGGCCCAGAGCTCCTGCTCTTCCCATTTGAGCGATTTCTGGGTGACTGTGAACACTCATTGCTGACCGATTTTTCATTAGCTCTTCCAGTCTCCCTAGGGGTCCAATGTAAAATACCCACACACTCTTGGCTCTGCATTGTAGGAGCAGATGAGCAGTGCCTTCCAAAAGGGACCGCCATACAGCTAATCAGATGGCGGGATCCACTCAGTCACAGCCCCTTGCTCTTCGGGAGCTGGGTCCCTTGCACCTAGGGACCACTCTGGAAAGCTTCCTAGGCTCTGGGAAGCTCTCTTGGTGGGAGAGATGGCTGGGACCTTATGGCCAACACGTGGTGTTTGGTAAGAGGGACTGGAGTTTAAACTTCAATAAACCACCTGGGCATCTGTTGTTTATAAGCACCTTTATGCTTCTTCAACCTCATCCAACCCGAGCATCCATTACCTAAGACCTTCCCCAGGTCTTAAGTAGAAGGGGCCGGGGAGGATGCAAGTGGGAATGCTGTCTCCGTGGGGAAAACTCTGAGATGTTTCGTTACTAAGGAAGGAGTCTGCGTAAGGAAATCGGGAGTGCCCTTTCTCCAAACACTGCCAGGGGGTGGGGCGCTGACTCTGTACCTTCCCCTGGGACCAGGGACAGGCCACACGTGGTGTAAGTTCTGGTGCAAAACAAAAATGCCGGGCTTCTTGTTCAAAAAGCAACACCAAAGCCATTTTCTTTCTTCCACAGTCACCCAGCCTGTCATAGTGTTTTTTATTTGCTATTTAGTGTCCATATCCCTCAGACAGGGAAATACTCGGGTGCAGATCCCCATAGGCACGCTGGGTTCTGCCCCACAACTTGGTACAGATGTACCTGACCCTGACCTAGACCCAGACCCTCCCTGTGCCTACACCCAGGTTCCTGCTGGGGGAGGAGGATGGCAACAGTTACCTGATGGGAGCAGGAATCTAGAAATCAAGAATGCATCCAGGGGAGGTGGGACTCTAGCACATGCTCCCCTGTCCCATCAGATCACTTCTAAAACAAAAACATAAAATCAAAGGTAGAATCATCAAGAATTTCAAGACAGTGACCATGGAGCATTAACCCCAAACACAGGACTCCCTCCTGAGCATGGGGCCTTGGGAGACTGCAGTGCTCAAACACCCACTAGATAGGCGCAGCCTGGGGCCTCTTTCTGCCAGGGTCCCCTCTGGCCAATCTTTGTCCTGTGAGCTGGAAGCTACAGGAGGGCAGAGAATTACAAGCGTTGCTGGCACCACTTTACCTTTCATCTTGGTCTCAGCAGGCCGTGGACCTGGCTGTCACTCCCAGGGCAGCTGCAGAAACCCCAGGGCCTGCCTCTCAGGCTCCTGGGTCCTCTCTCACTCCCAGTGTGGCATGAAAGGTCCCACCCACATCCTCAGGACGCGGGACATGAAGACCTCTTAGTCTGCAGCTTGGGTTCAGGGTGAAACTGCCTCCTCCCTAGCCCCCTGAGCCTGGCTTGGTGAGACCTCAGGAGACGGAACTGGGATCAGAACCCTCCTCAGGCTGTTTGCTTCCCTGAGACACATAGTCCAAAACAAACCTAAAGTGGCTTTTCAGCCATTCTTCACCCTGTCCATTCATGCCCAGTAGTAGACAGAATAATGGTCTGGGCAAAGAGGTCCACATCCTAATCCCCCAAAACTGAATGAATGTTACCTTACAACAAAAAGGATTTTCAGATGTTATTAAGTGTAGGATTTTGAGATGGGGAGTATGAAGGGCTGAATTATGTGCCCCGCAAACCCATATGTTGAAGCTCTAACCCCTAATACCTCAGAATGTTTGTATTTGGACATAGGGCCTTTAAAGAGGTAATTAAGTTAAAATGAGGCCATTAAGGTCAGTCCTACTCCAATCTGACTGGTGTCCTCATAAGGCGGGGAAGCTGGACACACGCCAGGGATGCCCACGCACAGAGGAAAGGCTGCGGGAGGACACAGCCAGAAGGTGCTTGCCTACAAGTCAAGGAGAGAGGCCTCAGGGGAAACTAAACCTGCCAACCCATGATCTTGGACCTCCAGCCTGCAGAACTGTGAAGAAATAAATTTCTGTTGTTTAAGCCAGTCCGTCTGCGGCAGCCCTAGCAAACTAACACAGGGAGCGTCTCCGTAAAAGAAGGCAGGAAGATCGCAGATAAGGGAGATGTGACAACAGAAGCAGAGGGTCTGTGTCAGAGATTTAAAAATGTTACACTCCTGGTTGTTTTTTAAAAGTGATTTTAAACAATGATCATTTGTTATTTCCATTCCTGGCTTGAAAGATGGAGGAAGAGGCCACAAGCCAAGGTGTGCAGATGGCCTCTAAAAGCTAGAAAGGCAAGGAAACCTCTTCCTCTGGTGCCTCCAGAAGGGAGGCAGCCCTGCTGACACATTGATTTTTATCCTCAGAAAATGGTTTTCGGGTTTTGGGCTCCCAGAACCATAGAATTAATTTGTGTTGTTTTAAGCCACTAAATTAGTGGTAAATTCTTAAAATAGTCACAGAAAACTAATCCACACCCACTTGAACTTCTGCAAGTAGTTCAAGTTTTCCTTAAAAAATCACTCAAATAAAAGTCTGTTTCCCAAGCTCCTTGCAGTCCTACAGCTGTGTCCCAGAAAGCCTTCCCGATCCCACCGGCGACAGGCCTTTTCACATCCAATACCAGCAGGATCATTAGCGTATGATACCTAAAATCAATTTCGGGGGACCTGGGCACAGCCAGCCCAGTCTGAAGGGTGAGGGGTTCGCTGGGCCATGGTAAGAACCCTCTCATACTTCCTCACTCAGACTGTAGAGCCATTCTCTGCACACTAGCAGGGCCACAGCCCCCCGGGGCCAGCTCTAGGTGTGGGAGGAACCAGACTCCCTGGGCAGTGGGGCAGCTCCAGAGACCCGAGTAAAGCTGGAACAACTGATAATCTTCCAGCAGCATAACAGACCGAGTCTCTCTTAACATTATCTTGCTGATTTTTGTCTCCAATCAACAATCTGCTAGTGTTGCCGGATGCCCATTTCCCTTGCCTCCCCCTCCCCCTGCATCTGTAGGAGGGCTGGAGGCCTGCCTTTTGAGGACCTGCTCTTTCAGTGTGCCTTCATGTCTGCTGCCTAAGTTAAGGTTATGTCAGGGAGTGCTATTTCCCCCCATCTTTAGGAACCTTGGTGTTTCTGACCCACATGACTTGAAGTCAAAGGAAGAGACAAAATAAAAGCAGATAAAAGAACGAAAAGACAGAGGGGATTCTGGGGATTGGAATTATCCAGGCAGCCCTAGCGAGAGGCTCCAATGGCTCGAGACAGTGAGACTTGAGCTCTACAGCAGGTGGTATTTTTCATTCTTTTGAGCTCAGATATGTTGGCATAGGGACAGGATCCTGTTTTATAGGGCTAAAGGGTATCTTAAAAATCAACTGTCCCTGAGATTGTAACTTGGCACAGCCACTATGTGAAAAGTATGAAGATTCCTCAAAAAATTAATAATAGAGCTCCTATATGACACCGCAATACCACTTCTGGGTATTTATCTGAAGAAAAGAATAGCCCCGACTGGCATGGCTCAGTGGATTGAGCGCCAGCCTGTGAACTGAAAGGTCACTGGTTCAATTCCTGGTCAGGGCACATGCCTGGATTGCGGGCCAGGTCCCCAGTTGGGGGCCTGCAAGAGGCAACCACTTGATGTTTCTCTCCCTCTTGTTCTCCTTCCCTTCCCTTCTCTCTGAAAATAAATATTTTTTTAAAAAGCAGTAATTTGAAAAGATACATGTACCCTGATGTTAATTTTGGCATTCTTCACAATAGCCAGGATATGGGAGTAACCCAGGCGTCCATCGATGGATGAGTGGTTAAAGACGTCACACACACGCACACGTTGGAGTATTAATAGTGAAAAAAATGAAATCTTGCCATCTGTGAAAATATGGGTGGACACAGAAGGCATTATGCTAAGTGAAATAAGTCAAAGACAAAGACAAATACTGTATTTCACTTATATGTGGAGTCTAACAATCAAAACAAATGAATAACCAAAACAAAGCAAAAGCAGGTCCATAAGACAGAGAACAAGCTGATGTCGCCAAAAGGGCAGGGGTAGGGGATGGTGAGGGGTAAAGAACTAGCTTTTTCAATTCCTTCACTTAGCAGGTAGAAACTGATGCTCAGAGAAGTTAAAGGACTTGCTCAAGGTCACAGAGTTTTTTGGTGCAGCTCCAGAACAAGAACCCAGGTGTTTTAAACCCTGGTCCAGGTGCCTGGGTTCCCTGCGGATGGGAGTAGGAGGAACTAGAGGGAAAGCAGTACAAAGAAAGGGCGTGTTCCCTACATTTCTCTGTTTAATTTTGCAAATTTATTTTATTCAACTTGGAAAATGAATACAAATCCCTGGGTATTTTTTGCCGGGGGTGAAGGGAGCGGCATTAACAAGGGAGTAGGAGTCGAGGCAAGGTGTGAGCATCACAGTGGCTGTCTCCCGTCCACGGCTCTGCCCGGGGAGAGGGGCAGAGAATGAGCAGGGGACTCAGGTCCGGAGGAAGACCATGGTGAGAAGGCCTGCAGAGGGGAGAAAGAAAGAGCAAGGTTGTATTAGCAGCACTGGAAGCTCTGGAAGCCCTCTTCCCAGTCCCCACCCCTCTTTCTCTGGGGCCCAGATTCCCTCGCCACTACTGTGCTTACCCAAGATGTAGGCTGCCACCAGTTTTTGTCCCAGGGAGACATGCAGGATTTGGGGCAGTTGGCTGCCGAGTTCATCCTGGAGTGGGAGCAGCAGGAAGGCCACAGAGACTATGCCCGTCAGCAAGAAGAGGAGGAAGGAGCTGGTGGCCAGTTGTGGGTGGGATTCTGGGAAACAAGGCTTGTCAGAAGCTCCAGACCCAACTCCTCCCAACCCAAGGTCCTCCAGGGAGGAGACTAAAGACAGAAGGTGTGGACACTTTTTATTGCCCTTCAGGAGCACAATGCAAGTGTCCTCTCCTCCCTGGAGCCTTTGTCTCCACAGCCACAGAAACCCTCTCTCCTCTGGTCCCTCAGCATATTTTTCCTCCCTTCATTCTTCCTGATTACTGGCTTCTGTGTACATATCTGTCAGGCAGGAAACTCCATCTTCCAGACCTAGCATACAACTTGGTGTGCCATAATTGCTCACAGTACAGGTTTCTTATGGAACTGAACTGAGCTGGCAAATGATAGAAAATCATTCCTCAGCTGAAGTTAAAGCTAAGGAAGAACTTTTCCATCTAAATAGAAGCCAGAAACCAGGGAAACTGCAAAATCTGCTTATTCCCTAACCTGCTATAAAATCTCAACTCCTAGGAATGTTTCCATCAAAAAGCAAAAGAGTCAATCAGAAGACCTCTTCGACTCCAACTGAGCTCATCTCTAGGATAATGCTAGGTCCTCCCTCCCTGCAGAACTCAAGAATTCCCATCCCCCAACTCACTCTCAGGGAGGTGTCTGGCCGTGGGTGGTGCTGTCCAGGAAGGAGGCCCTGGGTGGGGCATTGGGTCAGGCTGTCCCTGAAGTTCAAGGGGGTAGGCTGGGGCCCTCAGAACCGAGGTGATGTCCTTGCGCCCCACCACTCGGCCCTCAGCTCCCTCCTCAGACAGCTCAATTCGGAAGCGGTCCTGGACATCATAGTGGCTGGCAATGGGGGCCACGTGTCGAATCACACTGGTCCCAAGATAGAAGAGAGGCCCATTGAGAGGAAGTGAGAAGAGAGGCAGTGATCCGAGTGGATCCAGGACCCACCCTCCCCGGAAACTTTCCCATAGGGTTGCAGATGGAGGGTGGGGGTGGGGGGAAAGGCTTAAAGAGGACCAGGTCTGAGACCCTAGACCACTGCTCAGTTATTCAGAGAAAGGTAGCAGTGGCCTCTGGCTTCCCCACCCTTCCAACTCACATGTCAATGCAGGACTGAGGCTTCACATATCCTTCTGCGTCAAACACTGTGTATTTGGCAGGTGCTGTGCACAGGACTGGGGGATAAGGGCACAGAGAGACCAACTATTGCCTCAGAAACCCTACACAAGCCTTTCCCATGAAGGCACACTAGAGTCCCCTTGCCTTCTACTCCCGGGGCTCCACATGACTCTCCCAGTACACCAAGGACGGGCTTCTGCCCACATTCATCTCACTCGTCCAGCCCACACAGGCCCCCAATATTCTGCCACCAGCCCCCAGACTCCTAGCAGGAGGTGCCCATCCCTTCACCTCGGAAGCGAAGCGCAGCTCCCGTGGGATTATAGAGGGTCAGCAGCTGCCTGGGTCCACTCCGTTGGTCCGCCCTGAATACTAGATCCGGGGGAAAGACGAGGACCGGGACAACAGGTCCCGAGGTAGGGAGACCGCCCCGGGACTCCCGCCCAGGAGCTCCTGGACCCACCAGCTCTTGGTCTTGGGGCGCCCTGCGGCGCATGCAGGCTCTGGGCGGTGGGACATCGGAGGGCTGAGCTCGGGGGACAGGGCCTGGAGTCTAGAGCTGGGAGGCGGGAGGGGCGAAAGGGAATGGATGAGATCGTGGGGCCATTATGGACTGATGCCTCCACCGCCACCGCCTTGGAACTCTGCTAGATCAGGCTTCCGCAGACCAGGCCCTGGCCTCTGAAACCCTCCCCTTTTCAGCAGCGTCCCTTCCCTTTAGGCCCAGCCCCAAGCCCCACCTGGATAGTCACGCCCACCCGGTAAACCCCGCCCCTTGCGGCTTCCAACTCCCGCTTTATCTCTAGGTCTGGCTCAACATTTCCAGAAACTCTGCTCCACCAGGACCCACCCCTTCCGGGAGCTCGGGGTTCCGCCCCCTTCCTCGGGCCAGACTCCGCCTGCCGCAACGGTCTCCTCAGGAGCTGCCCTGTCCGCCGCCTTCCCCTAGAGACCTTATCTGTGCCTCCGACACCTTCCTGAGCTCAGGCCCGCGCTCTTTTTGGCTTCTGCCTCCGATCTGCCGCCGGTGCTACGAGGTTCACCTCCTGGTGACAGTACCTGCCAATCAAATTTGTGACCAGACCTAGGCTGCCATCTGCCCAAAAGACCGTTTCAGCACTTCCGTCATACGGCTTCTATCATTGGCCAGGGCAGCCTCGTTTCCGCCATAAATATAAGCCGATTGGCACGTTTAAGAGGGGATTGACAGGATCCTAGTGACAAAACTACTGGTGTCTCTATCTAGAACTCTAGCCCTGGAGAGACCCGGACGAGCGTGAGAGCGGGCTTTGTTTCTTCCTCCGCGCTCTGAGACCATCCAGATCGCTAGAATCCCTGCCCACAAAGAAGCCTTCTATCTCCATTTAAATCCCAGGCTCTCCTAGAAGCCTCTGCAACAACCCAGGCCGTTTCCCGCAGTACTAGTTGGAGGTTGCTCCCAGTTGGACTCGAGTCTTAGTCCTGTGTTCCTCTCCTGATTCTCTCCTTCCTGCATGGAACTCTGAAATCAGTCACATTTGCACAGGGAATTAAGATTTACCAACCCCGCCACTTAAATAATCACTCCAAATCTTCAACTTGAATCCTCCTTCAAGATGAGGAAACTTCAGCCCCGTGTACAGCCTACCCCCAGGCCACACAATTGGTTAGCAGTGGAACAAAGACAATCGACCTTATCAGAAAGCCCTCCCTGTGCACCCTATCAAATGTAGAATTTCCCTCGTCTGTCCTCTTAATCACGCTTTTGTTTTCTTCATAGCATTCATAGAGTTACTTGTCTTCATGTTTATTTTACTGTTTATCTCTGCTCCACAGGAACAGAGACTTTATTTTGTTGTACTTTTGGTGCCTAAATCAGCGCATGTGATTTGAAATGTACAAATGACTAGAATGAACTTTGAGCTGAGATCTGATTGAAGTTAGGAATTGAGCTGTGAGCTCTCTATGCAACAGAATTCCAACTAGGGGGAATAGCACAGGCAAAAGCCAGTGTACCAGAGATGGTCAAGGAGCCAGTGTGACTGGAATAGTGGTCTTAAGGGAGGTGAGAGGAGGGGAGATGAAGGATGCAAATCATCTAGAGCCTTTGAGCCCACAGTAGGACTTTGGATTTTATTCTGAGACTGATGGAAAACTATAGGACAGGGCGTATATAAAGTTTCTTTTTAACAGCTTTGAGATATCTTTAACATAGAACTTGTGTATATTTAAGGTCTACAACTTGATGGTTTGTATACATTGTGAAAAGATCACTACAATCAAGCTCAATAACATATCCCTCATCTCTAAATGGTTACCATTGTGTGTGTTTGCGTGTAGGGGAATATTGAGCCAAGGGGTGACAAGATCCAACTTAGGTTCTTAAAAGATGATTCTGTATAGTAAATGTCTGTTGAGTTTAATGAATGAATGAATGAATGAATGAATGAATGAATATAAATCCCCAAGATGGGCACCAAAACCATAGAAATGGGTATGTGGCCCCTTCCTCAGTAAAGGAACATTTATTTGGATAAAAAATGGGTCGCTAGAGCCAAGGTCCGAGGCTGGCCTGGGTTTCAGGCCTGGGACCTAGCAGCCCGAACGGGCTGGGAGGGGCACTTCCTCTTGCTGAGGTTGGTGAGGATCTGGTCCTGGTTGGGCCGGTAGAGAACCACGAAGCTATCTGGAGGGAGGACAGGACCTCTGTTCTCTTCTACCTGACCCATCAGCAGATAACTGGCTCCTGGGGGGCAGGGAAAGAGGGATTGAGGGATCATGTTATATACCTTGTAGATGTACATTCTCATCCAAGCCCCTCAGATTTTACCGCCTTATCATTTCCATGAGGCCAAACGCCCCTCCCCTCCCCTCTACCCCACATCCCTATTACCTTTCTTCATGGGGGGACACTGCTTGCAGGGCACATAAAACTTCAAGGAGGTGTCTGTGGGTGGAGAGGGCAGCTCCAGGCCCCTGGTTTTGTAAGCACCAATGAGACTGACAGTGACAGTGAGGCCTTCCCCTGGGCCCCGAACCATGGACTTGACTGTTCCGGTCACCACTGTGGGAGAATGAGGGTAGTGGTCAGGAGGCAGGAGGCAAGGGCAGGGTTGGAACCAGAGGAGGGACACTTTGGGGACAAGAGGGAAACTTAGAGGAGCTGGAAGAGTGGAGCATGTGAATGAGGCTTCTTACCCAGGTTGCTCATACAGAAGTTGCTCTGCAAGGTGCCTGTCCGCCGGCACTGCTTTGGGCAGGTGACACTGGGTGTATCTAGAAGTGGGAGGTGGCATTGTTTGTGGAGGCTGACCTACCCAGCCAGTAGGAAGGACCACTTTCCCTAAAGCAGCCTCGTTGATTTAAATTTGTTCAGAGTTCTATTCAGCTTTGGGTCGCAGCACCCGTTATTAGCACAGGTGGCACCAGTGAGTGTTGTAGGAATGAACGAATGGGTCCAGGGAGGAACTCTTTGATACACCTTCCTCAGTCTGTGTCCCCTTCCTTCCCCTTCCCACACTCACCAGAGCCCACGGGGGTTGCCTCGGCCTCAGGTGAGGCTTTTGGTTTCTCTGCAGGTGGGAGTTCTGGCTTGACTTTGGGCTCAGCTCCTGGCTTGGGGCCCGGGCCAAGGAGTGGGGGTCTTGGCCGGGCATCCTCCCCTGGGTTCCGGGCCGACCCTTCTTTTGTGGCGCCCCGTGGCAAGGTCCTGTAGGAGGCTGAGAAGCCATCGGCTGTGACGCTGAGGTCCGACACGAACTGGACGAGGAGCTCATTCCCTTCGGAGGAGATGGGACTGCGGGCAGCGGTGGGGCATTGGGGGAGGCGTCAAGGGCCTGCACCTGGCCTCTACCCAGGCCAGTGGCATTTTAACCTCTGCTCCCTGATTGGCTGCATTACATTCCGGACTTCATAGTCGTAGGCTCCACTCGTCTCTGTATCCACGGACCACAGGCCTAGTGCAGAGCCTGGTACCCTACCTGCCCCACCCACTGGTTTGGGGCTGGCGGGTTCAGATTCTGCCTCTTCAGCTAAGCCCCACCCCTCCCAACAGCAGCAGGGTTGGACTCTGGCATCTGGAAGGTGGAGACACCAGGCCCAGCCACCCACCCAGGTCCCGCCCCCTCACCCAGGGGCTGTGTCTCCGCAGAACTTCCCCAGCCTCTTGGCGTCATCGCTCACGGCTCCGTTGAACACGCTAACTGAGTCATAGCGGCAGTAGGTGTCTGGCTCGACGTCAAACTTCCCAAAGGTCAACGAGATCACCTGATGGCAGGGCAGAGGGCAGAGGCTGCTCGGTACTTCTCACCTCCTCCACCTACTACCCACTTAGGGATGCTTGCAGCAGCCTCCTCTCACACCCCTCCATGCCCCGCTCTTAATGCATTCATATAGCAGCAACTTGGAGTACCACATACACCAGAACCCTGCAGTGCTGTCCCTTGCCACAGTGGGCAAGGTCAAGTCCTGCCTCATTCTCAAGGAATAGACCAAGAATCTGCCTCTTCCACCCCCTTCTCCTCCTTCTCCCCCGCCGCCCACACAAATCATCATAGTTTTTCAGCATTAGATACCTCACTGGTCCCAGGTGTTATTTTACATTTTTTGTTTGCATGCAAGCATGTTGGGTGTGTTTTTGCTCCCCACCAGCTAAGCTCAGTGCTTAGGACATAACAGATGCTCTTGCTAGCTGCATGCTGGAGGACGCTGCTCGGATCCCTGAGAGCAGCCCGGGCAGGGGGGTCGGTACCTGGTTTGGGGGCGCGATGATGTGCCAGGAACAGCTGATGCCCGGGGGGTAATCAGACTCGGGCCAGTTGGGCGTGGTCAGGGTTCCCTGGGCCTTCTCCAGCCGCCCCCCGCAAAATTGGTGCTCTGGGGAGGGGAGAGAGGAGTGGGGGTGGGGGGCAGTGGAGACCCTCGGTCAGCTTGAGAAGAGCTCTAGACTGGGAGCTCGTGCAGGAAGGTCGATGTCGGGGTCTCAGGATGAGGAGGTGAGAAGAGGGTAAGGAAAGAGGTGGGTAGGTTAGCAGAGGAGGAGCAAGGCTCAGGGAAGTCTAGGACCTCCTGGCGCCCAGGCTGGCTGTGGAAGGGGGAGGAGGAAATGGCTAGACACGCCCCTTCTTGCCCCTCCCCCTGACCCGCTGCCACACCGTTCCTCTTCCCCTAGTAGATCCCATCTCCCCTGCCCGGCAGAGAAGTCCCCTTTGCAGGCTGGAGAGTCCCCACACTGTGAGGGTTCCCTCAAATTGGGGCATAACTTCCTAGGCCCCTTTAGGAGGTCCTTGCCTCAAACATTTTAGGGAAGACTTCTGCCACCAGGAAAGGGTGATGGGACCGCAATCGGGAGCCCCGGGCTGGGTGAAGGGGACTCCGGGTCGGGGGAACCTGGTCCCCCTCCTGGGGGTACCCCTCGCGCCTGCCAGAGGGAGCCCGATTGCGGACGGGGGCAGGCAATTACTCACCGTCCCAGTAACCCCAGGCCGCCCATTCCACCCGCGGGTCGGTGACCCATTTCCGCCTTGCGCCTGGGGTGGGGCCTGGAAGAGGGGTGGGTGGGAGCAGGAGAGGGGAGAGAAGACGGGGAGGAGGGACTGGAGGGGCAGTTAGTGAGGCAAAAGGGAAAGGGAGGCAATGGGGACCTGGGAGGTTAAGGCTGGGGGCAGGGCATGTGTGGGGTGGGGCCAGGAGAGGGGGAAGGCGAAGGTGAGGGAGGTCTCACCAGTGCCCGAGGTGGCCCGCCCGCTGTACCAGAGCAGGAAGCCTCGTCCTCCTGTGCCCTCATCCGCTGTCATCTTCAGGGTCACCTGGTTGCCAGGGGCGACTATGGGCGCTGGCCGGAAGGTCCCGCAAAAGCGTCCAAGCCGCTGGCCCGAGGTTCCAGACCCGGCAAAGACCTCCAGAGCATCATAACGGCAGGCAGGGTGTAGTTCCAGGTCAAAAACTCGGAAGGAGAGGGACACAGTCTGGCCTTCGGGGACCTGATTGCAGAGACAGTGGTGGGGACCCACAAAGTCAGGTCATAAACAACTCAGGCAGAGGGCACTTCCCTTTCCCCAAGCATTTCCTAGAGAAACTTGGGTCTGAACAAAAAGGGACCCCATCAGGGTGGAGAGCAGGGTGCCTGGACTCTGCACTAGGCTTGCAGCAATCCCGGAGATTGCAGGGGGCAGGAATGATGTTGGGATTGGAGTAACAGGCTTTGAATTAAAGGTTAAGAGTGAGGACAACTGCCACGTATTGTTGTGGACACTGCCGCCATCAGAGGGGAGGGTTCCTGGACTTCCCTGGGGAGAAATGGTGGTACTGGGGGAAGGCATTTGGTTGCCTGAATTCAGGCGTTGGAGACTTTAATGAGGGGTAGTGACCAGAGGGACCTTCTCACCGTGATTGTCCAGATGCACTCCTTATTGGGGGGGTAGTGGTTGGGAAAACTCTCACTTGCCACGTAACCTGACTCCCCAGTCACATCCCCTCCACACAGGAACACGGGTCTGGAGGACATAAGAGGGGTCAGTCATGGGTGAGGGAGCGGTGAACAGACTGGGATAGGGTAATGAGGATGGGGAGGCTGCAGAGGGAAGCCTGGGGGACGAGGGAGAAAGGCCTAAGGGATGTGGAATGGCCTCAGCCAGCCAAGAGAGAACTGGGGTGGGAAACACTACAGTAGAAGATGAGGAAAAAGTGGGGCCAGCAGCTGGGCTATACCTCCAACCCCCCGTCCCAGCCCCCAGTCCCAACAGGAATTCCCGGAATCCTCAGCCCCACTTCCTCATCCTCCCCCCTCACACTGCCAAGCAGTCCACAGCAGCTGCCTAACTACTTCCAGATGTAGACACAGCCACGAGGCTGTGCGGGGGAGGGGGTGGAGTGTTGAGAAGCGGCAGTGATGGCCCTGAAATTGAACCTGGAGATCAGGCTCCCTGAGCTCCCAACCTTTGCTCTGCTCCTGTCCCAGCTAACTACCTGAGTGTCTGACTTCCAAGTCTCCCACTTGCTGCCCCTGCTTTCTCCCACAATCTCTAATTCCTTCCTGGAATCCAGATGTCCAGCTACCAGGCAAGTTCAGGTCTTAGCTCTCTCTCAGGTTCCATGGGGGTGGGGAGGGAAGGATCTAGGTGAATGGCGAAACTTAGAGGGCAGAGGACAGAGGTTGAAGAAATGGGGAGCAGTGGTGTCCTGCAACAGACAGTGGTCTTGCAGCACGAAGGACAGACTTGGGGGCCAGAGAAAGGTAGGTGCTGTGGGAGACCTTGGGGGTGTTGTGTCAGCAAAAGAATCCACAAGATCCACAAGCATAACCCCTCGGAAATTGGCTTTTGAAACAAACTGGAAGTTGCCAAGAGACCTACCTGGTGTAGTTCGGGGTCTGGCCCTGGGTGAAAGGCAGCAGGGCCCATGCAGTGAGGAGGGGCCCCAAGAGGGAGGCTGTGGCAGCAGGCAGCATGGCTGGGGGGAGGCGCTGGGGTCCTCAAGATAGAGGCAGCAGCTGAGTTTAGCAGCGGCAGCAGCGGCAGCAGCAGGGATAATCAGTGCCAGATGAGGCAGCCTC
Organism: Tonatia bakeri; assembly: GCA_004024845.1. Taxonomy (NCBI): domain Eukaryota; kingdom Metazoa; phylum Chordata; class Mammalia; order Chiroptera; family Phyllostomidae; genus Tonatia; species Tonatia bakeri. The sequence continues at coordinate 205,275 of PVIA01000636.1, forward strand.
GGGTGTGTGGGCGTGGGGACTGGCCAGTAGGGAGGGCGGTGGGGAAGGCGGGACAGGGAGAGTACAGCCGGGATAGTGGTGAGTCCAGGGGCCTCTCTAGGTACAGGACACATAAATACTGACCTAAGTAGTGGGTGGAGCAATGAGGGGCAGAGGGAGCATCAGGCCCTCAGCCATAACCTAGGCATCAAGTAATCCCATCTGGAAGCCCTCTCTGTCCAGTGCCCAAGCACCCTGTGAACACAGCGTCTAGTCCTTCCCAAAGACTCTCCAGTCCACTCATGATCCTCTCTCCATTGATGCTTCCTTAGCATCCACAGGAAGTCCTTTCCTGGGCTCCCAAACTTGAAGCATTCGCCCCCTACCTGACCACCACCTGCTCCAACTGATTTTCTACTCCACATCTCCAGCCTTCTCTCTGCCCCGAGTCCAGACAAGGCCAAGGAGAAAAGAATTCTGCTCATCCATTTTCTCCCACATTATCTGTAGGTACAGGAGTGGGGCAGGGAGGCATGGCATGTAAAGGGGATGTCTCCCTTCCGGAGGAAGAGGGTGGAGTAGAAAGTAGGGGAAAAGGACATGAGAGACCACAGCTGGACGGTAGGCAGAAAGCAGAGAAGGGAGGGGCTGACTTCACAGGGATGAAGGAAAATGGAGAGAACACTTTCTGAAGTCAGATGTGGCTTCCTCTAGATGAAAATAAGAGGATCCAAGTGGGGGCACTAAGTAGCATGTGTTGACTGAGTTGTACCAGAAGGTGGGGCTAGGATTTCCAGTTGAGAAGACTGGGTCAGGCCTTGGGAGTGGATGGGGAAAGCAAACCAAGGGAAAGCAAACTTGAGGTGCTCTGAGCTCTGCAGAACCTGAAAGCTTGAGCAGCTTCTGCTGTGCCTGCCCCTGTCCCCGCTCCTGCCCTCCCCCACCCCCGAGCCAGGCATCAGGTAGCCCATTCCAGCCCCACTGTCCTCCCAGGCCCCAGGGTTCCAAACTGGGCCTTACTTCAGCCTTTTATTCTATTTGTCCATCAAATCTCTCGTCCATGATAGTGAGGCTGGGGGCCCCTTCCTGGGCAGCCCCCTGAACATTTTACAAAACAGTTCCCTCCCCACCCTGGTATGCCCAGCAGCCCCCACCCCACTGTGCTCCCCTCCCCGGGCACAGTGCTCCTTGCTACCACTCCATCTCTCCTAAGCCTTCGGCCCAGAGCCAGACTCTCCCTCCAGGGGAGAGACTAGGAGGAGTGCTCAACTCTCAGGGGTTGGGGGGGCCTTGGCCGACCCCTCCGGCAGCCTTCTGTAGCAAGTCCAGGGCTTCCCAAAAGAAATCCTTCTGTGCAGCCATCAAAGGCATCCAGCCCACGATCTGCTTCATCTTTGCCATGCGGTCCTGCAATGTGGAACAACTGTGGATCTGGTTGAGGTACTCCTTACAGGCCCAGGCTGTCCCCCCAGGGTCCTGGAGTACTCCGGCCCGTGGGTTGGGCTCAGGGGTCCCCACCACTTTGCTGGCTGGCAGGTCTCGGTAGGCAGGATGGTGCTCAATGTCGTGGCTGGACAGCATGTAGAGACACTCTCTGGTAGAGCAAAGGGAGCAGGCACACAAAGGGACCTGGGAGGAAAGAGGGGTGTGGCTGAGTGGGGCCTTTACTGAGGGGTTCCCACCAAGCCCCAGCTGTTGCATCCCTCCCCCTCAGACCAGCCCTGAGCCAGTGAGTGAGCTGGCTGGCTGAGCCCCGAGGTTATATGAGGTCAGAGAGGGCCAGCAGGATCTGCTAAGGAAAAGAGCCAGGAGCTATGGTGCATGGCCGGAAAGGTAGGTGGATGGTGCTGGGGAAATGGGGCCCCAGGGTGCCTGCAGGAGTCCCAGCTACAATCTTGCGGGCTACCTGCCCTCTCTGGTTGCCCGCTCGCCTAATCCTGCTCATTCTGACCTTCACATGGAGTTTGACGAAGGAGGCACTCCCCTTAGGCCATCCGGGGAGGCGGCCTCCAGCCCCACAGCCACAGCCCAGCAGCTCCTTGCTGAAGTCCGAGCCCTGGCTCAGCACCAGGGAGTGGTTGAGGCCACACCACAGGGCAATGGGGTGTTGCAGATAAAGAACCTGAGGACACAGGGCCAGGGCTCCTAAGGGGGGAACATCAGAGCACTGGGGGCCCAGGTCAGAGAAGGGTGATGGGATGGCTCAGGGCAGAATCTAGGGGAACTAGGAGAAGGAAGAAATAGGACCCAGCACACCTTCCCCAGGTGGTCTGCGCTGCTGAATGAAGACCAGCAGCGATCTCTCCCTCACTGGCTCTCTCGCAGCCCCAAACGGCCTACCATATGGGGTCTAGCACTTGTGTTGGTTCCTCATCTTTGTTTCCCAGAAAATAGGTTACGTGCCTGAGGCTGGGGCCGGCAGTCTTCCCTCATTCTCACACCGCAGGCCTGAGCCGGCCCAGCCTCTCACCCTGCCTTCCGGCCTCAGGTTGAGGAATGCCCTTCCTCTTCCCCAGGCTTCAAGATACAATCTCTCCTTTGCAATTCCAGGTTAACCTCCAGGAAGGATTACCCTCTCTATCATTTTCAGTTTTTCATATTATCCTGCTTTGAAAAAACATTTCCTTCTGATTTTGTTTTTTAGGCAAAAGACCTGGTTACATGACCAGTCTGGGATTGACCACATTCCTGTTCTCAACACAGCCAGTCCTTCCTGAACCTTCCTGTGATCTGGCTTTTCTCCCTCCTATGCTTACTGACATGTTCTCCAAATGCACTTGACCTCCCAGCAGCCAAATCCCAGGGCCTCTCCTGAATGTTTTCTCCCGACACTGTGAGTGCTTTAATTTTGAAAATATAGATAAATAATTTATAGTCATTGTAGAAACATAAGATATTGGTGAGCAAAAATTAATGGAAAAATCACTGGAAATCCCACCACCCACTGTTAGCATCTTGCTGGATATTCTTTCTCACTGCTGTCTACACAAATGTATACAGTTGGCCAATGAACACAGGTGTGAACTGCACTGTCCACTTATACCCAGATTTAAAGCTCAAGTCCATTTACATGCAGATTTAAAAAATCTGTGTATAAATGGGCCTCTGCAGGTGAAACCTCTGTTGTTTGAGGGTCTAATGTATTTTTAATCCACGGTTGGAAATCCAAATATATGGAGGGTCAACTTAAGTTAGGTGTGGATTTTTGACTACGTGGTGGGTTGGTATCTCTAACGCCTGTATTATTCGAAGGTCAACTGTAAGTTGTCTTTTAAAACAAAAATGAGATCATACTATGTAAACCATTTCACACATACTTTTCACCTAAAAATATGGCATGATCGATTTTCCATGTCAGAAAAGTATATTCCTACATTATCACTGTCACCATTAATCACTTCCTCCTCTGTGAAACTTCTGGAAACTTCTGGACATGGCGTTTGAGGGCGAGCCTCCTGTGTCAGTGACAACTTTTCCATCCCCTCTGCCTATGATGGCAGCTCCCACCCGGGTTTGCTTCTGTAGGTCTGCTTTTGTCATTTCAACCTTGTTCCAACTTGGAACCAAATTGCCAGCAAAATATTCCCACTTTACTGTTCTACTCTCTCTGCGAAAATGTCCCAAATTCATCCTCTTTCCTCAGAGCAGAGTCACCAGCTCACACGTGTGTTGCTGATACCGTCTTTCTTCAAGGGAGCTATTGTCAGAGTCCACTCACACCTAATCAGTTCCCAGGGCCTGTTCCTTTTCTTTCAAAACATCTCACATATCCATTTCTCTCCCTTCTCGCCGCCACTATACCGGCCTGGGGCCTTGGTGCCCGTGCTGCTCTTACTCAACAGCCTCCCAGTGGGCTCTCACTCGCAGCCTCCGGTGCACCCCAGCCAGTCGGCCTGTTCTCAGTCGTCTTTGTGGGCTGCCCTCTCCTGCTCCAGGACCCCAGACGACTCTTTCCCAAGTCTGTACTTCTCCAAGCTCACGCCCACCTACTCCACCTCACACTGCCTATTTACAGAATGCCCTCTTTCCCCTGGTCAGGCCAGTTTTTTCACTTTCCCAGGTATGTGCCAGCTTTGTCCTCGTCCCCATGGCACAGATGCCTCTCCCTATCCCTACCTGAATCCTATCTAACCCACTAGGTCCAGCTCACATCTCACTTCTTGCTGCTCCAGGCCCCCTAGTCTCCCCGCTTCACTAAATTCCTCTGGCACTTACGGCATGCGCTGCACAGAACAAACCTCCTAGTGTCAGCCCTGGGTTAAGACACGCAAAATACTGTTTGGCTTGACCTCCTGGGGAGTAGGAAGTGGAGTCTATGGAAATTGGAAAAGTGGAGCAATCCAGGGGTGAGGAAATTGGAGGAGGGGATCAGGATGAAAATTGCAGGGAAACAGTCTCACCTGTGTGGGTTCCCCTCGGTCCATTTTGTCCCCCGTTCCCAGCTGCCCATATCTGTTATTTCCCTGCATAAAGATTCGGCCAAATTCATCCACCAAACCAAGGTGATTGTAGCCGAGAGCACAGAATAGGACCTAGAGGGTAAGAGAGGGTAGATGGGCATTCAGTTCCCTCCAGAGGAACCTTGAACTCCAAAACCTCCCAACCACCAGCCTGCTAACCCTGGGTGATCTCTTTTGGCCTTGCCCTCTATGTCACCCCTCTCTCTGGGCTTCCTGTCCCTCCCTGATCAATCATTTGACTCCTGCTCATATTTCAGACCCTCAGAACCTTTCAATCCCTAAAGCCCCTCCAATTTTGTTCTGCCCCATCCCTCCAGGATCCTACCTTGGCAGGCAGTGAGAGAGCAAGTGGCATCTGCTGGTCCAGGGGGTCAAAGGCTTGAAGAGTCCCAAAGAGATCACGATACACCCCTGGGGTATGCACCTCAAAATATACTCCCCCCTGGTCTGGGGGTTGGGTGTCCTCAGCTCAGCAGCTTTGGGCACCCATTTCCTAGGGTAAGGCGTCATGTTGGATGAAAACTACAAGATCCAAGGAGTCTCATGCTCACTAAAAACGCACCAGCTATGATGTCTGGGAATCTAAACAACATCTTTTTACTAGGATGCCCTAGGTGTCCACCCCAGAGCTGGAATAGGGATTGAGGGTGATGGTGTCTATATTTGGAAGATCTGTCCAAGGTTGGGGTCTGGAGAAGAAGGGAGGTGGTTCTTACCAGTAATGTAAAGAGTACTGCTCTGGTTGGAAGCCATGCAGGTCACACGCAGGTGAGGCAGGCAACGGGACACCTTCCTCAGGGCCAGCTGTACTGTGTAGGAGCGTGGTTGGTCCAGCTGGGTTTCATTCACTACCAAAGAGTAGATCTTTCCTTCCTCTGGGGGGTGGGGGAACAGATGATTATATGAAGGAAGGGACCCTTCGATATCCACATTAACTTTCAAAGAGATTCCCCTAAGCCACACAGGATGAAATGTTTACTGCCCTAGAGTGGGGTTGGTAGAAAAAGGGTAGAGATGAAATAAGGAAAGTGTGACCTCAGGTTTCCCAGAATCCAGTTCCTTATCACCCAAAATAAATCAGGAAGTCCTTCAATGGAGAGAAAACCTAGAAGATCTGGCAGAATCCAGTCTGAATGTTGGGAATTCCATCTGGGGATTCAGGGCCCTGCATAGCAGTAAGAAGTCCAGAAGGTCTCAGGCTTGGGAGTGTGGTCAAGTACAGGAAACACTGAGAAAATAGGGGGCCAGTTTGGGGTACGAGATACCTGGCATGGAGTTGGGGAGATTAGAATTCGAAGCAGGGCCCTTGACTCATATGAAATACACATAATCTTAGACTAGGAACAGATGAACACAGAGCTATTTGGTCTGAGATGGCCTGCAGAACCCTGAGAGAGGAGAGGCCTCCCCGCTCTCCTACTTTAGGACCCCTGCAGCAGGTCCTGAAGAACCAGCAGACAACAACTTGCAGAAAACAATTTGCAAACCACTGCTTAAAGCCACACCTGTGAGGAGCAGCAGAGCCCGCTGAGTCTCCTGACCAACCAGCACAATCTGTTTAAAGCTCATGGAGTGGTGGAAGGTCATCTTGAAGACCCGCTGCCCGTTGGACTGCAGGTAGACCTCGACACAGTCACAGGCCTGGCTGCCAGTCGCGCCAACCACTTCCAGCTGCTCCCGAGTAGCCAGTACATAGAGGTATTTGCGGTAAACTGTATCACATCTTGGGTCTGAGGCAAACTGTAAGAAAAGACAAAGGTGTCTGGGATCTAAGGCTTGGAGTGGGATGAGGCTGGGGTGGGAGATGAGACAGTTGGGTACAGAGCTGGGAAATGGGGACTTGTTTTCCTGTTCTGGTTATGGGAAGGCAATTTGATGTGGGCACTGGGTCCCCGGAGGCTGGGTGGGTTCTTAGCTGCAGAGATCTGCTACTCACATCCTTGGCTCCTCGACACAGCACAACATAGCGGCAGGCACGCTTCCACTGGATCTGGCCAAGGGTGGAGGAGACCAGAGCATTTTTGAGGAAGAAGAGAGTCCCCGCATAGTCAAGGATGAAGACGTGGTCCTTGGTGGGCAAGAAGCGGCGGTAGCCATGGGCTAGCAGAGGGGCTACGCTCTTGTTGAGACAGCGGCGTCGGCCCCCAAATGCCTGGAAATACAGGCCTTTCGTGTCTGGAGAAGGTAAGGATATGAAGAGTTCAAGGGGTTGGGATGACACAAGGGAGATGAATCAGAGCTTGGGCAAACAAGATTTCTTAGACACCCTGGTATTTAGCTCCTCTCCACCCCCAGGACTGGGAAACAGACCCTTCCGAAGGACATAGGGAAGCCTTAGAGGGCATCCTCAATTATACCCGATGTCTGAATGTTGGTTTTCTGGCCCACCTCAACCCAGGGCCATAAAAATGCTTCTAAATAAGCACTTCTTTGGTGCAAATTTGCATCAGAGACATTAAGGGAAATATAATAGTATGTAGAAAAGAAGCAGAGGGGAGAAGGAGGAAGAGGAGTGAAAGGGAATGCTCAGAAAGACCAGTAACCCGCCTTCACCCTGAATTCTGGATCTGCTGTGTGGATATCCCTTAATCTGTAGTATGTGAGATGAAGGGGGTAGGCAGGGGCTCCTTAGGAAGGGAGGGGGGTTAGAGCATGTTTCTCAATCTGGGGGAGATTTTATCCCATAGGGGTCACTGGTTGTCACAACTGAAGGAGATGCTACCTGTATCTAGTGGGTAGAGCCCAGGAACACTGCTAAACATCCTATAATACACAGCCCGCACACTTTAAAGGATTATTTGGTCCAAAATTTCAGTAGTGACAATGTTGAGAAATCCTGGTTTACAGGAGGGCAAATCTGAAGGTTTGGGGCGTGGAAGATGTCTCCAGGGTAAGATTTGGGAGACAGTTGAATATGGAAGGAGACACAGCAAGGAGGCTAGTAATGAGGGCTCTGGGTGGGACATGTACAGCCATCAGAAGGTGGCTCTAGAGACCTGAATTACTCAATGGCATGTTTGAACGTAATAAGTTTCTTCCAGAGAAAGGGGCCCTGGAAGGTTGGCTGGGAATGCTGAGGTCATCAGGCAACTTTATGGAACGCGAGGGGTCCCAGAATAAGGTAGGACAGAGGCAAAGAGAACTGGAGGTTTTGGGGAAGCTGTACAGTTAAGAATGGCAGCTCTCTTCCAGGGCCGGACCCCAGAACCCTGCTCCCGTAGGCGGGGACTGAGCCTGCGACAGATGCGTCTCCACACGCCCTCAGCATCGCACACTTCGTGGAAGTAGTGGCAGGTCTGGCCTAGGGCGACTACATCTCTTACTGGAAGAAATGAGATGATGTGTTCCACCTGTGGAGGGGGGGAGGGATGAAGGGAGGGTCATCGGGGGCCCCTCAGTGGTCTGGCCCCTAGTCCTTTATTCTTAATATTTCCCCCTCCCCAAAGACTCACCAGCTCTGGGGGGAACAACTGAACAGAAATAGGGTTCCCTCTTCCCTTCTTCTCTTCACCCCCAGGCTCTGGGCCACATGAAGGGCAGCTCCGCTTCACCTACCCAAGAAGAAAGGGGAGCAAGGGATTCGCAGAGAATCATCTCTCGGTTTCTTCCTCCTCTCAGTCTGTCTTTCATTAACTACTATCTTGGAGGTTCATAGCTCTATCTCCCAGCTTAGTGCTGTCAAATCCTCCCATCTTTCTCTCTAGGTCCAAGGTCACCCCTCCCTGTCTACCTTGTTCTTTGGTCCAACTTCTCCAAGTAATCCTTCCCCAGATATCTTGCTATCCTCTTGCCCTTCCCTTGCCTTGTCTCCACCCCTCACCCTGAGCCTCTCCTCCCATCCGCACAGCCCTGCGAATTTTTGCAGCTTCTGTCTCAGGCTTCTCCTCACCATCCTGACTGCCCCCTCCCTGCTCCTGTCCTCATCTCTCCGAGCCCCTTGGCACCCATCTTGGGCCCAGTCCCTGCTGCCTTTCCCACACCATGTCCCCTGCCTGGGCTTGGGGACCTCTGGGGCCCCTCTGCCTCCTAGGCCCTCCCCCATGGAGTCTGGGGCAGACAAACCTCTGTGACCTCACTGCCTAGCCACTGTGACCTATTTTCCCCAACCTTGCCAGAGATTTTCTCTTAGACAGCTCCTCAGTTCTGGTTCAGTTCTAGCCCCTCTATGGCTTGGCATATGCATTTTCCAGGAGAAATACAGTGTGAACTCCTGGTTGACGGGGTCTTTACTTTCAGGGAGTAGTAGGAGGTTTTTCTACTACTCAAGTAGGAGGTTTACTCGAGGCCTTTTTAGCACTAACTCCGTAGAGAAACACTGGTAAATTTTTCATATCTAGCAGGCCAGAGCCTCCAGGGGATTTGTAGCTCAAGAGTGTAAACTCAAAACAAAAAAAAAAGTATCAACTCAGTTTGACAGGTGAGATGGATAGTGGCCCTGCTAATGATCATCTGTCTCACAAAAGCATGCACCAAATTAAAGTAGGGACAATTCAGCACAAACTCTTTACAGTCTTACAAAAAATACACCCAAGCCCTGGCTGGTGTAGCTCAGTGGATTGAGCACAGGCCTGTGAACCAAAGGGTTACCAGTTCAGTGCCCAGTCAGGGCACATGCCTGGGTCCTCAGTAGGGGACACATGAGAGGCAACCACACATTGATGTTTCTCTCCCTCTCTTTCTCCCTGCCTTTCCTTCTCTCTAAAAATAAATCTTAAAAAAAAAAAAAAAAGCAGCCAAAAGCCGGCTGCTTTCCTGGGTCAGTAACATCACTGCATGTATGAAGGGCAATCTATTATGGTGGAAGAAAGGGCTAGATTTACTCTGAAAGCTTAGCATATCTCCTAGAGTCTAAAACATAGTCTTATGTATGGGGCGGGGGAGGAGGGGGAAGGGGGAGAGTGATGTTTATGAGGAGAAACAGGAATTGGGGTTGTGTCTGTCCAGGTAGGGGCAGATCTGCACCAATAAATCCAAGGAGTAGCTGGCTCTTTCAAGGGCTCAGAGGAATCCAGTCCAGGTCAGCCAGCTGAGCTGCACAGTATTGCAGACTTGGTTTACTGGGCTAACAGACCCACCCAATCAAACTCTCTTATTCATGGTGACCAGTAAACAGCTGGTTTAGGTTACCTAGGATGAAATTTTAAAATATTTTATTTATTTTTATAGAGAGCGGAAGGGAGAGAGGGAAAGAAACATCAGTGTGTGAGAGGTACATCAATGGGTTGCCTCTGGCACACACCCAAACTGGGGACCTGGCCCCAGACCCAGGCATGTGCCCTGACTGGGAATCAAACCGGCAACCTTTCAGTTCCTAGGCCGGCACTCAATCCACTGAGCCACATTAGCCAGGGCTAGGATGAAATTTTAATAATTCAATAAATCTTTAGGCATGTCAGTATCTGAGATGTGATTTATGAGTGGATAGACAACTACTAACGTACTAAGTGGACTACTTAAGTCCTCAGGTCATCTAAAAGGATGTTAGATCGCTCTGCAGATAGAAAAGGCATAGTCAGCTTCGTCTCATTTCTGCATCCCCTTTATTCACTCCATTTCACCCCAGGAGGCAGAGGGGGAGGACAGAAAAGCCCACCGTAAAAGCTCATGCAGTTGGAAGCCTGGGCTCTAGCGCAAGCTGTCAGCACCTTGCTGTTTGCTCCTGCCAACTCATCCACTTCCCTCCGCCTCAATTTCCACACTTGTAAAGTAGAGGACTTCTAGATGAGGGGCGATCCCTTCTAGACTAATCCCCCAGTCTTGTTCACACAATTCCTGTCCCGGCGCGCTCCACTGGCTGGGCTGGTAGGCCGGGTGGCAGCTCTTGAAGTTTTCGCGGGCTCCTGGAACCCTCCCTCCAAAAGTTGAGGCGGTCATCTTAGGCTCTGGGAAGCCGCCCGCCGGGTCTCAACTGATCATCGCAGAGCCTCAGGCTTCGCAGTCGGAATGGCCTCCATTGAACGACCCCCTGGTGCACGGGTCTCAGTGTTTCCCAGCACTCCTTGGTATACTTCATGCCCTCAAAGCTGGCTCGCTCCTTAAAACACACTTCGCACACACTACTGCCCCTACAGTGCTTCCAACCCAAACGTGCGCAGCGCTCACAGTCTTTACCTTAGTCTCAAGGTTGTAGCTCACGCACCTCCTCCTTAGCGAAGGGACCGCCTTTTCTCCCATGCTATTGGTAGGTAGATCCGTTTTTCAGAGAAGAGGTCGGGCCAGGTTCCCTTCAGAGAATCTAATTGGCTTTCTTAACAGTCACTCGCCTGTATATGGCTTGCGATTGGTCTTCATTACAAGAGGACCAGGCGCCCCGGCCTTGTGGTCTCTCTGCCCCTATCCCTTCTAGTTGAGAGCTGGCGTCCCCGCCTCCTGGTTGGACCTGATTGGCTCTATCTCCAACCCTAAGTAGTGTGATTGGATGCGGCTGCACGGGTCGAGCCAGGTTGAAGCGTCGGCCGTTGGCGAGAGCTCCATTCTAGTCCTCCTCCTTTCTCTCGCCTCACTCCAGCGCCGGAGTCTCCACCCCCTGGCGGGTTCTGATTAGCCACTTCCTACGCGTCTAGGGACCACGATTGGTTCACCTGGTCTCTGGGCCCACTTCCTCCCCCTTGAAGTCACTACGGCGGCTCCAAGGAGGGGGTGGGGGGGGGAAGAAGGGACGGCCGGCCCCGTCAGTCAGGCAGCGGCAGCCGCCGGGAGCGGATGGCGGCGGTGGTAGCGGCCCCACTCTCCTGCGGGGGTGAGGAGGCGGCGGCCACAAACTCCGTTCCAGGATCTCCGGGTCTGCCTGGGAGCCGCAGTGCAGAGCGGGCCCTCGAGGAGGCCGTGGCTACCGGGACCCTGAACCTGTCTAACCGGCGCTTGAAGCACTTCCCTCGGGGCGCGGCCCGCAGCTACGATCTGTCAGACATCACCCAGGCTGGTGAGTGCACCGGACCTAGAGCCCAGATGAGACCCTCATTTGCATAGCCCCGCCCCTTCGTGTGCTACTCCCGGGGAGGGGAGTCTGGTCCTTCACCTGGCAGTCGGTGTTCTTTACTCTGCTAATTTGCATAAACCTGCTACTACTCCCTCCCCACCTTAAGAACTACTAGACAATGACTGCGTTTCTCGTTTGCTGGGTAAGCCCCGAATTCCTGGCCGAATGTTGTGAGCTGCCCGCCCTTCGCTTCTCTTTATTTGCATATTGGCGCACCTGTAGAATGGTCCCGCCCCTCACCTGGTTGGCTTATTTGCATGGCTTCTTCAACCTCAGTTCTGATCATTCCATAAAGCAGCCCCCATGAACCCCTCTAATGACTCCTTTCTCTTCTTCCACTTCGTCTGCAACTTTCCCCATTCTAGAGATCCCAGGAGACTTAGGACGCCTTTCCCATGGATTTGTCCCTAACAACCTGTTGTTTCTGCTTTTCTTTCTTTGTGTGTGTAGTTTTTGCTTGTAGTCCCGCCCCCTAAGGTCCCCGGCCCTCTCCACTTTTCGCCCAGCCAGCCTATGGGAAAGAAGCAAATCTTCACCTCCCCTCTTTTCTCCCCAACTCTTCCGCCCATTATTCCTGACCCTCTTATCTGAGACTCCTCCTCCTTCCTGCGTGTGTGAGGTCACTGTGGAGCCTGTGACCTCATAGGGACCCTAGAATTCCCATTTCTGATCTGCTTCCCCCTGGGGAAGATACTTGAGGCAGTTGCTAGAAGGAAGGAAATGTTATCTTCTGGCTAGGAGGGCTGGAAACCTAGAGACTGACTATCCTTCCACTCCCCCACCCGCAGGATCCCTCTAATCATGCTTCCTCCACCCTGGTGTCTGTTGATGGTGGGGTTTGGGGGACTCTACTATGACAGGTGAGTCAGGCCTCAGCTGCTCTGGAGACAGCCTATGACCTTGGGCTGGCAGCTGTATGTGTGCGTGTGGCGGGGTGGATTGGAAGAAGGGAGGAGGACTGCATTCCCGAAGCCCCACCCCGGCCTAGCCCAGGGTGGGACTAGGGGTTGGATCAGTGTCCTCCTCACTGTTGACACTGCCATGGGACTGCGTTTCTCCCCTAGCAGGTGCCTGCTTACCTGCAAACACTGAAATGGGCACAGACATACTCTTCCCCCACTGTCCTGGGAAGAACCAGTTTTAACTTTCCCACTTTTCTTGGGTTTCTGGGTAAATGAACGTGCCCACTATGCAGTGAGTGAGTTCAGGGAATGAATGGGTGAGCCCCAGGAGCCATCCTCTCTGTCTCCCGAGCCGCCTAACCCCCAAGCTCCAGATTGACCTCAGCAGCTGTGTGACACTCGATGTCTGTTCTCCTTCCCCTCCCCCTTGCTTGTTTTTTTGACAAAGACCAAATGTTATTCTTTACTTCCTTAGGGCTCTGTCTCTGAGTGGACTCCTGGGGAAAACTACCAAGAACTCCCTGATCTTCCCAGCTCTCCCCCCTCCCCTCCTCCCGTAGCATTCCGGCTCAGGGTGCAGCCAGTTCTCCTGCGAGCGAGCTTGTGTAGTGAAGTGGGAAAATTCCTGCTTTCTGAGAACCCCTTTCTGCCCTGCTCTCCATGCAGGAATCCTCCATCCTTTCACAACCCAGGTTCTAGGCCATGTGGGATCTATCTTGTCCAGAACTCTCATCTCTGTCCCCGCTCCTCAAGCAGGGTGCTTATAGCTTAGGGCGGAAAGGGGAAGTGACAAAAACACAGCCAGTGTTGCTGGTACCCTGCCCTCCAACACCTCCTTGCCCTCCAAACCAGACTAAAAGCATCACCACTCTGCTGCCAGATTTGAACCTTCTTCTCCTGCTTTCCTAGTACTTTCTGAACCAGTGTTTTCCATGCATGTTTCCTATGGCACAGGTCCCTCTTAGCCCTTGGGCTGTATTCCTGGTGCCTGGTAGTAGGATGACTCCTGAGATGGGAGGAGGGGCCACCCTCACAAAGGAGAAGTGTAGCTCACTCTCTCACAGACCACATCCTGTGCCTCCTGTGCCCTGCCTCCTCCTGCTTGGGCTCCCTTCCGCTCCTAGCTTTTGCCCCTCACCACCTGCTTACCCCATTATAAATTGTTCTCCTCCCCACTCATCCGTACATATGTGTGCGCACACATTTGGTGGTTGCAGAGAAAGTGGGCAGGTGGAGGATGAGAGTAGGAAGACTGCATGTGGTCCTCCCCCCACTCCAGAGCCGTCTTCTCCTGTGACAGGTCTGTGTGCACCAGGGTTGGGAGCAGAAAGGGAGAGAACAATCCCTGGGGTATCAGACTGTCAACCCTGCAAACACAGGGCCCACTAGAGTTAGTACCTGACAGATTGTTTCTACTTCACTTCCCGTCACAAGACCCATTTCCTTGGGGGATATGCCCCAGCTTCTCCTCCCCTCAGCTTTTGCTCACTCCTCCCTTGGGAGGGCCATTTAAGAAGCTCATCCGAGTACTGCTGCCTAGGACTTCCCCCAGAAGGCCCCAGGCTCCTCCCAATGCAGGCCAAGCAGAAGAAACATAAACCCAGGCATAAAAGTCTAAGCAGTGAGTGCCTCCAGACTGGTGGGAACCCAAATGCCTGACTCTTTGCATTGAACTAGTAAGCCACCACCTGAGTTAAGGAGTCAGTAATAGACTCTACCCTCCTTTCCACCCTCTCCACTAGTGTCTGTGTTCAATGCAAAGGAGGTGATTGCTTGAAGTCTGGGGCAGTAAGAGAGGAAGTAGAGGAGGGCTAGTGGAGCTATAAGAGGGTGGGAATGAGCTGGTCCTAAGAAGGTGCGTCTGGACGGGAGGGACCAGAGGACTCTAGCTCCCTCCTCCAGCTTGGTTGACTTGCATTTCCTTCTTGGTCCTGGGGAGTCTGTTACTTCATAGACCCTTGGACCTGGCTTGCTAATCCCAGGGACTCGTGAAAAACTGTTGTCCAGTGTTGGGGGCCTTAACTCTAGAGTCAGGCTGTAATGACCTTTGGTTTTTCCCCTGGGTTGAAAACAGGTTGAGGCTGGGAGACAGGGCTCCTGAGGAAGGATGGGCTTTCTCAGTGGTTCCCTGAAGAGATTGTCCATCTTCTTACCTTGAGCCTCCCAGCTCTATTGCCTTGCTGTTTTCTTTGGAGCACTAGCACTCTCCTAAGATCACTGTCTTCCACCTCTCCTGGCATCACAGAGCAACAGGAACCACAAGAGTTTCAGAATCCAGACACCCTTTCAGGGTGGCCCTTCATTGATTTGTTTGAAGACAGCATTCATGGCTTGTCCCACCCGCCACCCCAAGTTTGGGCATCTCCAGCCCAGTGACCCTAAGGCCTTTGCCTTCCCTTTGCCATTCTGGTCATGCTTGGAATGTGCTCCATTTTGCAGAAGGCTTTGTTCTCTTTCCAGGTAGCCCATGTTTATAAGCCTGACTCTTCAGGTCTGCTGGGGAGGTAGCGGGCTGGGCACATAGTTCTGGAGAAGTTCAAGGTCTTCCTGCCCAGGCTGGACATCTCCATAGTTCTCTCCTGACTCTTGCTTCCCTTAGACCTATCCCGCAACCGGTTCCCCGAGGTGCCAGAGGCAGCGTGCCAGCTGGTGTCCCTGGAGGGCCTGAGCCTGTACCACAATTGCCTGAGATGCCTGAATCCAGCTTTGGGGAATCTCACAGCCCTCACCTACCTCAACCTCAGGTAGGCAGGCAGAACCAGGGGAGGGTGCAGCTTATCCTCACCCCCAAGCATCAGTGTACAGTACCCTGGGTGACCCTCCTGATGACCTTTGGAGGAGGGCCACACTGAGGTGCACTGCGCGGGGAATGAGCCCACTGCCTCTCTTCCTTCCGCAGCCGAAACCAGTTGTCATCGCTGCCATCCTACATCTGCCAGCTGCCCCTGCGGGTGCTCATTGTCAGCAACAACAAACTGGGAGCCCTGCCTCCTGACATCAGCACCTTGGGAAGCCTGCGGCAACTTGTGAGAATGAGGAGGAGCAGGGCTAGAAGAATGACTGTAGCGCCAGGCACCAGGGGCTTTTTTGCGGGAGAGGTTGAGGAAAGGCAGGATGTGCCCTAGGGGAAAGTCTAAGACTAAAGGGGGTGGCCAGAGACAGGAGACAGGTTCTGATGGTCTTGTTGATTTTTTTCCTCATTCCAGGACGTGAGCAGCAATGAGTTGCAGTCCCTCCCCACAGAGCTGTGCAGCCTCCCTTCCCTGCGCGATCTCAATGTTCGGAGGAACCAGCTCAGCACCCTGCCTGATGGTGAGGAAAAGGAAGAATTGGGTGCGGGGTGGGGGGTGCAAAGAGAAAGACAGACTATGTTGGAGAAGAGAGGAAAAAGGAATCATCACAGAAAACTCATGCTTAATTGCCCTGACCTGTGTGGCTCAGTTGGTCGGGTGTCATTTCGCAAAGCGAAAGACCGCTGATATGATTCCCCATCAGGGCACATGCCTGGGTTGCGGGTTAGGTCCCCAGACTGACAGAGCAGGTACTAGAGGCAAACCAATTGATGTTTTTCTCTCCTGTCAATGTTTCCCTCCCTCTCCTTCTCCCTCCATTGCCTTCTCTCTAAAAATAAATAAATAAAAATCTAAAAAAAATTATGCTTAATTGGCCAGGGTTTTGCATTGTATGAAACAGATTGTAAATTATTCTATTTGCTCTTG
This sequence comes from Tonatia bakeri, assembly GCA_004024845.1. Lineage (NCBI taxonomy): Eukaryota > Metazoa > Chordata > Mammalia > Chiroptera > Phyllostomidae > Tonatia > Tonatia bakeri. The sequence goes on from PVIA01000636.1 coordinate 221,314, forward strand.
ACCAGCACCCACTGAGGCTGGCAAGGCATGTGTTATTAGCTCTATTTTACAAATGTGGGGAAAGACACACATAGGTGAGTGCAGTGACTCCCTGTAGAATCTCAAGGACAGAAGAAGCCTTCAAGGTTATCCGGGGTCACCACTCACCCCAGCAGGAGCTCTCGGCTGAGTCAGCTGATGCCCTGCGCCTCTTCCCTAGAGAATCTGAATCAGTGGGGCCACATGCTGGAGCCCAGGCAGCTCCGTTTTAATGAGCCAATTGTGATGCACCCCAGCATTTGATAGCCTCTGCTCCGAAGCAGCCACACCTTCTTTTATTCAGCCAGCATTGTTTTGTGTATGTGTTCCTTGTGCTTTAGGTGGGGACCAGGTAAATGTGAGTAATGTCACTCAGATCTGAGGCCATCTCTGAAAATTTAATGGCTTAATTAAATTTAATAGGAGAGAGAAGCAGAGAGATACTTAGAGAGCTACCAGAGCTAGAAGGAGGAGCTAGAAGGAAGCATGGGCTCTGCTTGGGGAACTTGAAGGTTTCCCTCCAGAGGTGAAACAGGAGCTGACCTTTGAAAGAGAGTTCACCCTCTGCCTGCCAGGCAGAAGAAACCCCATGTGCAAATCATGTGGGTGGGAGGGAGCTCAGTTCAGCATGAATTCGGTTAGAAAGGCAAGCCAGGGCTAGGTAGAAAGGACCTGTGCCACGCTAACCTTGGTTTTGAGGAACAAGAGACAGGAGTCAGGTAGTAATCCATTTTTCCTGGGCTCCCCTTACTCATACCCTGGTTCTCTTCTGAGTCAGTAGGTGTACAAATAAGCATTTGATCAGGGCTCTCTCTGGGCCATAAAAGAGACCCCAGCAAAATGTGCTGCGGACACAAAGGAAGGAGCAATGAATTCCAATGTAGTGTCTGGAAAGATAGCACAGAGGAGGTGGTGAGCGGCATTTTGAAAGATGCATGGACAGAACAGTGGCATTCTAGTTGTGCAGAAGCTAAGGGGCGAGAGGACTGTCTGATGTGGTATGAGGATGGACAGTGAGGTAGGAATCATGGACACCTTGGCTGTGCCCAGCCAGGCAGCAGTGATTTTTATGCTGTGTCTCGGGCCACCACGAATACAGCAGTGCTTTTTTGAGAACTAGACAAAGGTACCCCTACCTGTGGGCAAGCAGAGTCTCACCCAGGGGCAGGGCTCGGCTAACGAAGTGCAGGTGGGATCGCAGCCCCTCCGGCCTGGGTGCCTTTGTGTGGGGCACAGCCCACTTACCTTCAGCAGCCCCAGCTGCAAGTCATGGAAAGTTTTTGAGCAACGTGGTACCAGTTTGTTTTGGGGCTTGTGATGGTCGCTTGAGAATGAAGGAGTGGTTGGACTGGAGAGTGGGCGGGGAGGAGAAGTGGAGGAATCACCTAGGAGGGGCAGGAGCTGAAGTCGGTAGGCCTGATGGGGGAGAGGGGGCCTGAAGGTGGGTCATATCTGAGTGTGGAGAGGAGCAGGGAGGCTGTTTCTGCAGAGTAACCTCAGCCAGCCAGGGCAGAAGCTGTGGTGGGCCCAGGGGTGACTAGTTGGCCAGAGCACAGGGTAGAGGAAATAAGCACAAGGTCCCACCTTGTGAACATACTCCTGACTCTTCCCTCACCAACTCCCAGAGCTGGGGGACCTTCCTCTCGTCCGCCTGGATTTTTCCTGTAACCGCATCTCCCGCATCCCAGTCTCCTTCTGCCGCTTCAGGCACCTGCAAGTCATTCTGCTGGACAGCAACCCCCTGCAAAGCCCGCCTGCCCAGGTGAGAGGTGGGCCTGGGGTGGACCTTGGGTACAGGCTGAGATTGGGTAGGAGTGGGCAGTGGGTCCCTTTGATAGCCAAGCAGGATCTTGGGTGCCCCCTTTCTTCCTCCTAACTCCTTTCATGCTGTTTACACTTAGATCTGCCTGAAGGGGAAACTTCACATCTTCAAGTACTTGTCAACAGAGGCTGGGCGGCGTGGGGGTGCTGCACTGGGGGACCTGGCACCTTCCCGCCCCCCGAGTTTTAGTCCCTGGTAAAGAAGGGCATGGGTAGGAAGGAGGCTCCTGGGTTCCTAATGCCACTTCCTGGCACTAGGGTCCTCATGGTTTTCAGAGGGAGGGTGGAGGGTTGCTGCCCAGTATAAGACTGACCAGCTCTCCCTGGCTGGCCCCAGCCCAGCTGAGGACTTATTTCCGGGACGTCGATACGATGGCGGGCTGGACTCAGGCTTCCACAGTGTTGACAGTGGCAGCAAGAGGTGGTCTGGAAATGAGGTAAGTGCTCCCTTTCCAAGGGACATTGGCAACGTCAGCCCTGGGGGAGAACATCTGAGCCTGGGCCGTTAGCCTTTTCCCTCTAAATCTCAGAGTGACAGGTGGTAGCTGGAGGCTGGAGCTGTCTTCTTCCTTCCCTCACCCAAATGTCCTGAGGAAGGGCTGGTTCATCAGCAGACCCCATGGCCCTGCTCCCACGAGCCCCCCAGCACTACAGAGAAACCATCTTCCATCTTTACATTTCTGCATTTACAGTCAACGGATGAGTTTTCGGAGTTGTCATTCCGGATCTCGGAGCTCGCCCGGGAGCCTCGGGGGTCCAGGGAGCGGAAGGAGGATGTCTGTGGTGAGTGGTCAGGGGCCCTGGGGCTGAGAGGCGTGGACAAGCCTGAAGGCACCCCTCTGCGTGCTGACATGTCCTGCCTCGCCAGGTGACGGAGACCCTGAGCAGATTGACTTCATTGACAGCCATGTGCCTGGGGAGGATGAAGAGCGAGGTGCTGCCAAGGTGAGGGGCCAGCCCTTGTCTGTGTGTCCATCTGCTGTGGGAGGAGAGCTGGAGGGAGAGGCCGCTGCAGGCTTGGAGGCCAGGTACTCTCTCAGCCCTTCTGCTGTTCTTTCTCCAGGAGCAGCGGCCACCAGAATTAAGCCCTGTGGCAGGGGACGGGGAGAGGGCACCAAGCAGCAGGTACCAGAGGCACCAGAGCCAGCACTTCCTCCCTTTACTCCATCTCCCTGTATCGTCTCTCCTCTTCCCTGACCTGCTCTACCCCTTGCATCCTGCCTTTGCCTTTCAGGAGAGAAGAGCTGGCTGGGGAGGAGCGGCGGCGTCCAGATACCTTGCAGCTGTGGCAGGAGCGTGAGCGGCGGCAGCAGCAGCAGCAGCAGCAGAGTGGATTGTGGGGAGCCCCCAGGAAGGACAGGTGCGGGCAAAGGGGCTACTGCTGGGTGGTGGCCCCTGCAAATGAGTGGAAATGAGCCCTTCTGAGCTACTCTGCCCTTTGGGGTTGGCAGCCCCCTGCCTGACTTTGCTGGCCCCGCATCTCCTTTGCTTTCTAGTTTTCTGAAGCTGGGGGTCAGGGCTGCTGGTGGAAGTGCTGCTGCCTCATCCACTCAGGCCACCTACAAGTATGTGTCCTCCAGACTCCACCTCTCCAAGCTTCTCCCTGCACACCTTCCCCCTGACCATCCCCTCTAATTCCCTTTCTGTCTCTCCTCAGTGGCATGCCCAAGTCCAGTGCTACCCAAGCGGGAACTTCAGGGGGACAGGGAGCTTCTTCCCCCGTCTCAGCCCCCACCTCCCAGGAGCCCCTTCCTATGGCTGGACCAGGTGTGATGGGGGCTTTGGGAAGAATATGGGGGCTTGTATAGGTGAGGGGTGGCCTGATGGAAGAGTGGGACACTGAAGGGATATCTTCTCACCTGCCCCTGTCCCCTGCCTCTGGCCCCCAGTGACAGCGCCTGCTCCCCGGCCACTCGGCTCCATCCAGAGACCAAACAGCTTCCTCTTCCGTTCTTCCTCTCAGAGTGGTTCAGGTGGGTTGCCCCTCCCCTGTACTAACCCAGCACTAACGCCTGGGCTGCAGTCACCACTTCTGGCCTGGGAATTCTCTGGTCAATTGTCCCTTTATGTTGAAAATCCCATAAGCACCGAGACAGGAGATGGTGCCAGACACTGCAGCCCAAAGTTAACAGGTGGTAATGGAGACAGCTCACACACCCTCCTTTTCTCCAGGTCCTTCTTCACCAGACTCTGTCTTGAGACCTCGGCGATTGCCCCTGCCTCTGGACGAGAAGGAACTGATGGCTCAATTGCGCCAGGTGAGAGAGGTGGGATCTGTGTGGGTGGGGCTTGGACTCAGCGTGGCACCTCCTGGAGTTCCCTGGCATCCCTCAGTATCATCTCTACATCCTGGTACTTTGGCTGAGGGTGGGGGAGGCAGGGTGGAGTTCTCTGCTGACTCTGACGTTTCCACCTCTCACTCCCCACCCCCACTTCTTTACCTGCCTTGTAGGTCCTTGAGTCGCAGCTGCAGCGGCCCTTGCCTGAGGACCTGGCAGAGGCTCTGGCCAATGGTGTCATCCTCTGTCAGCTGGCCAACCAGCTGAGGCCCCGCTCCGTGCCCTTCATTCATGTGCCCTCACCTGCTGTGGTTAGTTGGTGCCCCCGATGGGAAGTAGGGAATGGGACAGGGGACTCCTATGCCCTCTCCCTGACTCTCTTCTCTTTTTCCTTTCTTACACATCCCCAGCCAAAACTCAGTACCCTCAAGTCTCGGAAGAATGTGGAGAATTTCTTAGAAGCCTGTCGAAAGATGGGGGTGCCTGAGGTATGGGGAGGGTGTTCTCAGGAGCCTGGGGCTGGTCTCTTCTATAAAGAGTGGTGGCTTCCTGGGCTTAGTTGAGCCCTTTGCTGGGATGGCGGGGTTCCATTCACAGGGGGTGTCTGCTCCCCAGAAGGAAGCCCCTGTCCTGCATGCCTCCCCTCCCTGCATGTCCCCGCGCCCTGCACTCTGCATGTTGGTGTGGCTCTGGTCCTTGCATGTGAGGGCAGGGGGTGGAAAGGATTGTCTTGCTGCTACTGCTGACATCTGCCTTTGTCCTTGTCCATCTGTCCTACTCTCCATTCCCAGGCTGACCTGTGCTCGCCCTCGGATCTCCTCCAGGGCACCGTCCGGGGGCTGTGGACCACCCTGGAGGCCGTGAAGTGGGTGGGAGGCAGGGCACCCCCACCTCTCTGGCCCCCCTCTGGTCTGGGTGGCTTCATCCTCTTCTACGTGGTCCTCATGCTGCTGCTCTATGTCATCTACACTCGGCTCCTGGGTTCTTAGGACCTGAAGTCACCCCTCCGCCACCACCTTACCCTATTTCTATTTATAAGACTCCTGTACAACCCATGCCCACCGGTGGTGCCTTCAGCCCCTACCAAAGACACTAGTGAACCCCCATCCCCTCACAAACACTGACCTCAGAGGCCCCACTCTGGTTCCCCCAGACCCTGGGTCCCCAGCCTCTGGCTGCCCTCCTGTAGCCCTTCCCCTCTCAGTGCTGATGGTTACTTCATGCCCTCTCCCACCCAGCCCTGCCCTCTGCTCCCCCAGAGGGGGGGTCTTAACCTCCCAGTCTTCACTCTCCACCCCCAACCCCCACCCCAGATATAGGGGACTAAATTATCTATATTTTGTAGAGAGAACTCTATATTTGTAGGAGATGCAGGACCCAGGCTGGGTCCCTGTTTCTTGTATAAATGTACAGACCGTGCCTGCTTGTGTATGTGTATGTGTTTGCGTCTGCTCCTGTGGCCAGGCCCAGTCCTGGCCGTGCTCACTGGGCTCTGTGTGCCAGCCTGCCTACTCCAGCACTTCCCTCTGGGAATGGCAGGTCTTCTCTCCACCCTGAGCCTTGGCCCCTGTGTCATCTTTGTTTTGTCATCTACTGGCAGCTTCCTTGCATCTCATTTGTCCCTAAGCCATGTGTAGGGTGCCTCTGACCTTCGCCTCCTGCATTGTGAAGCCTGTCAGCTCCCTTTGACCAGGCTCCTTTAGGGCGTCTCCCACCCTGCCCTCTGCCAAGGACCGGGAAGCCCAGAGGTGAAGATGTAAAGGGGGACTTAATCTGGGCCCCTCCCCCCCAGGAGTCCTTGTGCCAGCCCCATCACATCCTGGAAGAGGAGGGGGCTCCAGGAAGGGGCCTCCCCCACGTCGCTGCTGTCGTCCAAGCACTGCTGGAACAGTCTTAGGGGTTGAGGTAGGGGCACAGGGCCACGACCAGCCTGGGACCCAGGAACAGAAGACCGCCACGCCTGGGCTCTGCCCTCTAGCAAGGACTGGTGAGGGGCGGCCTCGGGCCTGGCCCTGTTCCTCAGACACCCCTTACCCAAGAGGTTGGAAGCAGGCCTGCCCAGTGAGACACCTGGACTCCTGTGGGTGTGGCTGAGGATATGGGGTGAAGAGGAGGCACCGGGTGTTGTGTCAAGTGCAATAAAGGAGCCAGAAGGTCTTGAAGTTGCCATGTGTGTGTGTGCACGCGCGTGTGTGGTGTTTGTGAGTGAAAGCGGGAAAGGGATCGCCTTTATGTCCACCGCTGGGTTCCAATGTGACCTTCGCTCAGTGCCCCTCACATGGAGCTGAAGGCAGGCGTGGCTGCGCCGACCCCGCCAACAGGGGGCGCCCGCGGGACCCCCAGCGGGAGCAAGCCACGTGGCCCGGAAATGCGCCGGCGTCTCTGCGAGGTCGTGTGAGGTGGGCGGGCGACCTGTGCTCCTCTGGACTGGCAGAAGGAGGCTGGGACCAAGTGGGGCTGGTTGGAGGCCTGGGAGGGGCAAGGCAGGTGGGGTGGGAGGCCTGGGCAGCGAGGGGCACAGAAGTGCGTGCTTGCCCTTCCCTTCCTCAAGACGTGGCATGTTGCCCTGGTCCTCTCCGCGGTGGGACAGGGGTAAGGAGCAGGCGCCTAAGGAACAGGGCTCCTCACCATGCAGTGGCCCTGGCAAGGATTGGAACTCTGGAGAGGAAGCCGTGGGGGGGCCAGATACACCCCCACAGGACAGGTGAGGGGCGTGCTGGAGGCACTTGAGGGAAATCCCACAAAGGGGGTCCCACCGTGTGAGGAAATCTCAATGGTCCACACCGAACAACGGGTATGTTCAGTCTCTCCTCACCAGGCACCTTTGGCCTTGCCATGGAAGTATTCAGACCTGGAGGGGCAAGGGGGTAGGCGGCTACTGGAGCGTCTCAGTACCTCCCCATCTTTCCCCTCCCAGCCCTCAATCCTGGTCCCCAGGGCCTTCTGGGATCCAGAGAGAACAGCTGCTGGCCCCGTTCCCCTCAGGTCTGGTGTCTGGGCAGTCCCAGGAAACCCCAGGTAGGTACTAGGCCTTGCCACCTCTACTCAATACCCTTTCACTAACTCCTGAGCCTGTTTTTTTTTTTTTAAGACTTTATTTTCAGACAGAGGAGAAGGGAGGGAAAGAGAGGGAGAGGAACATCAATGTGTGGCTGCCTCTCATGCACCCCCTACTGGGGACCTGGGAATCATACTGGTAACTTTCTAGTTTTCAGGCTGGTACTCAATCCACTGAGCTACTACACCAGCCAGGGTGAGCTAGTTTTAATTTTTTCATACTTCTCCCCACCCCAGTTCCCCTTTCCCCTCAGATGGCCTGGGAGGTGGCCCCCTCAAGGATGACCCTACTGGCACCATGGGACCCCAACTACAAGGCTAAAGCAGGACCTCAGCTGGTGTGGGTAAGTAGGGTGTACCTATGACCCCAGCCACTGAGTGAGGCAAGGATGCTCTGGGAGGAAGCTGAATAGTGATCTTTCTTGACCCTCCACAGGGGCCTAGCTGTGCATCCGGTGCCTCCTTCTCAGGACGGACTTTATGTCATCCCTCTTTTTGGCCATTGTATGACGCAGCCTTAGGTAGGGGCTGCAGGCCCCTGGCCACAACAGGACATCAGAATAGTGAGCAGATGCCCAGGGATGCAGGTAACTTCCCCTGGTCCCCTCAGGCTCAAAACTGATGCTGTGTGAACACCTCAGGAGCTGGTGGAGAGCTCCCTGGGATGGGCAGCCCACCCAGCCTTCATTCTAGCACTTCTTCTTCTCAGGGTTCCCAGTGATGTGCGGTGGAGATGTCTTTCTTTCAGACCCTCTGCTGCCCCCTGGGCAGCGTGTTCCCCTGAACCTATCTGAGGCCTCTCAGCAGGTGAGCACTCTTCCTGCCCTGGCTTCATCTCAGCCTTCATGCAGGGCTTGGGAGGAGATACTTCCCCCTCTTCTCTCCTCAGGTGATGAGCTCTCTGAAGCTGCAGCTCCCACCCCCTATCATGTCACCCTGCGTCCACCCGACCCGGTCGCCTGGTTGTTCCACCGCCTGGCTCAGTGGACCTGAGCTGATCGCCCTCACTGGCCTCCTGCAGATGAGCCAGGAGGAGCCAAGACCTAGTTCCACTAGTTCCTCAGCAGCTCCCACGCCCCCTGCTGGTTCCCCAGACCCTGTCTCTGACCATCCAGGCCCCACTGGTGGCCAGAGCTGTTCTCACTGCACTGACCCATCTCTCCCACAGACCCCAGACACTTGTTGCCCATAGCACCTCTGGGGGCACAGTGGGCCCCTACTTGCCCACACAGTTCTGTTGACAATAAAACAGTGTTTGTTTGCAGACTGCTCATGGTGGGTAACAGAATGGGGTGCCCAGGTAGGGATGGGGTCTCTTCCTCCATGGTAGCTTTGGTAGCCCTCCCCTCAAATTCTTGTCACTCATTGGTCATCCCCTACAGTGGGGTGGGGGAATACATGGGTCTCAGACCTTTTCAGGCAGACCAAGAAAGGCACTTTTAATGAGGGTGTCCACAGTACATGTCCCCAGACTGAATATATAGGAAGCAAGGACTCCATCAGCTCTGCCAGGCCTGGGAGAAGGGAGGATTGTGTGAGCATGTGGCTGGCATTGAGAGAGGCATACTAGGAAGTAAGGGGCTGGCACATCACTTTTGAGGTACATTAGAGGTGAGATACCTGGTGCTTTCATGCTTCTTGTGCTGGGGTCCCAGAAGTTCAGCCTTGGAGCTGGGGATTAGGTGTTCAACCTGTTGGAGATACAGACAGGACCTGCAGGTGTGTGTAGGATGGAAGGGATAGGCCCTTGTGGGAGTCCTCATCAGAGGCAGGGTGGTAGCCAAGGCTGACCTGAGACTCTGGCTTGATGTTGCATAATTGTGCCAGGAAAAAGAGAGGATTAGAGCTTTGGTTGAGAAAGTCTAGAAACTTGTAGGATTTTTTGGAGGGGATGGTTCTAGAATTTTCTGTTTTAAAAGAATCCAACTTCTTGGGGTCCTCCTGAACTTTCCCACAGTAAAGAGGGAGGAGCAGAGTGAGCAGCTGAACCTAAGGGGCAGCTCAGCACCTCTGTAGTCCACATGTTCTAGGGGCTGTCTGGGCCTTAGACCTGGGAACAGGTGGGAGGGCATTTCTAACTTAGACATTTTTTCTCCTCCACTTCACCATTCATCGGTCAGCTAGACCTGGTGGGCTCTCACCCTTGCCTCCCCAAGGTTCTGGAATTCAATTCAGGGGTAGCTGTGAGGTGATGCACGGAGGCCCTGGGAGTGCTGCCTCCTGCCTCCTGAGGACGGACCAGGTCCAGGTCAGTGTAGCTGAGGTGGCCATCTGGGGGGTCCGATATAGAGTTTCTAAGTAGTCCTGGGCCATGTACTCAGTGCACATATACTCCCTGGCTCACTTGGACAGCGTCTGCAAATAGGGCTGATTCCGTGCTGGTTTCAAGCTCTCCCCAGTGCCCAATGAGGGTGGGCTCTGGAGCCCAGTTCAGGCTCCCAGGTCCCTGGCTTGTAGGAATGAGGCAGGGAGCTTGAGGGAGAGGACCCTGGTGGGAGAGCAGTTCATGGGCACATAATCAGTGCCTTCCCAATCCTGGAGCAGCTGTTGGGGAGCAGCATTGGCAGCAGCAGGAAGGTGGGGGCAGGGAGGGTAGGAGGAGGTAGGAGAGGGTGTGCCATTACCAAGTATCCATTTGCTTCCCCCCTTGCATGGGCTTGTAGTCACTCCCACCTCCCATGGGTATGTGGCTCCCTGCTCTAACCTCTTGGGGAAAGAGTCCGCCATCCCCAGCATCCCAGGGTCTGGAGAGTGCTTGCTCATTTCTCTCCCCCAGTCACTCCCCACAGCTCAGACATCTTGATGGGGGCTGTGAAGGTTGGGGTCTCATGAGGTTGGGGACAGCGGGTCTGGAGTAGCCCAGCCCTGCCATGGGCACCACCATCCCCAAGTCACTTCACGGCAGCTAGGACAGTCTCATGAATGCTTTGGGCCACCACTGGCATCTGGTGCCTGTAGCCACAGCTCCCCAAGACCAGTGGGTGCCCAGGTGGCCAAGCTCCAGGAAGAAGGCTTCTGCATGGCCACAGCGGGGCACACTGAAAAGCTATAGGAACAGGGCCAGTGGTGGCGGTGCCAGGGTGTCCCCGGAACCTCTCCCTCTCAGCTTCCACGGCAGGCTAAGTATCCTGAACCCAGGCATAAGGTGGTAGCCGCTCCTGCCTAGGGCTCACATCCACTTCAGCTCCTTGGGCCACAGGGTCACAGGCCAGACATCCTGAAATGGAGTAAGCATTCGGGCCTCAGGGTCCTCAAGGGAACTGGGACCAGGGAGGACAACTGATGGTCACAGGAGGCTCCTGAGCCAGGAGGTTGGAGTCATTGTGTTCCGAGAACTGGCTAAATGTAAACCCTTAATGTTTGAACTTGATATAGTGACCTAGGGGAGGAACGTCTACAGATAGAACAAATCCATGACCATCCAACCCCAGCCCCCAAACCCTCTCCACCCAGTCCAGACTTGGGCCTCCTGAACCTCCAATAGGGCATTGTACCATGCATGTTGCTCTACCTTACTGGTCGCCACCGACCAGGCTGCCATCTGGTGTGGAGAGGATAATCAGTGGCACTGCTGTGCATCCACATGCTTGCTGATAGTGCACACACCCACCAGGATTATGCTGAGCTTGAGCCAGGCTCCACCCGTGAGAAACTTCTCATTCTGATAACACACCAGGTGGTGGTGGGTCTGCACAGAGCACTAAGCAGCAGTGGCTCTGGCGCTTTAGCTTTTGCAGGTGGCCACAGAGCTGCTGTGGACCCAGGCCTATGTCTGCCAACTTGGGGGCTCTGGTGTCACTGCAGGGACACCACCTCTGGGATTCACAGGCAATAAAGTGGCGTGAGGAGGGACTGAAAGGGCCGGGGAAAGGCCAGAAGTGGGGTGGAGGTGGCTGTCACCCATCTTGATGCCCAGAGTCTCCTGCTCCAGACCGCAGGGGGCTGCAGTGGCTTCTTTCTGCATACAGCGTGTGCCCCAGTGGCTGCTTGGTGACCAGGACACACTGGTCTTCAGTAGCCTCTGATCATCGGGATCCCTGTGTCTCCCCTCCCAACCTCTCTCTACAAACAGCTCCAGACTACCCCCACCCCCACCTCTCAATATCCTCACCCGCCCAGTGCTGGCGACTGGCCAGGTGATAGAAGCGAAGTTTGAGTTGAGAAGTCTAGGAGGGGCAGCCTCCACCCTACTCACTTGGACTGGGCTTTGGCAGGGGCGGTGACTGAGCATGGGGGCCTCTCCATTGCTTTGAGCTGACTGCCAGGAAAGTGACCATGTGAGGGGAATGTGAATGGAACTGTGCCTGAAGTGATCCTGTCTGGTGGCATCTGCACTCCTGGATCACCAGTGACTGAGTCAGGCCACCCTCTTCTGACTCCTGCCACTCCCCACGTGGGTTCTAGTCATCCAGTACCCTTCCTACTCAGGACTGGTTTTGTACTCTTCCTTCCCAAGTAATCGTAGGAGCCAGACCACTGAACACTGGGTTGTGCTGACTTCCAAGGAGCTGGAGGTTGTTTTTCTGTGGTTTTGGGAGGTATCTTGGACTAAGTAAACTTATGGATTGGCCTCTGTGCACAGCCCATACCCAGCAGAATCCTGGTCAAGAGATCAAGGAAGGAGATCCTATGGAGGAAAAGGCCATCTCTCAGGGGCATTTCCATCATGTTGTCCAATTACCCTCAGCCCCTTTTCACCACCACTGGTCCCAAAAATGCCATCATGCACCAGCCAAAGGGTCTCATCCCAGCACAGGTTCTCTGGTGGGGGTACCTTTTGCCCCTCGATTCCTGAGAGGTTTGAGATAGGGTTAGAATTCAGACATTTTTACACCTCATTTAGGATCTTTCATGGACTAACTATCTTGGGGGGAAGATGACACTGGTCAGTGTACACTCTACAAGACAAGCCAGCAGGTGACACGGATGAGGGCCTTAGAGGACCCCATGATATCAGTTGTGGCAAGTAAAATGCACAGAGGGGAGCAGAGGGTGGGGGAGGGGAATAGGGCAATGTGCGGCCCCCATTAAAGATGGTGTTTGGGGAGGAGCACAATCGGGTAAAGAATGGGATGTAACAAGAGTGCTGAGGCAAGGGAACCTGATCCTTTTTCTGACTAGTCCAGGGGCCAGGGGAGCCTGAGCAGGGAGGGCAGAGCTTCTCTACTTCACAGGCCTGGAATACTGGGGGAGCCAAGGGTGCAATGTGAGTGGAAGCTAGCTAGTATTCTCAAACACCTTTTCAAGGGTGATGCTGAGAATAAGATGTGGGAGCCAACCAGCTTTCTGAGAGTGGGCATCCAGGTAGCTGGCAGGCAGTGCCCAGGCTCACTTCCAGGTGCCTGGCCCCCCCTCCCCTGGTCAGCCAGAGGTCCACCAAGGTACAGGAGAGTTGCTGCCAGCTCTGATGGTGCATCGGGGACAGTAGCAGCTTCCACCATTGGTGGGTGTTGGCCAGGGAGAGGCAGTCTGTAAGTAGCACCAAAACAGTATGTTCAAGGCCATAGCCCCCAGTGTGACTTTCATCTATGTACCATATGCCAATGTGTAAAGTGGCAGGGACACAGAAAGCTATCTGCAGACCCCTCCCCTTCCCAGTCTGGGTGCTGCTTTATAAAGAGCAGGCACCCACAGGGCCCACATACCTGCTGTGCCCCTGGCCTGGAGCCTTACTCCCCAGGTTTGATTTGAAGCTACTCACAGAAGGGTCCTGTCATACGAGGCTACCTTGCAGCACCCCAGTCCTGTGAAATCACAGCTGCTGTCACAGATAGCAGCTACAGATCACCTTGTGTTATTGAACCCCGAAGTGCTGAAGTGCTGGGTAGAGATAACGCAGGAAGCAGCAGGGATCCTAGTGCCTGGGTTCTGGGCAAGTAGCAGTAGTAGATGGGGTGATAATCAATGCAGGTGATTTAGGCTGCTGGGCACCAAAAAAAAGCCTGGAGACAAACAACTGGCCTAATCATTGTTGCCCTAGCAACACTGCCCTTGTCCTTACCCAGACAAGATTTATTCTAGCTTGTTGCCCTGGTAACTTGAGTTGCTCCCCAGGGACAGGAAGTGGCAGAACCTCAGCTCTGCTGGGTGAGAACACTTCTCTCAGCCAGAAAGGTCCACCTGTGCCACCCCCTGCCTGGTGAAGGGCAGCCGTAAGATGGTGGAGTGGGATCTCTACATTCTTAGTCCCTGTGGAAATATTTTGTTACCCGGGAGAAGCATCTAGAGGGAGGAGGCTGGGGTACTAAGGTCAGGCTGTTCCCATGTGTCCCTCCCCGATCCTGGGTTCCCACTCTTCTGTGGAGAGGATGATTCAGGGACAGAGCCATACATTTAGCCCTTTCCTTCAGCCCTCCCCCACCACAGCTCCAGGGCTTCAATGCAGACAAAATGGAGCTCGTCACAGAGGTTCTGGGGACTGCACCTGCTTCCTCACCCATGGGGCAGCCAGAGGTCACCTGCTGAAGGCTGGATCCAAGCCATAGCATGGCTCTCCTCAGAACATGACAGGGGTAACATGAGGACTAGGTCCGAACAGACGCCTGGGTGAACCCCTCTAGCCCCATGGTGTGTGTGCAGTCAGATTTGCAGCTACCAGGCAGGGCCATGCAGGGACGCCCCTGGGGTGACTGATGGCGGGAGGAACACAGCGCAGTCATTTCGACATTTTCTATCAGGCGAGGGGTTTTTCCATTCTCTGCCCCTCGCCTGCAGAGAGGAGGCCCAGCTGCCAAGAGAGGCAGCTGCAGTCCTAGTCTTGGCTTGTGCCTGGGGAACTCTTGATTTTTCTACCCTGAGGTTTGAGGCTGCCCCAGTGTAACTTCTAACTGGTCACCCTGCTCTGGCCAGCGAGCTGGCTGGAGCCCTTGTTGGACCAAGTGACTGCAGAGAGGTCCTGGGCCCAGGTGCCAAGCAGTAAGGAGATCCCTGGGAAGCAGCATGAGTGTGACTGAAACTTGCAGTTAGAGGTACTGCATCTTCTGGTCCTTTAACTCTCATTTCCAAACCTGTGTTTTTGGTTAGGAAAGGAAGAGTGAGGAGAGCTGGGGAAAAAATAAAAGTCTCCTTCCCCTACTATACAGCAGCAGATATCAGCTTCCCCACACTTCCCTGGCTCTGAGCAGAGAGAATGCCAAAGAGACAGGCTCTTTAAGGGAGAAGGACAGAGAGATAATCTCTGTCCTTCCTTGCTGTTATGCTGTTAAAGTCATTGGGTAGAAAGACCCAGAACACTCTTCATATCCCAAGAATGAAATAGCTAAGGAGCCAGGAGTTCCCAGGCAACTCGGAAAGGGGAGGAACCTCTTCTCCCAGCAAGGCTGAGTTCTGTGCCTCTCCCCAGCCAGGTGAGGTGTTTAACCCAAGCCATCTGTTTTGTTACCACACAAACAGCCCAGACACCAAGGCTGTTGACACAACATCCTTAGGTAGAAACAGTCCCATCAGGTCCACTCCCATTTCCCAGAGGGCACCTTCTTTTTTGCCTACCTTCAACCGCTGGTGGGAATTGCCCCTCTCACTACCACCATCTATCTCCTGCCTCCAGCAGAGGCAGCCCTTCTTCTGCCCTGCTTCCCCTCATTGCTAACACTGGACACTTGTTCAGACAGGGACTGGTTCTGTGGGCAACGAGTCTTGTTCTTGGTCCCATCCTTGGCCAATAGCAGGCAGCATCACAGTCAACATTATCACCAACCTAGGCAGTCACGTTGATTGACATGAGGGCACTCAAGCTGCCCCAAAGTAAGACCATACGAGCCATTTTCTTTTTCTTTCAAATGCAGTTCTTTTCCAACATTGCCTGTAACAGCTTTCGTGCAAAGATCTGGAGGCCAGGGAGGTACATGGATCAAAGAAAGGAAAAAATATAGCCAATTGCACAAAGCCTTTCCCGAAAAGCCTAGGCTCTGGAGTGGTCAGGACATGTGCCTGCCCTCCCTGCCACTCCCTGGAGCTCTGGCTTTGCTGGTCGAGGCACAGATGAGGATTCATCCCATTCCCCATGTAAAAGAGCTGTCTGGGAGAGGGAGAATGGCTGCGTGTGTGTGTGTGTGTGTGTGTATATATATCTATATATATATCTTTCTCTCTGTATGTGTATATATATAATAGGCTATATTAGAAAATTCTATGTATAAATATAAAACATTGGTATCCAAACATGACACCACAACTAACTAAAGTGCTTGACAGAAGTTGGGCATGCCTAAGTGTTGGGTTGGCCAAAAAGTTTGTTCGGTTTCCCCATAAGCTGGCTCTAGTAGCACTTAGTTGTCTTTAATTTCACTCTGAAACAATTTTGTTAGATAGTATTGTGGCAGCTTTCATATCAGTGTGCATTTAAAAAAATAATTAGCCCTGGCTGGTGTGGCTCAGTGGATTGAGCACCGGCCTGTGAAAGAAAGGTCACTGGTTCAATTCCCTGTCAGGGCACATGCCTGGTTTGTGGGCCAGGTCCCCAGTTGGGGGCGTGTGAGAGGCAACTGATCATTCATCTCTCGCACATCGATGTTTCTCTCCCTTTCTTCTTGTCTTCCCCACTCTTGAAAAGTAAATTTAAAAAATCTGTAAAAAAAAAAACTAATCAAGAACAGCATCCTTGTTCCTAAAAAGAGATGCATGAAGAAAAAAAAACTAATCAAAATTGGCAAATTTTTGTGTAGCCATTTTAATGTTGAAGATGGAAGAAAATATGCAACATTTTCAGTGTACTATGTTTTATTATTTCAAGAAGGTAAAAAGACAACTGAAATGCAAAAAAAAATTTGTGCGCAGTATATGGAAAAGGTGCTGTGACTGATCAAATGTGTCAAAAGTGGTTAGCAAAGTTTTGTGCTGAATATTTCTTGCTGGACGATATGCTCCATGGTCAGGTAGACCAGTGGAAGTTGACAGTGATCAAATCGAGACATGAATTGAGAAAAAACGTTATACCACATGGGAGATAGCTGACATACCCAAAATATCCAAGTCAATAAAGTTATTGGTGAAAATGAAAAATGTATGTCTTTTATTTCATGGAAAAAACTAAACGGACTTTTTGGCCAACCCAATATGTAGGTAAAACTAGTCATCCTGAGTGCCCAGGATGAGGGAAGGAGTTAGGGATGCAATAACGTGGAGAAAACGGTATGCTGGCCCAAGCCAGGGCACCAGGGGCACTCTGGTCCCCCAGGACCTTCTTGGCTTGATTACTATCCCACATCAACACACCTCATCCCCACCCTTACCCTACTCTTCCCCCTGTGCTTCTGTCCATGAGGAGAACAGTATTGGAAAGTTGGGCATGGGGAAGAGTCCCCCCAGGGGCATGCTGGTCAGCCTGTGCCCACAGCTTCCTTTGCCCAGAGGGCTGGGAATGAAGGGAGCACTGTGTATGCTGACAGCAGAAGAGGAGGAGGATTACTGTCATCATAATTAATAACTTGAGGAAAAAACACCATTGTCCCTCTAGGCCAGGCCCTGCCTTCTCTCCTCCTGGGCCTCCTGCCTCGGTCAGGGGTTGGAAGAAAGAAGGGAGGAAGCTGCCCTTTTTATCGGTAAGCTCCAGGCAAAGCAGTAGCACCTCCACCATCTTCAAGACCCCTACCCTGCAAAGTAAGGCCCATTCTGGTCTCAGACTCACATAAATGCCACAGGCAAGTGGTCACCAGAGTTCCAAGGAGTAGAGGGACCCCAGAGAGCAGGAAAGAGGTCCCCAGAACACAGTGCTACAAGAATGGGTTCGTGGTTGAAGGTTTGGAGGCAAATGGGCTTGTTGAGGATCCAGTCTGTAAAGAAACAACCACCACAAATTGCTAGATTAGAGCAGAAAAGCTGGAGATCACAGAAGAAATGCAGTTCAGGGTTCCTTTCTCCCTCAACACTACTGAGCTGAGGAAACTGGAAATGTGAAGGAGCTAAGAGGCAAGTGAAGGGTTGGGGAGTGTGGGGGATGACAGGAATAAGAACTGAGGCCCATCAACTACCCCTCTCATCCTTGGCTTGGACAAAACAGAACTTTATGCAAAAGGGGCCTGAGTTCCACCCCACATCGCCCTCTTTTCCTGGAAGGATTCCGTCCCTAAACCCCAGAATGAGAGATCATGCCCCATACCATGGTGCACTGGGGCACTCACCATGAAGGGGTTGGTGGACAGGACCGCTGGCTGGCTCAGTGGCCTCTGTCCCAGCTTGGCTGATCCTAAGTCACTGAAGGAAGAGCCTGGGAAGCAAGAGCAAAAACTCAGCGGACATGAGCCCTGCGCCTCATGCTGGTGCTGACCGGCTCTGCCTGCCTCCCTGCAGGGCAGGCACAGCTATGTCCCAGGTAGGCAGGGAGAGGGCCCTTCCTAAAGATGGGAATAACGGTATGGAGCAGTCAGAGGATGCAGGCAGGTCTGGTGCTTCCCTGATTCCTCCCGAATGGTCTAAAATGGAACTAGTTCACATGTCTGGCTCCTTAATGTTCCTGTGGGTGCGCGCGTGCGCGCACACACACACACACACACACACACTTACATACATGGAGTTCCTTGGGGTTGGGAATAGGGGGTGAGGAAGGAGGGTGAGGTCTGAATCCCTTACCATTCTGCTGCTGGGTCATTGAGGTCTGCAGGGAGAACACTGGTGGTGGGAAAGTGCTGGAAAAGGCCCCGGTGGGTGGCACTGCATGGGGGAAGCCAGGCCCAGCACTGCTCATCCCAAAGCTAGGTCCTGTGGAGAGGGATATGGAGCTCAGGCAAAGCTGTGGAAGGAAGGCTGGAGAACAGTTCTTCCTAAACCCCTCTACGATGGGAAAATAGGATGGAGTTCTTCCCTAACAAGAGGCACCAAGTGGAAGTACCCTGAATGAGTCATGGAACTCCAGCTTCCATACAAAACCTGCCTGCTTCCTGCCCACGTGGCTTGTGGCCTGGAGAGCACGAGCCTGGCACAGGACCAGGGGAAGCTTTCAGCTATCTATTAAGCTGCATAAACTTAAGGTAATTATTAGCCCTTTCTGTGCCTCAGTTTTCTCTAAAACGGAACAGTACCTATCTCCTAGGGCTGCTGGGAAAATTAAATGACTGTAAAGCACTTAGCACTGGGCCTACCACATGCATTACTTCCGGAAGCTATTATTCTTCTCTCTTCATGCCTCAGGGTTTTTGAGAACAAAAAAGGGGGTGGGGGGTCATGAGTTTGAAGAGAGAAAAGCAGAGGTTGAGGAGGGGCAGGGTGAGAGGAGACCATACAACTCTGGCTGATGAGGACAGGGAACAGGGTCCTGATTTCAGGTGGCTCACTTTGGGATGCAGGAGGGAGAGAGGCTGGGTTCCCAGGGGGACACTGACGGTTGGAGGACGGAGAATCACTGCTACTACCATCAACACTAAAACAGCCTTCAGAACTGATGCTTACCTGCAGTCTGCTTTTTCTACCTCTGAAACTCTGATTCTGTGACTTGAGTGCTTCTACTTTGTGCACACAAAAATGGGTCTGGCCTGGGCTGGGGAAGGGTGGTCAGGGAGATTTGTTTGGGAGGACCATACTACCAGCTGAGGCTACCTGCTGCTCCTTCTGATGATGTGAGAGGAGGGGTGAATGAAGAGAGGTGCAGGTAAATTTGTCCTGTGCAGAGACAGAGCCAGGGGACAGTCTGGGATGCTTACCTGTGGCCAAACCATTGGGCTGGAATGGGTTTGTGGAAGGCAGCTGAGGGTGAGCAGCAGGTGCTGTGAAAGGGTTGGTGAAGGCTGCTCAGGGTGCAATAGGTAAAGGTGAGAAAAGAGATGGTTATTTTTTCTCATTTGCTTAATATTGTTATAACTGAGCATTCATGTAAATCTTCTCTCCACTCCACCCACGCCTGCCCAGAATCCTTAGTACTATCTAGGACTTGGATTTGGGTTCTCCACAGGTAAAACTTACCTCCAAAGGCAAGTCCTGTGCTGCTACCTCCACCAGTTGTGGCAGACTGAAGGGTGGGGACTTGGCCAGTCATCCCAAAGATGCTGCAATATGGGGAGAGAGGTCAGCATGCACATCTTCCAGGCCCAAGGAGAAAAACTGGGTAAGGAACTGGGAGGTGGCAAACCCCATACTGCCAGGCAGGAGGAGCTGAGTGAGCTGGGAAAGCAAGGCCAGGGTTTCTTGGCTGGCTCTCCTGCCTTGAGGCAATCCCCCCATATCTGTGCCTACCTGCTAGGGATACCTCCAGCTGATGCTCCAGGTCCCAGGAGGCTACCCATATCTGTGAGGCTGTTGGGCTGACTGGCAGGTACAAGGGAAGAGGCACCAAATGGAGTCACCTGGCTGCTCCCTGGGGAGTCATAGGACATAAAACAGGGAGTGCTGGGCTGAGACAAGATGGAAGGGAGTGGAGAAGAGGAGGTGGGGTGCAGTGGAGAAGTGGAATGATCACATGAGAGGCACCACCTGGGTTCTCTGAACCAGCCCACTGTTCCCACAAATCACCCAGTTCAGGAAGGCTTGCCTCCCACTGAGAATTCCAGGCAATGTGATACTCAGCTTTCCTCAGTTTCCCTAGCACTCAAAGCTGCCACCACTGAGAGAAAAGCAGTTCTTCCTCATGTCATGTCACCATCCTGCTGCTCTAGTGGACTTACACTTCCCATTTTTTCACTCAAGAGACAAAAGAGTCTGAAATTTCCTCAAAGCAGCATTTCCATTTACAGATAAATCATATGAAGGGCATGTAGGTGGGGTGGGAGAAGAGCTCTGAATGGCAGAAAGGTTCAAGGGCACTTGGGAGACTCTCACGGATTGTGGAGATGGCACTGGGGGTGATGGGCATAATCTCCAGCTGTCAGTGCTCCCATGGAGCCACCTCTTCTGAGGAGGCCACCCTGATGCCATGAGCTTAGATCACGGCTAAGGCACACTGCTCAGCGGGCAGAGCCAACTGCAGGGTTTTCCTGCCCTCCCTAGTGTTAGCATTTGAAAAGAAAAAGCACAGAGGGCAAACCCCGTGTGGGAGTTTTACAAAACAGCCTGCGGAGCAAGAGTCCTGGAAACCCTGAGCAATCCCATCTCACAGGAAGAGGCCCGAGGCCCTGTCACTTTACAAAAGCCTCTTTATCTGTGTGTTCACGTCTCCCCTGTCAACCATTCTGGGCTGTTGTGAGGGTAAAACAAGGCTACACATAGGGAAAAGTTTTATTTTCATGAATGCTGAAATATTCATTACTGAAGGGAGATATACTTTGCATAGTGTCTGCCACAAGGCGGTACTCAAGAATGGGTGATTGTTTGAATAGTAAAGTGAGAAGAAATGGATTCTAGCTGTGGCTCTATCACTTGCTACCACTGTGATTTTAGCAAACCATTTCATTCTCTATGTTTTTCTCACCCTCTCATAGGGTATCTGTAAAGACCCTCTGAGAAAAGTGTTTTGAAATCTAAAATATAACACAAATGTGAGGTGTTATCATAACCTGTGGTTTGAGAAACGATCTGCAGGGTCAGAGAAGCAAGACAATGTCTCAAAGGAAGCATACGATGGCCGGCTCAGATCATGAATGCAAGTGAAGATGACTGTCCCAGGTCAGCTCCAGCCTTTTACATGCTCGGCCTCTGCCCTGAACAAGAGGCCCCACCCATGGCCGTGGCCTTCTTGCTAACTCCTACTCACTCTTCAGGCTTAACAGAAACATGTCTTCAGATTAGCCTTTCCTTATGCACTAATGTGAATTTGGTCGTGGTTTTCCTCTCACGGCACCTTGTTCTTCTCCTTCATAGCACTTGACATATTTGTAGTGGTATATTTTGATTTATTTCTATATCGACTATATCCTTGCTAGACCAATTCCACTGCCAGGAATTTTCTTACAGATATAACCAACTTGCAAATGCAAAACATGATACACAGGGTTATTGACTGAAGCAGCCAATTTAACAGCAGAAGACCGAATCATCTTAAATATTCATCAACAGGGGATTGATTAAATAAATGACGGTATATACATATATTGGACTGCAAAAAAATGAGGAAGCTCTTAATGAACTGATTTAAAAAAGATATAACAGTATCGTAAAGTTTAAAAAATCAAGGTGCACAACAGTATGTATATTATGCCATAAAATCTGAAAAGAAAAAAAGAAAGAAAATGGGACAACCAAAAAATGAGTAAGTAAAGGCCATAGGCTCTGGTCTGAGGTATGGCTGTGGAGAGGAGTTGCAATAAGAGGCTGGTATGGGTAAGATTGTGGAAACATTTTGTAGAATGGGAAACATCAAGCATATTTGTGGGGAAAAGGGAATATGCCAGCAGAGGTGAATTAAGCGGAGGTGTTATTCAGATAAAGCTGATAGGACAAAACCCTGCAGAAAGTGGGAAAGGGTAAGGGAGGGTGGTCCTTTACAATGGAAGATACTTTTCCTTTTAGAGACAAGAGGGAAAAGAAGGGAAAGGAAAAAATAAATACAGGAGACAGGGAAGGAAATGGCAAAGCCAGGCTGGTTCTCAAATCCACATTACTCCTTGGCTCCTTCAAACCTCATCCTGTTTTCTCGTAAGTTTTAGCCTTTTTTTCTGAATGCCCAGAACTGTAATTTGAATCTCCATACTCCTTTTCTGAAGGCTTAGGCTGTATTTCTTCAAAACCCCCTTTTTAAGGGTATCTTCACTATACATAGGCACTGAACATAGCTGACGGTGACCAGGCTCCAACTTGGAGAAGCTGAGAATGCAGCAGAAAGGACAGGTGCCCAGTGCCTGCCTGCTGCAAGGTTCCAAAGATCAGCTGCTTCTAGTGTGCCAGCACTTAAAAGACAGTGCTCTCCTTGGCCACTCCTCCTCTCCAATCCCTGGACTTCCCAAAGGAACTAGTGCTAGGCTATCTTGCTACTGCGCATACTTGGTCTCCAATCCTCTCCACTCCACAGGCTGTGAGCAAGGCTGGAAAGCCAGCTGGGTAGTGTTGGATTTTCCAATTTTCCACCCCCAAGCCCTTCCCTTGCTTGACCGACTTGGAGTACATAGAATTTTTGAGAGAACACAGCTCCCTGTCTTCACTTAGGTCAGACTCTTCAGTCGTGTTCTGGGCCTTCATAGCAGAGAACTCCCCTCAGTAAGGACCAATCAGGTCCTCCGCCTCCTAGCTGGGAGAAAGGTTGTCCTTCCATCTGCAGGTAGTGCTGTGTGTCTCCTTGTGGACACTAGAGGGCAGAGCGGGCCTTCACTCAGATGGAGTGGACACCCTACAGACAGTGCATTCTCAGAAAGGAGGCCACTGCTAGGAATACCTGTGCATGAGTTTGCTTCTAATACAATTCCAGAGCCTCACTCCCAGAGCTGTATTTGTACACATACCTTATAGCAGTTTCAGGGGGAAACTGCAGTTTTAGAAACCTCCCCTCTCCATATTCCCTCTCAGAAATATAAAAATACAACCAGGCTTGTCAGAAGAAATACCCACCTCACACCAACATCTCCCTCCTTTATACCCAATAGTTCTTTATATCACACACAGAAACAACACACCTCGTGATCATGGTGTGGTGCAAAGTAAATGAAATCTGCCCCTTATCAGCTATTCAATTTTGGCGAAGTCACTGATCAAGTTGAGGCAGTTTTCTCTCCTGCAAAACAGGGAATCTTTCCTTCCTCCTGGAGATAACCCATGGATGCTCCTAGCAATGGCAAGAGCCTCATAACTGCTGGCTGGCTCTGAATATGGCTGCAGACTGCTTTTTGAGATGATCAGACACAGGACAAAAGTTTCATCCCAGGTTCAGCCAGAATGCTAATGCCTTCCTGGGCTAATGCCTTCGTCCTCTCCTTTAAAGTCTTTAAAACAATCAATTGTGTTAGGAATGCATTTCTGAACAGACCAATTTATAACAACCTTGAATAGACTGTTTCCTTTAGAGCTCCCATTCCCAAGGACACTTCCCCTTTGCTGATCTTAGTATCCCTGTACAATTTACATTCTTGACAATAGTTCACAAAAGGGCCCATTTCCCCACATAATATTAAGCTTCATTAACCTTTAAAATTTTTGCAAATACAATGTACAAAAATGATTATTTTATCTTAATTTGGATTTTCCCTGATTAATTAGGTCAAAGACATTTTCATATTTTTTCTGGGTATTATTTGCTTGTATCCTTTGTCCATTATTCTGTTCTTTCTTATTTATAGGTGTTTTAAAAAACACATTATGGCTATTAGCTTTTTGTCTGTTTTCCATATTATAAGTATATTCTTCCTGTTTCATGCCTTTAAGTATTGTTTAGGAAATTTTTAATCATATAGAATACCACCTATACAATTTCTATGTTAGAATTTATGGAGATTTTGTTTCCCTCTATATGGTTATATTGTAAAATGGTTATATGTTTGAAAAACTATATCTTCTGTCTTTTGCTTACAAAGTTCTACTTATATTTATTAGCTCAAACTTGTTAAAGTATTACTCAAACGGTCAACTTCCTCCTTCCTTGTCTATCTACTTTATCTATTAATTCTGTGAGTCTGTTATAGTCTCCCTCTCCATTGGTTAATTAGATTTGATTGTGTCTAATAGTTTTTGCTTTGTGAATTTCAAGGCTACCCCATCAGTTAAACTTCTTTTGTTAACTTTTATCAATATAAAGTGTCTCTTCTTGTCCCATTCAAAAAAATTAAAATGAAAACAAAAGGAAGTAGCCAGTTCATAGTGTTGCAATGGGAAGGCTGTGGCCCTGGGTCAAGCTCTGCAACTTCGAGGGTTGCATGGCTGGGGAAACTGTGGAACTGCCTCATCTGCAAAACGGCTGAATTTGAAGGGCTCCTTCCAGCTCTCCAAATGCCAGGATCAGAGAACCTGCGGTCAGCTCCTACTTGGGTAGGCTCCTACCTTGGGGTGGGCAGAATAACTTACCAAAGCTGTAACTTCCAGTTAGCATCCGACTGGCTGGCAATGATGGTGGAGAAGGGAAAGGGCAGGTAGGTAAGGAAGGGAGAAAAAGAGCATAAGTCACTGGCTTTCCCCAGATGTCTGCTCTTTACAGCACTCCAGCTGCCCTCCCGCATCCAAGGATGTCCAAAGGAAGAGTGGCAGTCCAAAGGCACTGAAGACTCAGTGCCTGGGCACTTAGGGAGGAGCCAAATGCTTCAAGGCAAGCTTTAGACTCTCTTTCAATTGTATAATATAAACTACACAACATAGAGTTTACAGGCTTCTGCTGTAAGAGGGGTGGGTGAGGACTTCCAGAGACTGCCTTGGACTCTGACCCAGGCCTTGACCTTTGGGCATTTTGCAACACAGACAATGGGAGCACTCTAGGAAAAAGGTCATGTCCTTCCTCAGTTTTTCTAGGACTCAGGTCTCCCATACTTCCCAATCAGAAATCTCCTAGTGCACAGCCCACACAGCTCCTGATGTAACTTTAGCCATTTTTCTTCCACAAAAAAATAACAATAGAGCCCCCTCTTTTTCACAAGAATCTAATCGGACTCCTCTCTTCGTTTCCTGGAGCTTCTTCTCTTTGTCTCTCTTGCACAATTCTCTTTTCTTTTCTAAGGTTATTTATTTATTTACTTTTAGACAGAGGAGAAGGGAGGGAGATAGGGAGGGAGAGAAACATCAATATGTGGTTGCCTCTCAAGCACCCTCAACTGGGGACCTGACCCACGACCCATGCATGTGCCCTGACTGGGAATCAAACTGGCACCCTTTGGTTCACAGGCCAGTGATCAATCCATGGAGCCACACCAGCCAAGGCTCTCTCGCACAATTCTTTAGGTTGGACGTGAATGAAGGCTGATGTATGGATGTGGACAGTTGGACGTAGTTGGAAGAGAAAAAGGAAACCAGTGGGGCAGAACTTACCTGTGGCTGTTGGCTGGGCCTGGAATGGGGCTTGGCCAGCTAGAGGAATGCTTCCAAATGCAGAAGGGCTGGGGCTACTGCCAAAGGCATCGAAGTTGGCGAAGCCCCCATGGGAAGGTGTCTGGCCTATAGGGGAAGGGAATATAAAGGTTATATAGATACAATGTATATTTATCTATATAATATATACTAATCCTAAAGGCCTTCAAAGCCTACTCAGTGGGACATCTGCCTTTCCACAGGCTCTTCTTCAGAGGGAGATGGCAGGGGCCTTTGGCAGAGAGCTAGACACATGCAGGCGAAAGGGGATCTCAGGGGCCTCCAAGTTCACTTCCAACCACCTTTTATCTTTACTCCATGAGGCTTTAACATTTTTGTTGGGGCCTAGTTTGGGCAGAATCATGTGAAAAACTTATCCTTTTTTTGGCAGGTGTGGGAGGGGAAGAGCTTGAAAAGGAAAAATGAAAATCAGATACCACTCTATTCAACTCTATTATTGGCTATTGCTGATCTTTGGGAAGAAGGCAGGGGAAATGGAACACATGATAATCCCCCTGCTCCCATTTTAATAGAGAGTGAAAGTAATAAAAAGGCTACTTCCAGTGTTCTAAAAGAAAGTGCTAGACGCCCCCAACTACCAAACATAATCTCTGCAGTAGCCACTTGATCCCAACCCTCCCAGCCTGATGCTTCAGAATTACCATCATGTTCATTCGTGCGAAGACAGCAAGGGCCGAGTGAAACCTGGCTACCCTCAAGGGAGGCAATTCCTTGTGTTAAAGGTACCTATGTTGTAGGAAGGTTCTTATCCCAAGTCTCACTTACCACCAAAGGCTGGGAATGCAGCAAATGATGGTACTGTCTGGGGAGCAGCAAAGGGGTCTCCACCAATGTCAGCCAGCAGGTCAGTACTGGCTTTCTTGACTGATGAGTGGGGAGGTGGCTGAGTACTCCGGAGCTGGGATGTCCGAGCCTGAGACTGACTGACAGACTTGGAGGAGAAGACATTACATACAGAACTTGGAATCCCAGACATACCCAGCCCCTGTAGGGCTCCCCAGGCTGCCCCAGATAGGCAAGTGGAGAGAGAAGAGAGCAAGAAACTGCCCTCAACTGAGAGGATTCCTAGGCAGAAGTTGCCTTAGCCTCTCTCATACCTAATTCTTCTGTTTCCTCAGTATACCAGCTCCCAAAACCACACATTTTAGAGCATATTAGCCAAGGTAACCCTGAGATATACAGGGATATCGTTCAACAGTCCCCCTGGAGCTGTTACCTCCTCATCTTTCCCAGGTGCTTGAGGCAGAGACCTGGCCCCTTCTGTGTTTCCTTGGAGAAATGGTCAGGTTTGGAGTTCATACTCTGACTTCCCTAAATACCATTTCCTGTTGGGTTATTTCTTCCAAAAGATACAAGTCCAGGGTGATAGATGCAAGACATAGGTAACAGCAGGGCTGAGAACCAACTCATAGCTCCTGAACTGCTGAGCCCAGGACATTTGATTTAGGAAACGGACACTACTGTCTCACAAATCCCAAAATAATCTTGAAAAGAAGATCTGAGAGTTACCTGGCTAGAGTTGGAGGCAGCAGCTGAGAGAGACGGCACAGGATCCCCCAGAAGTGTCCGAAGAGGTTTCCCTTCTGGGATGGAGCCCTGGGTAGGGGTGGAGGCACTGCCTTTGGTATAAATGGGCCCCTTGACTTGATCCGGAGGGACATACCTTCAAGAAAGAATAGTAAGATTGAAAGGAGAGGGGTAAAATCTTGGTCCATGATCAGCTTAGGTGCTTGGGAAAACACAGGTTACAGCAGTCAAAATCCTTTGTTTTTCCCTACTAGTTCTTTTTTTTTTTTAATTAAAGAGAACTTAGCCACGTAGCAAAGTTCTGCCTCTGTTGAGATTCTGCTTTACTCTCAGATGTTCATTTTTTCTACAGAAATGTTCAGTTTGCTCTGGCTTATGGCCATTATTTCCTCCTATTTCTTTCTTTAAATTTTTTTTATTTATTTATCTTTAGAGGGGAAGGGAAGGAGAGAGGGAGAGAAATATCAATGTATGGTTGCCTCTCATGCATTCTCTGCTGGGAACTGGCCTGCAACCCAGGCATGTGCCCCAACTGTGAATCGAACTGTAATCCTTTGGTTCACAGGCCCATGCTCAATCCACTGAGCTACACCAGCCAGGGCTTTTAAAAAAAAAATTATTTTATTGTTATTTAAGTACAGTTTTCTGCCTCCCCCCACCCAACCATTCCCTCCTATTTCTGACATGTCAAACCATCTGGGTTTCAAGAACACCTGCAATAATGCTGATGAACAGGTAATCTCTTCCCAACTTCCTATTCAAGGTCCCCCTTTTATTTCCTCAGTATTTCTTCAGATTTCTCCCTCTCAATCCCATAGAAAAACTTTCTGCTACCTCACCTTCTAAGAGCTCACAACCTCTCCTGCCAGCTCCCTCTACTTTTGATAAAACCCCTCCCACACTGCGTGTGGTCTCTACTCTGGAAAAATCTTTCTCCTGAGGACACCCCCTGGGGTGAATCCAAAATGCTATTTTATCCGTATCAATCTCCTTGCTCTCTGCATTCTCTTCTCCATCCTATAGTTACCCTCCAACACATACATATCCCAGAAATCAAACAATAAGAAGTGACACCTGGGGAGAGAAAAGGCAAGGGAGAACAGAAATGTTGTTTTCCTCTTTCAGAAAAC
The DNA here is from genome assembly GCA_004024845.1 of Tonatia bakeri. Lineage (NCBI taxonomy): Eukaryota > Metazoa > Chordata > Mammalia > Chiroptera > Phyllostomidae > Tonatia > Tonatia bakeri. Next base: position 249,005 of record PVIA01000636.1, read on the forward strand.
AGCATACATATAAATCATGATGAAACTATGGGCTAAAAGCATAAAAATATATAGGACATGTGCTTCCAGCCACCTCTCTCTCTATGAGATCAGCTAAGGTATAAAAAATAACCCCCACTCCCACAGGCCTAATTCCTCCTTCCAATTAGTCTACTATCTCCCTAAAGAGGGGACATCAAAGCTGCAAGGTTAGTGACCAAGAACAAGTTGTCTTTTCATGTAGCTTTATTATTTCTAAGGCAGAATTTAGCCCTAACTGAAGCTGAGTAAAACAGACTCAACCCAAGTCCAGCTATTGAGAGAAGGCCCAATTCAACCCTGGAAACTGGACTGTCAGATGAAGTATGCATTGGACACATGTTTCCATATCAATCTCTTTCTTCCCCCTTACCATCTCTTCTTCTCATATTTTTCCTGGAGAAACTCTTTCACTTTCTGAGGATCCCTGGAATCTGGTATTAAAGATGTCCGAGCATCAAAAAGACCCAGCCAAATTTTCCTGCAAACCTAAAGGAAAGGATGTAAGTGACAAAGGAGTTGAGGCAGAAAGCATGAAATGGGAAGGATACCATTTCCAGTTTATTCATTAAATAATATTTATAGAGCATGGGCATGGTGAGAAGAACCAGGTATACCTACAAAATAGACACAATCCTTGTCATTACAGAGCTATCATCTAATGGGGGGGTCATGCCTTAGATAAACAAATATAAACTTATAATTATGTACTGTGACACATGTGATAAAAGAAATTAGAGGGCCATGGGAATTATGGGGAACTAAATTTGGATAAGAACAGGGTCAGGGACAATTTTCAGAGCTGTGGCTTCCAGAACACCCTCCAGAGACGCTTGTGTGCACCCTCCAAGTAAACCAATTACCCAAAGCCAGGCGTTCTGCTAACATCAAAAATGGCATCTTCCTACCAGCTGATTTAGTTGAGGAAGGGGTTTAACTTACTTTCAAGTAAATGACATAGACTTAAACCTAGGTGGCTGAGGCTCAAGTCTGCTTCAGGAGGTCTTAATCACAGAGGCAGGACCAGTCAAATCTAAATGCTCATCAAGGTGGAGTTTTAATCATTCCTCCCCTTGCCTGCCCAGAGACAACCCTCTGCAGAGATTCTGCTCTTTTCCCTGATTCCCCCAACAAGGGGCCTAAACAAACCACAATTTTTTTTAGTATAAGATTCTGTAAATATAAAATATACATAAGACAAGATATCTTCCATATCAAAAAATAAAAGCAGCTTGACCAAAAAGAAACTGTAGGGTTTTCCTATAATGGAGTCAAAGCTTCCCAGCAGATAAGATGGAATCTGTCACACTCCACTGGCGGTACCTCACCCACCTCACCCACCTCGTTTCCACGGGATTGCAGGAATACTACTTCAGGCTCAGTGAAAGTTGTCATGGAGATGGACTTGACTCGATGAGGGGGGTTCAGTCCTCTTCTGTGGGAGGGAAATAGAAAGAAAGTATAATGTAGTTAAGGCTGCAGGTCTGTTTACGGGAGGGGGATTGGAGAAAGGACAAAACAGCATATAAATTAAGCTCAAGTAGAACTCCTTGCCTGAAGCTACTTCCTAATTCAAGGAAAGAAGTAAGCAAGAATGTTTTGGAGGCTTCTAATAAGAGACAGGGATGACAGAGTCAGGAACATATTATGATCCCAGTCATTCTGGAGAGGAAGGCAGAGACTGCCTCTCCAGAAACCTCCTCTACCTTGGCTCTGACCCCTACAGTTCAGTGTTCAGCTGAGGGGGTACTTCTGGGAACTCAGACATGCAACCACTTCCCATTTGTTGTTTTATCATTGTTTTAGACCTATACCACATCCTCAAGGTTCCAGAGCCCATGAGACATAAATTCCTCAAGAACAAGGAAACACAAACATGAAGGCCCATGACAATTCTGGATAATACTAGCAAAGATAAGGTCTGGAAACAAAAAACAGTCCCTAGGCTAATTGCCCCTCCTCTTGTCTACACAGAAAACTGCTGTGGTGGTAGGAATGGAGAGGGTCCCTCTCTTTCAGGAAGAGATCTCTGAGAAAAAAAATATTCTGGACTTTCTCATTTCTAGATCTTTCAATGAGGCAGGAGGGAGTCAGGTTCAACAACGAGAGAGGAGATTGGCATGAGTCAGGAACATAGATCCGTGGGGATGTTTTTGTGCCAGCTCTGTGTATTCTTTTAACTCCCTGGGAGTCCAGTCTGCCCACAGAAGTCCTGTGGGGATTACAGCAGAGAATAGGCTTTCTTGCCCTCCTACCTCCCTGTACCGCAACTGCCCTCCAGAGTGTTCTAATGGGAAACTTGGGGCTAAGCCAAGCAGGGTTTCATTGATTCCCCTTTCCTTATACCTTAAGTTTGACTCTGGTCTACATCTACTGCCATCATCAAATTAAAACAAAACTGGCTGAACCAAAACAAAGAAGCTAGACCCCAAAACCAGAAATGAAAGACCACAGGTACATTCAGGAGAGAGAGTCTCAAATGACGAGGCCTCTTCAAACTTTTACTCTCTTGGAAAAAATGGACAAATCAAGATGTGAAAATATAAGTACTGTAACTGTAGAATAGGGTCCTGGTTGATACCCTCAGGAAAGCAAAGGGAGAAAGAAGAGATAACAAAATTTACCAAATGAAAATCGTACAGAAAGGGGAGGAAAACACACATTCATGCTCACAGGTGCACACACAGAATAAAGGTGCTCCTGCCAAGCCTGGAAGAAGGGCAGTGTTCATGTTCGTTAAAGTGAAGGTGGTGAAGGCAGGAGAGGAGGGCAGATGACACACTACTGAGTGAACAGCAAAGGGCAGGCCCCTTGTGGATGATAAATTACTGATTACGAATTCTAACAAAGGACAGGACACTGAAGGCTACAGTGGAGGCTACAATTAAGGGCACTTTCAGCAACTGTGCTGCTGGACTTTTCAGTAAAAGGTCTGAAAATGGCCCTTTAAAAAACAAGTAATACCAATGAGGACTGATGCTCCTAGTAAAGATAAGAACAGGGAAAACCAAAAGCCAGGCATTGTTATTACAAGTCAAACAATAGCTTTTAAACTTGATCTGCCCTGAAGACTCTCTTCTGATCACATTTCAGAGATATTCCAGTTTTCTCTCCTCAAGCCTCTTACTAATGGTTTAGTTTTGTTTTGTTTTTAAGTCCAGACAGCCTGTTTCTATATGCTTTCCTTTGCCCTTTCTCATGTTAACAACTAACCCCTTCCCCCTCAGAATGGCAGACCCTTCTGAGGCCTAACCAGAGCCGACCTCTCTGTCCCTGTGATCCTGGTCCTCTTCTTTACCTCCCAATAACAAATATTTACTTTGCCAAAACACAAGACACTGTGGTAGGCACTTTGGGGGATACAAAAGTTACAGAACTCAGTCCTTAATCACCAGACTGCTGGCTCATAAGAAGGACGCAGGGAGCCTAGACAAGAGTTCTTTTCCATGCAGTAGGGTGCAAGTTAGGCACACTGCTGGACCAGGGAGAATTAGCACCAGGATGCAGCAGAGGAGGAAGAGAAATGGTCAGGGAAAAGTAAAAGTGTACTATGTTTACATTAGGAAAACAGATTCTAAGCCTATCACACAAAGGTCATTGACTTTTCCGGAAAGGAGAACCAGGAACTGTTAGCAAAGTATAAACAGGGAGGTGTGCTTCCTTGTAGGGGGAGGGGAAGAAGCTTGACCCATGCATCAATCTAGAAGGGATACTTAGAACAACAGAACTTCCTATGGCTAAGCTTGAAATGTAGGGTTCTATGAGGGGGAGAGGAGATGAACAGATAAAGGAAAGGCACAGAAAACTAAGTGATTTAAGTGCTTTGGGCCAAAAAATCTGATGGAACAGGAGGTTTCCATAGCACAGTACAAAAACCATTGCTTGACCTTGATGTCTGTACTAAAACCAGAGCCACAGTTCAGGGGCAGAGAGATTTCTCTACAAGGCAATACAACACTCTGTAGCCCAGAAGAGGGACTAGTTACATGGCCTATGAGTCAGAGAATTTGTTTCTGAATCATAGAGAGGCCACTGCTGGCTGAGAAGCAATTTAGAAACAAGAGCCCCTCCCCTCCCAGGAGATGACATCAAGTCATCTAGGAGTGTTGCTTTCCCTTGGGTACATACCAGGGTCATACAATGGGCCAGATGTGAGTCACTGGCCTGGAATTAAACCAATCCACTGTCCAACTTGTACATAGTATCCTCAAATTAACTCTCAGATTCTCCCCAAAAGAAGTGAGAACTACAAGGAGACACTGCCCTTCAGTAAACCCATTACAGCAAACCCATCCTGTTATTTCTAACCAGGAGATGCTGCGAGAAATAGAGATAAATTTATTTGTCTAGCATGGTGCAATTTTTTCCAATTGAAAGCAAGTACCTTATTAGGTCACAAGACTTCAGCCCAGTCATAAAGTCTTTTTCCACTTCAGTTTCCTTTTCACAAAAATGCAACTAAATGACATTTGAAGTACTCTGAATTACTTGGCAAGTGAAGCCACTTGCAGAGATCCTAAAGTCTGCCCAATTCTCTTGTAGCCTTTCTCTCCCCTCCCTGTATTAGGCAACCTACTATTTCTACAAATACCACAGCTTTGTTTTTCTGTGGTCATCACCCTCAAACTGGCCCATATTTTGCTTTTAGCTTCATAAAAGCCTCAAACCTGCTCAGCTGCTCAGATAAGAAGGTTCTGCCAGGTCAACAATGGAAAAAAACAGTTCCACCCAGCACCCAAGTTCTTTCATTTGTGCCAAATCTAAACTTGGGAATTCCTTACCTCTGAATATTTGTGTTCAAATTCATACACCCCAGACTGCATTTCTTTGCTTCAGGATTCTACTCCTCTGCCTCAGCAGGGTCCAGCTAACCAGTTTACCCCTTAACTTGAACCCAAATATCACTAAGAAGAGTCCCTATTAGAGACTCTTATAATAGGAAGACTCCCCCTTTACCCTGCTCCAGGGTCAATTTCACTAATTTTAGGAAATTTCTCCCTAATCTAAATTCCCCTGCTTCAAGCCATTTCCTGTTGTTGTTCCTCAGTGACAATGATAAACAACTGTCCTCTTATGTAGAGCCCTGTAGAATCCTGATATCAGCTGCCCTCCTCTTCAGGCTCAATGCCAATCTTTTTACATTTCCCCCCCTTTCTTCTCCTTCCTTTGGTAATTTATTATCTTCTTAGGGGCTTTTCAAGTTATCCAAGGGCCCACATGACAAAGTGCTTATGTCTGTAATTAGTGACACTCTGTCTACCTCTGCCCAGCAGGGGTGAATATGAAAGGTGAGGTAGGAGGGGATGGAGGGATGGGACTAAAATAAGGGCAAGGTACATGTCTATCTCTCCAACCCACACAGATGGAAAAATACTGAATTATTGATTAACATGCACCTTTCCCTTCGTGGAGATAAAAAGTGCTTCAGTTAGGAGCCACTACAAGCGAGCCAGACAGGGAAACTATGGGACAAGGAGGGTATGAACTTGTCACAAATAAAGAGCTATCAAGCACATCTCTTGACACCCAGCTCAGAGCCCTATCCCTCTTAACCCTGAGTTAATCTCATCATCAGAGTAAAGTTGCACAGAAGAGACAAGTATCCACTCCTGAGACTTGAAGGATAATGTATTAAAGGATTGACTCAAACAGCCAGGTCAGGGAAGCATGTCACATACTTTGCTGAAAACATTGGTTATCAAAGGTAGTGCCCATCCCTGATGTCAATGAGACCTCAGGCCTCAACATGTTTTCTTTGTACAGAAAAGTGATTTATTCATGAGGTATACAAGCAAACCAAAACAAGAGAGAACATCTAAGACTCTGCTTTGGAAATCCTTTTTAGCAGCAAGTTTTATCCCAATATAGCTTCAAATGGCAGATTCATGCTCTAGGAGAAGAGTCAGAAATATAAACAAACAAGTACATGTACATGTACAGGATGGGGGAAAGTAGGTTTACTGTTGTAAGTATGCAAAATAGAGTTTATTCTTATATTATTATTTATTATTGTATTATTTTCCATATGAACATGGGCCAATTAAAAGGATCTATATCTGGTTAAGGAAATTAGGTATTGGAAGAAAATAAAATGCAAAAGAACTAGGTCAAATTTGGGACCTACAGTAGTGGTAGCATGTATGTAAATTTAGAAACAGCAGAAACTAACAGCCTCTCTCTCTCAGGCCTCACACCAACACTGTGGGGTTTTGCTACAGCTGAGACAGTATTTCTCATTAAAAAAAGAGATGGCAAGAATGAGCTCACATGCACAGAAAGATGAAGGCATAGTCATCGCCCATCCACCAATATTAAAATCTGAATTTTCTTGGGAAATTCAACTTTGGCTAGAACAGTCAACTTTGCTATAGCCGCCAATCCAGCCAGCTGGGAACTCTGGTTATTCTCACTGCCACCAGAACACTCCATCCCTCTAAGAAGTAGATGTATTTGTAATACACTCAACAGAAAACTGGCTTTCAAAATACAAAGCCAGTTCTGCCGTCTCCTTTCTCTGGCTATGGTGCTAAATATGGTACTTCAATCCCCCTGCCCTCCAATATCCTCTCCATTTTAACTAAGAAACTTTCTTCTCTTTTTATCATCATATCTCAGTATGAGTTTCCACCACTTCCTGGTCCATGCTGAGCTTTATTTTACTTCATAGCATTTATCACTACCTGCAATTATATATTTAATAATTTATTTAAAGTCCATGATCTCTATTAGGATGTAAGCTACATGAATATGGGTACTTTGTCACTTTTGTTTATTACAAACAGTGTCTGGGGCTTGATAGACACTCAATAAATATTTGTTAACTGACCAAATAAATAAATGTATGGGCTGTTGGCCTACCGCAGTTTTCACTTCCCAGCACCACAAAATCCTAATCTATGGGCAATCAACCAGGTGAATTTATGATGTGAACTGGTGTATGTGTTACTGTGGAGCATATGCCTCTCCATTGCCTGCTGGATGGGGTATGCTTCCTCCTTATGCTGCAGCCTACAATAAGTATGCCCCACCTCACACATTCTGCCTCTGCCCACTTGTCAGCTCCCAGCCCTTTTCATATCAGAGGACACAGGCAGTTTGTTAAGACCCCCTTTAAAACTTTATATGTTTTCCTTTAGTCCATGCTAATTAGAACCCCAATTAGCAAATGCAAAGTACTATCAGATCCAGGTGGACAGTCACAGTTAGGAAAACTAACGCTTTTTTATAGAATTTCATACGATAGTTCTCTCCTTATATCTCAACATGCCTTCAGTTCAGCTTCACTTATTGGCCCAGCCTCCTCTTGATCCTTCACTCTGACTTCCTGCTAACAAAGGGTTAGCCTAGCTTCTCATTTCCCAACCACCAAAATGTGTCCCTTAAAGTCTAATATTACCAGAATCACTCTAAGTTGTTCTCATAATGCTTCACCAAAATACTAAGCAAAAATGTCCTTTCTAGAATTTTTTGAAACTAAAACAAAACAAAAAAGGGCTAGTAGATTTCCATCATTCGTTCCCACTGGAACTTAAGTTTCTAAGAAGCTAAGCCCTAGTCTGAGGTACATACAACTTAAGAGAGAGGTAGGCATTGGGGTACTTCTCTATAAAATTAATCAATCCTTAGGCCATGATCACCTCCACCCAGTGTCTTTCCAGATCACTGGCATTTGACTTTTCATTAATGAGATCAACAATAATGACCACTGGGGGAAAGTGGTAAAGTTTTGCCAACTGTACGCTGATATATAAGGAGTTAACTTTTCCAGCAAAAGAAACCAGGTTTTTAATGTGTCCCAGATCCTTTGCCCCTCCTTTTGTCCTGATTGAAGGATGTTCATTATAGAAGGGAATGTTATCTGTGAGATACATTAAACCAAGATCTATAAAATAATGATAATGATGTCAGCACTTTCAGCATTTTATCTTTCATCCCTAACTAACCATGGCAATGAATTAACACAGTTTCCTACCATTTTCTTCCTAGAACCTAGACTCTGATATATCATCAATTTTAACCCCCGGCTTCCCTTTACTCCTCCCCCCCCCCAGACGCTATACTCAGATTTTCCTTTTCATAACAAGATCTTCAGAAATCTGCTTTCTCTTTCCACTTTATGCCATAAATATTCCTAAACTTTGCTCCTTTTCTCCTTAGAGTACTTGTCCCAGTCTCAAGCTTCAGTTGCATCTGTAATCACAATTTTTGACACATTTCTGTTTGTGTTCTAAATCATTGTCCCAAGAGTTACAGTGGCTTTTACTTAGACCGAAGTCAAATCCATTCTCACAACACACAAGTGAGGTGGATCAGAACACAGAAATTTGGCAAAGGAGGTAAAAACTGAATAGAGAAATAACTCTAAACTGTATCTTAGAAGACCTGGATCCTCATATCAGATCTGCCATGATCTTAACTAATATTAAACAACAAGTGCTGAAAACATCAAGCCCCATATGGCATTGGATAAGTTATTAAACCTCTCTTTGCTTCTGTTCTCTCATCTGTTAAGCAAGAACAATATTGCTCCCTCCTTGGCTTCTAAAGGTGTAAGAAGAAATAGGAAAGTGCTCCTTGTTAAAAATGAAACCAACAACCAAACAAACCAATGTATTAAAACAATACTAAAAAGTGGTCAAAATAAACCCCTGGATAAACTTATAAAAAATAGAGATACAGGCTTGGTATCAAATGTTAATCATGCATCTAACCAAATAATTCCCTAAGGGGGAAAAAGAAACTTACTGTACAACCAGAAAATCTGGGCTAGAACTGTGGCTCTAAATTAGCTCAGACATGACCAAATACAGCGCCAGTGCCAAGTGTAGTGAATCAGATTATACAACAATCCCTCTCCCCCAACCTAGAAAGGGTTGCCACATGTTACTACTAGGGTGAAGCCATGACAACAAGGAGTTTAAAGATGTAAATTATTACACTTAATAATGGCTCATTCAGACCTCCAAACCTTTGGAAAAGTCAGGCTAACAGGGCAACCCATCAGCTCTCATCATCTCTTAGATTTGTAAGATATCTACTTCTAGATCGCATTTCAAAGCCCTGCAAGATTAGGATCTGCACCTGAACACTGACTGGAACATGGCCCCGTACCTGCCACTATCTCTGCGCTGTCAACCTGGGTTAATTTACCTATTTTAACCTGGTTTCTCCATCTCACACTCCAAGGTGGGCACAAGCCAGAAGGAAGAAAGGCACTGCTTCATCTTGAGCCCAGTTTACCCTACCTCTTTCCTTTTTGCCCTCTATGTAAATGGAGTTCCTTCTCAAGGTTTATGCCATTCTCTGGCCTTTTAAATCTCCAATCCCCTGCCCCACAACCCTCTTCCCTATTCCCTTCAATTCCCCTAAATCCTCTCCATTCCCTTCAATCCCCACTTTCGGTTCTCCTTCCCTTAGGGAGTTTCTCCGTTCCTCTCCGGTGTCCTTCCTTTCCCCTGCAACGCGACTCCAGTCTTCTCTTGCCTCCCCGGCCCCATTCCCTTCCCCATGACACCTCTGCAGCAGAGGACTCTCTCATCACATTGGGCACGTCCCCAGGCCTCCCCTACGTCCCCCACCTCGGTTCTGTCCGTTTGCCCCGGGTCTCCGCTGTCCCCTACGTCGACTCTCTGCCACTCCTTCCCGTTTCTCCCCCCAGCGCCAGACCACTCACAGGAGGCCGGAGCAGGTGGTGCAGACGAAGCTGCCCACGGTGATATCGACGTAGGTGACCCCGCGCTGGGCGCACTCGAAGCAGTGACGGTTCCCGGCCTGGCTGCAGCCGCCCAGCTCCCGCACCCGGCGACACCACACCTCCGAAGCCGCCTCCGCCTCCGCCTTTCCCCCGCCGACCCCGCCACCCGGTCCTGGGCCCTTCTTCGCTGCCATCACCATGGCTGTCCACTCTTTCGGACTTCCTCCCCGCAAATTAGCAAGCGCCCCTTCAACCAATGCCGCCTTCCCGCCTCCTCAGTAGCCTCCGCACGCTCAGCTCCCTTGACAGAAGCTCCGGAGCCCGCGGCGTCCGCGCGAGACTCCTCAACGCCCAGCCTCGCCTATACTGCACACTGATTGGCTAATCTCCTCCCACCTCCTCTCTCTGATTGGCCGGGTATTAGAAGGCCTCGGGCTGCGGTGGCCGCCAACGCCACGCCCCACCGCCTTCAGACCTCAGGCCTCACCCATTGGCTTGCAGAGATATTGGCCGCGGAGACTGTGCGTGCCCTCTCCTTGTCCCCGCCCTCTCTCGCCACTGCCTTCACCGCGGCCCGCCTCCCAGACTCGATTGGTGAATCCTCGAAACTCGGGCTCCGATGCCAACTCTGATTGGCTGTTGAGGCTGCAAAGTTAGCACTGGAACAAGAGTAGCTCTGGTCCTCCCGACTGACGGCGTTAATTCCCGCCAAATTTCAAAGGCCTTGTCTTAGCTAGACTATGCAGAGAGGCATGCAAAGCAAAAGAGAAGTGGCCATAGAGGAGCTGAGGGGAAAGGGAAAGAGGGAGCTCTCAGAGGAAGGGATGGAGAAAGAGAGGGAGTGCTTTGTGTGTTATTTTACTTACTCCTGCCCTATGCCATGGGAAATCTCATTTTACAGAGAGTCTTAGGTTATACAGTTTGCATTAGGTCACACAACTGGGCTGGGTTGTCTGTCTTTAGAAAACCTGCTTTTAATCACCACACTATCTATAGAATAGTATTTGACAAACATTTATTGACAGTCTACTAGGTTTCAGGCACTGTTCTAGACAATCAATCAAAATCCCTATCTTCGTGGAGCTTACTTTCTAGTAGGGGAAGGCACACAATAAACAAGTTAAAGAATTATCAGTTAGTGACAATTTCTATGCAGAGAATCAAAATAAGGTATAAAAGAGAATGACTTCTTGGGTATTTTAGACTCTTCAGGGGAACTGTCTAAAGCAGTGATATTTAAGCTGAGACCTGATTAACAAAAAGGAGTCTGCCATAAGGAAATTCGAGGAGGAGCACGGCAGGCAGAAGGAAGTGCAAAAGTCCTAAAGCAGGAACAAGCTTTGTGTCTTGAAGCAACAAAAAAGAAAGCCAGAGCCACTGAAGCATGGTGAATGAGGGGAAAGTGGAGAGATTTTACTGGAGTGTGGCTAGATCATGTAGAACCTTCTGGACTTTGGCAAGGAGTTTGGATTTTCTTCTAAGTATAATGGAAGGGGTATTAGTTAGAATTAGGACCTGCTGTGACAGAAAACTCAAAATAGTTGGGGCTTAAGCCAGATGACGTTTATTTCTCTCATGTGAAAGTCTATGTCGGCCTTTCAGCACTGGTGGGATGATTCACTGTGTCAGGGACCCAGGCTCCTTCTATCTTGTTGCTTCATAATGCATTAACTCCACTCCCAAGTTTGCCTTGTCATCTGTCCTAGCTTCAGCCATCATGTTTATTACAGCAGCAGGACGATCCTGCTCTTTTTAAGGACATGCCATGAAATGGCACACAACCACACTGGTCAGAACTCAGTCACATGACCACACCTAAACGCAAGGAGGGATCCTGAAAAATGTACTCTTTATTTTGGGCCTCCATATGCTCACACCTAAACTTCAGAGGCCCTATTACTGACGTTGAAGGAGAGAAAGGATATTAGAATAACATCACAGTCTCAGCTACAGAAGCCATTGGAAGGATTGTAGCAGGGGCAAAGACATGATCTGATTTTCAGTTTTGAAAAAAAATTATTCTGTCTACTATAGAGGAAATGGTTATAGGTGGGTAAAATTGGAACTAGGGTGATTAGGAAGTGAGTTATGCAGTCCAAATGAAAGGTGATGGTGGCGTAGACCAAGGTGGTAGGGGTGGGTTGGAGAGAAATGGATTGATTTAGGGAATGCTTTGGAAGTAAAATCCATAGGACTTGTTAATGCCTTTGAAATGGTTAGATCCCTCCAGAGGCAATCTCCTTCCAAGAAGACTTCAGGCTTGTGAATAAATGAGAATCAGTTTTGCAAAACAAAACAAAACAAAACACAACAAAAACCCCCAAAACAAACAAACAAACAAACAAACAAACAAACAAAACTCTGGGTGGTGTGGTTCAGTGGAATGAGCACCAACCTGCAAACCAAAGGGTCACTGCTTTGATTCCCAGTCAGGGCACATGCCTGGGTTGCAGGCCAGGTTCCCAGTATGGGGTGTATGAAAAACAACCACACATTGATGTTTCTCTCCCTTCCCCTCTCTAAAAATAAATAAAAAATCTTTAAAAAAATGTGGGAGGTGAGAAAGAGGAATCAATAGCAACCTCTCTAGAGTAGTGCCATCCATTAGAACACTCTGTGATGATGGAAATGTTCTGTATCTGTATAATATGGTAGCTACTAGCCACGTATATGTAACTATTGAGCACTTGAAATGAGCCTAGTCAAACTGAGACCCTGAATTTTTTTAAATTTAATGTTAATTAAATAAAATTTAAGTTTAAATGGCCACATGTGGTTGGTGGCTACCATATTGGACAGGGAAGCTCTAGATTTTTGTTTTGAGCAACTGGGTGGCTTATGGTGCCATTTATTAGAAAAGGGGGTACTGATAGCCAGAAATTAATAGTGTTGCTTTGGACATGTTAATTTGAGACCCTTGGGAGGAATCCAAGGAGTTAATCAAATAGGCAGGTAAATATATAGTCTGGATTTGCAGGACGTTTGGGAGTCATTAGTATAGAGGAGTTACTTAAAGCCATGGGACTTGATGAGGTTGCTTGTAGAAAGAGAAGAGGGCCCAGAACTAATTAAGCTCTGGGCACCAAATGTGTACTTTATTCCACTTATCCAGTTATCAAAGCCATGAATGTACTGTAAGTCCCTAAAAAGAGGCAATACCAAGTCACATCCAGATATGCAAATGTGACATCTCAGACTATGTTAAACATTCCTTCTAAATTTCAGAGTCACAGTTACTAAGGGCTTCTCTTTTCTCCTAAGGTTTCTCATTAGCCAAGGGTTATTTTTTATCATACTAAACTTTGACCAAGTTCGTAGCCTTAGCTACCACCAAACCCTGATGTATACAATAGTGGGAAATGAAAATTAGAATGCTAATATGGATTGTGATAGCTTTCTGTTAATTTGTACCACTGAGTGTGGTGGTGCAAGGAGGCACCCACCTCTGCCCCTCCAAGGCTCCATCAGGGAGTAACAATCCTTCATAATCAGGGGGCACACTAGCACAGGAATACCCTTTTCTGCTATTGCCCTAGTGGCAAGAGGGATCCCAAATGTACAAGTGGAATCTTTATTGCGTCCCCAGCTGAAAACACTTCACCCTTGGGGTATGGAAAGCATTTTTAGAGAGAAATGTAATAGTGAGAGCTGCCACCCTCCACCCCCCCAACCCAGCTCTTATTTTCTGAACCTCTGTATTGGCTGAGAGAGAACTGACACCACATTTCAGTCACTGTTTGAGATCACATATCACTTTCTGCAAGAAAGCATCCTAGCCTCATGGGTGCATTCTCCTGGATACTGCTATCTGTTTTCAGAACAACATTTCATTGTTCTATAAAACGGCCAGCTGCTTCTGGTGGATGGGAAACATGATAATGGCCCAGGGATTGCCAACTGTCTTATTTCTTTCACTGGAAAGTGAGTTTCTTAGTTGGAAACAGTTTTGCCTGGACCACCCTGCATTCTGCAAAGTCAGTACTTCCAGGGATGGTGAAATAATCAGAGATCTGACCTGCTGGGAAAGAAAACCCAAATACAGAGTAAAGAGAGCATACAAATCCCCACACCCTCTATGAGAGAAGGAATCCGATAGAGTTGAACCTGCCACTAGATTCCTGACAGGCTCCCAAGAAGCTGGGTGCTCTATTACAGCCTCAGTACTGTACCAGTCCCTACTGAATTCAATTATTGTTTATAATACTTTTTTTTTCAGCTGATTTTCTTTGTTTTTCCAGGTAGAGATCACATTGTCTTCAAATAATGGCACTCTTAACTCCCTTTGATTTTTTCTATCTCTTTCTCTTGTTTAATTAAGTTGCTAAATATTTAGAAGTAGTTAATTAATAGTGGATTTCTTTTCTTATTCTATAAGGAGAGAAATAACAGAAGAAAACTCTACAAGAAAGCTATAGTTTCCCTGCTATAACTGTCTGCCTGGTTCTAGTGGTACTTCCCATTTGCTAATTAGAGTGCCAATTATCATGGACTGCAGCAATGTATATAAAGCTTTTAAAGGGGTATTAAAGTATTACCTGTGGCCTTTGATATAATGGGGGGAGGGCTGAGAGCTGACATGTGGGTCATAGGTAGAATGTTTGAGATGGGACATACTTATTGTAGGCTGCAGAGTGAGGAGGAAACACACAGTCCAGCAGGCAACACAGAGGCGTGGCTCCACAGTGACACATATATCAGTTAATATCTTATATTAAAGATCTTAATATCCCTTCCTTTAATGGAAGTATATCTTTATTTCCCCATTAATCTTGATGTTCACTATTGGGTTAACAAATATATTTTATTGTATTAAAGAAACATCCATGTTTTATTCCTTATTTTTAGAGAGGGGGGAAGGAAGGGAGAAAGAGGAAGAGAAGCATCAATGTGTGGGAGCCTTTCGCACGCCCCCCGCCAGGGATCTGGCCTGAAACCCAGGCGTGTATCTTGACTGGGAATCAAACCAGTGACCCTTTGGTTCATAGGCTGGTGCTCAATCCACTGAGCCACAGCAGTCAGGGCTAGGAACATCCATTTTATTTATCAGTTCTAAACTGTTTTTTTTTTTTAGTTTGTTTCCTAACTTAATTTCTGATTGAATCCATTTATGTCTTCTGCTTCTATTAGGTTGATTTTGTTATTCTTTTTCTAATTTCTTGAGTTAGATGCTAACTTATTTTAATTTTTTATTAAGGCCCAAAACATTTTATTTTATTTTATTTTTCTGGTGAGGTCTTTTTTTAAAAGTTTTTTTATTGTATTTTTTTCCATTACCATTTAGTCCCCTTACACCCATCCCCGCAATCACCACACTGTTGTCCACGTCCATGAGTCTTTTTTCCTTTTTACTCAATTCCTCCATCCCCTCCTCTCTTCCTTAGCTGTCACCTTCCATCTATGAGTTTGTCTCTATTTTGCTTGTTAGTTCAGTTTTTTCATTCGAGTCCACATATGAGTGAAATCATACGGTATTTGTCTTTCTGTGACTGGCTTATTTCACTTAGCATAATGTTCTCTAGGTCCGTCCATATTGTTGCAAAGGGTAAAATTTTCTCTTTTTTTATAGCCAAGTAGTATATCACTGTGAAAATATCCCATAGTTGTTTTATCCACTCATCTATTGATGGACACTGGGGCTGCTTCCATATCTTAGCGATTGTTAATAATGCTGCAATGAACATAGCGGTGCTTATGTTCTTTTGAATTAGTGTTTTGGGTTCCTGCAGATATATTTCCAGAAGAGGGACCGCTGGTCAAAAGGCAGATTCATTTTTACTTTTTTGAGGTATCTCCATACTGTGTCTCTCCACAGTGGCTGCACCAGTCTGCAGTCCCACCAACAGTGCAAAAGCTTTCCCCTTTCTCCACATCCTTGCCAGCACTTGTTGTTTGTTGATTTATTGATGATAGCCATTCTGACAAATGTGAGATGATTTCTCATTGTGGTTTAATTTGCATTTCTCTGATGATTAGTGATTTGAGCATCTTTTTATATGTCTATTGGCCATCTGTATGTCCTTCTTTGGAGAAGTGTCTATTCAAGTCCTTTGCCCATTTTTTAATTGTTTTGTGTGTGTGTGTGTGTGTTGAATTTTGTAAGTTCTTTATGAATTTTGAATATTAACCCCTTATCAGATGTATTAGCAAATATGTTCTCCCATTCTGTGGATTGTCTTTATTTTATTAATGTTTTCCTTTGCTGTGCAATACCTTTTTAGTTTGATGTAGCCCATTTGTTTATTTTCTTTTGTTTCCCTTGCTTGGGGAGATATATCTGATAAAATATTGCTATGAGCAGTGTCTAAGATTTTACTGCCTATGTTTTCTTCTATGATTTTTATGGTTTGGGATCTAACATTTAAGTCTTTAATCCATTTTGAATTTACTCTTGTGTGTGGTGTAAGAAGGTGGTCTAATTTTATTTTTCTTCATGTATCTGTCCAATTTACCAAAAACATTTTATATGAGAACTGTTTTAGCAACAGCTCCCAGGGTTTGACATGTTATGGTGTTATTATTTTCTAAATATTCTGAGTTTTCTTTCCTTTTCTCTTTTTTTTTACCCAAGATTTTACAAAAGATTTTATTTATTTTTGGAGAGGGGAAGGGAGGAAGAAAGAGAGGGAAACATCAATGTGTGGTTGTCTACTGCACGCCCCCTACTGGGGACCTATCTTTTAAATAAGGAGAACATAAAAATTGTCAGGTGATAGGGACATTTCCCCCCTTAGTTTTAATGTTAATATCTAGTTGTATTACATAGTAATCAGAGAATGATGAGTGTGTGTGTATAAAATTTCTTTTTTCCACAAAATTCACAAGGCTTTCTTTGAGGCCCAATACATAGTCAACTTTTGTGAAGTTTCTGTGATTATTGGAAAGTAAGGCATGTTTAATTATATCAGATATACCTTATGGATTGTACTAGTGAAGCCATCTAGCTTCTTACTTGTGGATTTGTCTGTAACGTAAAGTCCTTCTTTTACCTTGCTACCCCACAGGGAGACACTTCCTCATGCAATGACTGCCTGTCTGATTGTCATTCATCCCACCTTTCAGAGCTAAATGAGGTCTAGGAAGCTTTGCCTGCCTCTCTGCCCACTTACATGCCGCCATCTCAGACACCTGAGACAGACCCTGAAGTGGCTTTTGTGCTTCATGGTATGCTTCTCATCCTTAGAAATGTATTGTACTGGCTCTTTTTGAGATCTGCAATAGCAGTGACTTTGCTAGCCTTCCTTCCACATGTACCCTTGCTAGAATTCCACTATGTTAGGCAGCCCTTCCATTTGAATTGTGGTTTGAAGCTTTATTCATTGTTTTGCTGAAATTGGAATTTGTATTCTAATTTCCTATTTTCCCCTTTGTTTTTGGATGGTTGCAAGAAAGTAAAGGAGAAACGCTGCCTTCATGCTACCATCTTCAAAATGGAACTTTCCATGGGCTGTTAATATAATAATGATGAACCAGATTACTTTTGGGTGGTAACAGCATATCACACAGAAGAGTCTGTAAATCTGGCTAGAGATTTTAAAAAAAGATTTTATTTATTTTTAGAGAGGGGAAGGGAGGGAGAAAGAGAAGGAGAGAAACATCCATGTGTGGTTGTCTATTGCACACCCCCTACTGGGGACCTGGCCTGCAACCCAGACATGTGTCCTAGGCCAGTAATCAAACCAGCAACTCTTTGGTCTGTAGGCCCGCACTCAATCCATTGAGTCACACCAGCCAGGGCTGGCTAGAGATTTTTTTTTTTACCCTTGTTTAACTAATCATAGGGGATACTCTTATGCAGCCATGGGCTTGTGTTGAGGATGACTAGCAATGGGGCAAGGGAAAGGATATGTGTGACAGAGGGAGGGAGAGGTGTATGAAGACATAAACAATGTACTCAAGTAATTTACTTAGGCCTTAAGATCTGGAGTCTACTTAATAATGGAAAGCTTCTGTGTTGCCCAATTTTGAGGTAAGATGGATCAAACAATGGTCACTTTGGGTTTCATGGTAACTTTTTTATCTTGAATATTTACACAAGATTTCAGAAGCATGCTAGATGTTTCCTGAAAGGAGAATAGTTATCTGCTGAAATGTGGTCTTGCTTCAAAACCTCAGGGACCCCCACTGTGACTCTCCGTTAAACATGCCAAAGGTGTGTGGACTGCACATCTCCAGCACCACTGGGTTGGCAAGGCCTTTAGGGCATCTTGCTCTGCAGCCTAGACTACTTTCAAAACTTCATTTTCTTCTTCTCCTCACTCAAATGGGTATATGTCTAGACTAACTAGTAAATGAGTCAAATAAGGACTCCTGTCAAGTCTGCTGTATGGGTGTTGGCAATGGGACCTTCCATAGATTCTTCTAAGGAAATCAACCCATGTTCCTATGGCCCCCACTGAGTGGGCAACCCACTGTAGTAGTAAAATTTTGTACTAAAGTTCCTGGTCACAACTGACTGGAGGGTGGGCAGACCTAGGACCCTAAGACAGGCAAATCATACCATGGCCTACGGCCTTTAATGTTGTGTGATGTGAAGAGACAAACAAGGAGACTTTAGTTCTGTCCCAGTGGAATAACAAGGACTGCACTCACTCTCCCTCATTAAAATGACTTAAAAATGGAGAAAGTGTATGAAACAATTGTTTTCAGACATTGAACAACAGGCAGCACAAGACAGTGATCCCTAAGAAAGGGGAAAAGAATGAGGTCAGCCCTACCATTGCTCTAGCTTACTGCCTGGAGAGAGTTCCCAGTCTTCAGGGGAAACAAGCAAGGGGAACTCACACAGAGCCCGCTGGGTTCCCTGAGTTAAGGAGACAGGACTGAAAATTCAGGGAGGCCAATAGAGCTCAAGTTTACAGGGCAAAGTATTAGAGGAAGAGCAGTACAGAGACAGAGAAAGAGCTCCTAAAATCTTCAGATGGTTCCTCTCAAGTCTTCAGCAGAGTACTCATCATTCATAACTATTCAAGTCTGGATAATGAACCACCAGAAAGGAACAAGTGAATCAATTCCTGGAGATTGCATGTGTCTAGGAATAGTTAACATTCCTAATAGCCAGAATGGAGAAACCTCATAATACACAAGGCATAGTGAGTACTCCAAAAGCTATTGCCTAAGTCATATAGTCAGATTAGCCCTAGACGAAAGGCTGATTTGGTCCCCACTGACAAAACTTAAAAGTAAGCTTTGAAAAAGATCACCAAACTATTTCCAAATAGCTTTGCTGCACCCCAACAAAGAGGTAAAAAATATTTAAAGAATAAAAAGAAATCCAGCACCCAAATGTAAAATTCACAACCTGGCATTCAATAAAAAATATCAGAGATGCAAAGAAGCATGAAAACATGGCCCGTGGTGAGCCAAGAAAATCAAACAACAGAAACAGATCCAGAGATAATCCCGATGATAAAATTAGTAAACAAGGACATAAAAAAAGCCATTAAGAATGTATTTCATATGTTGGAAATGGTAGAGGAAAGCAAGAGCATGATAAGGGGTGGTAAAGAGACTATTAAAAGGGACAGATCTAAGTTCTAGAAATGAAAAACAAAATCTCTAATATGAAAAGTACATTGGATGGGATTAACAGTAGATTAGATATTATAGAAAAAGATATGATGAAATTAAAAACATGCCAATAGAAAATACTGAAAATGAAATCCAGGAAGAAAAAAGACTGAAAAAAGCCCACAAAAACCCACAAGCAAACAGAATACCAGCAAGCTGTGGAACAACTTCAAGGGAACCCCTTACGAATTGGTGGCAGCAGATACTTCTGGAAGTAGGTTTAACGTGGAGACTAAAAACCAGAAGATTAATGAAAGCCAGTTTTAATATTTTATTGATTATGCTATTACAGTTGTCCCATTCCCCCCCTTCATTCTCCTCCACCCTATACACCCTCTCCCACTCACATTCTCCCTCTTTAGTTCATGTCCATGTGTCATAAGTTCTTTAGCTTCTACATATACCATATTATTCTTGCCCTCCCCCTGTCTATTTACTACCTACCATCTGTGAAAGCCAGTTTTAAAAGGCATTAGGCTCAACAACAAAAGGATAAATCACCCATTTGAATATGTACTTCTCCAAAGAAGATATACAAATGCGCTGGCTGGTGTAGCTCAGTGGATTGAGCACCAGCCTGTGAACTAAAGGATTGCTGGTTTGATTCCCAATCAGGGCAAACGCCTGGGCTGTGGGCTGGGTCCCCAGTTAGGGGCGTGCGAGAGGCAACCACACATTAATGTTTCTCTCCCTCCCTTTCTCTAAAAATAAATAAATAAAATATTTTTAAAAAAGTTTTTGTATATAAAAAAGAAGATATATAAATGGTCAACAAGCACATGAAATATGCTCAACACCATTAGTCATTAGGGAATGAAAACCAAACTGCTCCACAACCACTAGAATGGCTGCAGTGTTTCAAAAAAAAAGGAAAAATAGAACTGGCAATTATCAGTGAGGATATGGAGAAACCAGAACCTTTGTACATTATGATGGCAATGTAAAATGGTGCAGCTGCTGTGTAAAACAATTTGGCAATTCCTCAAAAAGATAAATATATACATACTCTGGTTTCTCTTCAGATTGTATAAAGAGGTAAATATAGAGTTACCAAATGACTCAGCAACTCCGCTCCTAGGTGTACACCTGCCCCGCAAATGAAAACAGGTATTCAAACAAATAGTTGTACACAAATATTCATGGCAGTATTACTCACAATAGTCAAAGTTTCTAAGGCTAAAAACAAATGATCCAAATTAAAATTTATATTAGCAACTCTGGAAGCTAGAGGGCAGAGGAGCAATGCATTACAAGTTCCATATAAAAATAATTTCTAACCTGTAATTAATCCTATACATGATTAAGCCTATACAATCCTATCCTAATTATGAATTATTCTGGAATAAAGATATTTTTATTAATTCAAAGTTCAGATGCAAGTGACAGAAAACCCTTACAATTTTCTTTCTCTGTCATGTAAAAATCTAGGTTACTAGAGTGACTCTGTTCCATGACACTTTCAGCAACCCACAATCATTCTAGCCCCCACTCTACCATACCCAGGGCATGGCTCTCTTCCTCATAGTCCAAGATGGTAGCATCTGAGTACCAGGCACTGGGTGGAGGAAGGGACAATGAAGAGGGAACAAGGGGTATTTGCTACCATAGTCTCTAGGGAGTTTGACAGAAGCTGCCAAATAACACTTGTGCTTACATCCCATTGATCAAAATGTGGTCACATGGCCATGCCTGGCTGCAAGGGAGGCTGGATAATGTAGAAAAAGAAACTTTACTTTGGATGGTCTTGTGGCCAGCTGAAAACTCTATTACCATGGAAAAACAGAAGACAGATATGGGTGGAATAAGTAGCAGTCTCGGCTACACAGTCTTGAACATTTTCTGAGTGTTATTTTTCAGAAGCTACCCATGAAGTATACTACTATGCCAAACTGAAGGGTTAAAGCAGGAAAGAGGAAGAACTAAGGTCCATGAATGAAAATATGAAACACCAAAAGGATAACAGGAATCACTAGGGCACTGGAGAAAGGAGCTTCCAAGATGACAAGTGAAGCTGCAGGCTGAGGTGGAGGCCAGTCCAGATTGGAGAAGGTTCTAGGAGGGATTTCTTTAAGAAGGTGAAACTGATAGAAGACCTCATAATTTACCTTCACTTTACATGCACAGCAACAAACCTCTGCTTCTGCAACAGTCTATTCCCTGTGTGAGCATAATTAGAAGACATTTATACATCAGAGATTCAATTAGCAATAAATGCCTAGAATACTAGACAAACAAGAAGACAAGAAAATTATTAACTCCAGGGAAAACAAATAAAAAGTAATAATGTTATAACATATGGTTAAATTATAAATAGCATCTACATAGTTATAAAAATACAACCCTAAGTATCTTTCCAACTAAAATGACCAGCATATGTTCAGAGGATGGTGACTTGGGAAGTGCGTGTGAGAGAGAGAGAGACTGGGGCGCGAGAGAGCTAGATCTCATTGTCTGCGGTGGTAGGCCAACAGATAATGGCTAACACTGAGAAAAAATCAAGAATTCAAAATACAACCATATTATTTGGAAATATGGAGATAAATACCAAAATAATCAACTACCAGAACTCAAAGTGTTTGCTTCTAAGGAGCTCGTTGGAAATGGAGATGCACTGAACGGGTCTTCTATTATTTTTTTCTAACAAGCCATTCAAGTATGTAACTGTTTAAATTATGTACATGTCGAATTTTTAAGAAAATAAAACACAAATTTTAAAAAAGAGGAGGTGGTCAGATTCTCTTTCTCGGGCTTTCTGGATGAGAAATGTGGAGTCAGACAGAAGGAAGTATCAATGAGAATGGTAAATAGCGGCTCAGCCACGTAAACGATCTGGGATAGAAGAAAATTCAAATTTCCTAGTCCTGGAATTTTCTTGGACCCCAGATTTCCTTGCATTTCAGTCTATACAGAGCTCGACTGCACCATAGCCTTGGATATAGGATATTTGGTCTCTCTCATTTTCTTATGTTTTCCTTATTCAAGCTTCTCTGAGAGAATTTTTGGTTTTTGCACTGGAAAAAAGCCCTGCTAAAATAGAGGCCCCCGCTGCTTCCACAACTCCTTGTTAGTTGCAAGTGTATACAATATGTCCTTTAGTCCACCCCTGCCCCGCTTCATTTTGAAGGAGATAGTCTATTATATTTTATTTCAATCACCTCCTAAGAACTTCACTGATTTGGCAGGGTTTTTTTAAAAAGATTTTGTTTGTTTGTTTGTTTGTTTGTTTTTAAAGTGAGGGGAAGAGAGGGAAAAAGAGAAAGAAACATTAATGTGTGGTTGCATCTCATATGGCCTCCACTGGGAACCAGCCTGCAACCCAGGCACATCCACTGACTGGGAATTGAACCAATGACCTTTTGGTTCACAGGCCAGTACTCAATCCACTGAGCCACACCAGCCAAGGTATGTTTTGTTTTGTTTTGTTTTTAAATTTGGCAGGTTTTATCTCATACCACCATTACATTGCTGTCTCAACTATCAACTTGTTACTTCCAAATGTCCAAGGCAAATCAGCATGATACCATCAATGTGGATTAGGGTCACGTCTATGGAGGATTCAGTTAATGTGATCAACCATTGCTGTTTGCCAAGGATCAGAGGTTTCCTGGGATGCAGAACTTAGACAATCCTGAGAGTTGGTCACCCTAGGTAAAGTGAAGTAGGTCCCTGTGAAGATACGCTGCTACACCTACCAGCTGAAGACAGATTCCGATGGTGTGGGTAAAGAGACACAGAAAAAAATAGTTTTATCATATATCACGTACCCATGCAATCCAGCTTGAAGTAACCCTGTATTGTTTTTTGAGTCCTGTCAATCTCTGGTACTAATCAGCCTGGTGAACTGAACATATTGTAGCAGCCTATCTCTGAGGTTCCCATCCTTCTCTTCAGGGAGATCGGGGTCTATGGCTAAAAGATGGCGATGGCCAGAGGGGCTATGACTCTGTAGTGTGCTGGTTTGTCTGTTTAACAGACAGCTTTGTCTGTTAAACTAAGGAATTATTTTGCTGTACAAATCAAGTGGAACCCAGGCCTGCACATCTGTTCTGTTCCTGCTAACACTTTAAGCAGAAGCTAAAACCTCAACTCAGTGTGTTAGGACATTTTTTGCCTAACCAGAACTATCACACCTATTTGGTTTTTGCTTTATTGTAGCCACAGCTAGGCGTGATATTCAAAATATTTAGCAGCTGGTTACCACATGGTCACCAGACAATTAGAATAGACACTAAGTCAGATTCCAGGAGACCCAACAGCTGTGCTGGGTGTTAACCCCCTAGTTGCCAGATGAGAAGAAAGTTTGGTGGCCTGGAGGCAGGTAATTGGAGTTGGGACATCAGGAGACACTAGGCAAGTAATTTACCAACTGATAGGAAAGCATTTGTGTATTTCAACAATCGTATGACCACTGGCAGAATGTCAGCCTGGCCTCAGCCAAGCACAGAGATTGGATGGACCCCCTACCACCTTGCTTTTAAAACCTGCCTCCTTGGTGTTAACCACTTAGTTCCCTCCTTTCCCAATGTTAGCAGTAATTTCATTTTGGTTAACCACACTCCTTCGATCTTTCTGGCTGGGACAACTCTTCTGCTAACCCCTCCTCTGCACACAACAGAAGGTTTTGCTAGTCTTTCATCAGTGGTAAATTTTTGTGAAGAAGTGTGGATGGGGGGAGGCAGAGGTTAGCAGGTCATTGGTAACATACTGTCATTCTCTTCTTCAATTTTGGGATTTATTCATCTACAATACGCCGAGAGCCATCAGGTTCTTCAGGGTCAGTTCAACCAAGAAGTATAATTGGCCAAACTGTGCAGGAGAAGAAGGAAAACAGGAGGGGTGGGGACAGAGACTGAGAGAAGTAAAGGGGGGGGCGGGAGGGAGGAAATAAATAGTAGCCTACCCTCTTTTGTTTATTTCATCCTCCTTGATGTTGAAGTCCCAGTATTCAAGTCCCAATAGTCACTTCGGCAAAAACTCCCTAGAAAATTCCTGCAAGTCATTTTGCCTTTAATTCCTCTTTCCTTGCTCAGACTGTGCACACCATCCGTGGATTTGTGGTATTTTCAAACTTCTGTGACCAGATGTTCCTCATTATGAGGTGGCTCATCATATTTGCTTGGCAATCAGGAATGCAGTAGAAATTATTTGGCGGAGCCCAGGGGACTGGGGGGCTCCATTTCCTCAAGATACTGCTATTCCAATTGCCAGAATTTCAGTCTTTGATAATCAAGATCAGAATTGTGAACTAGCAAGTACTGTAATTTGGCAACTTACAGTGTTCTTTTTAATTATAAAATATTTAGCAGAAAAGTTTTATAACATATTTGAAAATACACAAAAATACACATTACATGTATTAGTTATGATGCATAAAAATAAACAAACACTGGTACGTTAAGAAATTAAGAAGAACATGATCAATATTCACTTTATGGATCTACTTTTCAGTGGCTTCCAACCACTGGCTAGCAGTGAAAGGTGTTTCTTGTTGTAGGGTCACAGAAGTGGCCTTGAGTATTGTTACCGATTCTACCCAGATACACTGGGACTTCAATATGTTCCTTCTTGATGCAAATCACCTAATGCTGTGAAAAATGTCCATTTAGCTATAGTCTTTTTTAAAATTAAATTTACTGGGGTGACACTAGTTAATAGGGTCATAAAGGTTACAAGTGCACATTTCTGTGATACATGGTCTGTACATTGTTGCATTGTGAAAGGGTAAAGTCAGAGCCATTTGTTTTTGTGACACCATTTGCTGAGCAGGCCTGTGACCTTGTTTAAGATGACTGTCATTTTACTCTTCTGAGCTTGTCCCCAGGACTGGAAATTACTGGAAAGCAAGAACAGAACTAACCACTCCCTACAGCCACAGGCAGAAGATAACATTGGGACAAATTGCAGCTTCATATTACAATGCAGCAATAGCCCAAGGGCCACACAACAGAGCCCCCCTCCATTTTTAAATCCAATTATAATCCAATAAAAGCTCAAAGCTCCAACCCCTCAGTGCTGGTATATCTCTCCACACCATGCCCCTCTCCTTTCTTGGAGAGTGAATAAAAACTATTCTGTATACTTTCTTCTCTTTATGAATTATTTCACAGCTCGCATCACCAACCACCCTAACGCACTGTGTGCACACAATTTTTATATTCCTTATTTCCTTAGAACGTCTCTCAAACAGCAATTCTCCGACTTTAATGTAATTTAAGATCTACTGCAGAGATTTGAAAAATCCTAATACCCTTGCCCTGCCCCAGAACAGTTAAATCAGAATCTCTAGGGCTACAACCCAGGCACCTATGGTTTTAAAAGTAATTCCGGTGGTTGATCTATTGTGTTCTAAAGAAAATGACAATAAGGTCCTCCAAAATTTTACTTTCAATGTGGACATGGTATCTGAATAGAAGTCTTTATTAACTGTGTATCAATCTATAGACTTCTAATTTCCCATTCAGGGTTGCAGAGATCATCTCTTCCTCTTCTCCACCATGTTATTATAGAAGATTTCATACTGCCTCTGGATTCTGTTGCTTATAACTCTACTCCTGAAATAAACTTTTATGTTTGTTGGTATAGTTTGGTATTTTGTTTGTAAGAAACACGATCTAACTGAAAAGTTTAGGGGGAAATGGTGTGGGTATACTGTAAGGATACAGGTGCTCTGAAACTGGAAATCTACTCAGAATCTGAGGTTAGACTGGGGGTTGGTTTCTACTTCTGCTGTCTCTCACAGCCCACACAGTCACTGTCATGGCACCCTTCTCTCTCTCACCTCGCTAAGAATGGGGATTCTCATTTGGTTGGTGAATAATTTTTAGACTCAGAATGTCTCTATTAGGCAGCCCTTCATCCAATCATCTGTGGTCAGGGTCCAGTTTGGATCACTCCAAAGCCCAAGGCTGCAAGCAAAAAGATAGAAAAAGTTAGCATGAAAATAATAATAAAGATGGAGAAGCCATACTAATACCAGACAAACTAGACTTTAAAGCAAAATATATAGAGGAACATTTTATAATGATAAAAGGGTTAATCCATCAGGGAGTTATTGAGCCCCAAAATTCACAAAGTAAAAACTGACAGAATCAAAAGGAGAAATATGCAATTCAGTAAAATAGTAGGGGACTTTAACACCCTGCTTTTAATAATGGCAAGAACAATTGGGCAGTAGATCAACTAGGAAATAGAATGTGAACAACAGAATAACTAGATCTAACAGACATCTGTAGAATATTTCACCCACCAATGTCAGAATGTCTATTTTTCTCAAGTGTACTTGGAACATTCTACAGGATAGACTATGTGTTAGGCCATAAGGCAAATCTCAAAACATTCAATAGGTTGAAAACATACAAAGCATGTTGTTGAACCATAATAAAATAAAATTAGATATCAATAATAGAGAGAAATTTGGGCAATGCACAAATATGTGGGGATTAAATAATAGCACTAAAAATCCCTGTGTCAAAGAAGAAATCGCAAGTAAAATTAGAAAATACTTTGAGATGAAAGAAAATGAATGATATACTACAACTTATGGGATGGAGCTAGAGCAGTATTTAGAGAGAACTTTAAAATTGCAAATGCCTACCTTAAAAAAGAAAGATCTGCAATCAATAACCAACCTTCCACCTTAAGACACTGGTAAAAAGAAAAAAGTAAAACTAAAGCAAGAAGAAGGAAGGAAATGTGAAGATTAGAGTGGAAATTAATGAAATAAGAAAACAATAGAGAAAACCTATGAAACCAGAATTTGCTTATTTGAGAAGATCAGCAAAATTGACAAATCTTTAGCTAGACTGAACAAAAAAAAGAGGGAACATCGCTTTGGCTGGTGTGGTTCAGTTGGATGAATGCTGACCTGAAAATAGAAAGGTCACTGGTTCGATTCCTAGTGAGGGCACACGCCTGGGCTGTGGGCCAGGGCGCTGGTTTGGGGTGGCAAGAGGCAACCAATTGATGTGTCTCTTGCAGATTGATATTTCTCTCCTTGTCTTTCTCCCTCCCTTCCCCTCTCTCTAATAAATAAATAAATAAAACTAAATGGGGAAAATAGTCTTTTAAACAAACATTAATGTGACAACTGGATATCTACATACAAAAGAATTAAGTTGAACTCTTAACTCGTATCACATACAAAAATTAATTTAAAATGGAATAAAGACAAAAATGTAAGATCTAAAACTGTAAAACACTTAGAAGAAAATATAGGCATAAATCTTTGTGACCTTATATTTGGAAACGTTTTCTTAGATATGACACCAAAAGCATAAACAAAGAAAAAATAAATAAATTGGACATTATTGAAAGTAAAAACTTTTTTTCCCAAGTTTGCAAAGTCTTCAATACATACATATTTCCAAAGAAAGAATCTTATCCAGCTATCAAGATCTCTGATGAGCAATAACTCAGCTATTACATAACAATATAAATGATAAGTTTTAGCCATGTAAGATTTTTATTAGGTTTTACATGCCTGTGTATTACCATGCTTAGTAATAACATGGTTAATAACATGGTTATTAACAATAATAACATGGTTATTTTACATGGTCATGTATTGACAGGGTTTTTGTTTGTTTGTTTTACTGAATCATAAAGTTAGTTGAAGCAGCACTTATGAGAAAAGGCAAAGCCCACCATATGTGTCTGATAACTGGTTGATCAAAAAGGTCATCTTCAACCTGGAGCTTAGATTGTCATGCATTTAATTTAAGTTGAATACTTACGTTGTCACAATTCTAACAGACCGTGTTTAAAATGTAAATGTATCTACTTACTCCATGTAAACTAATAGCATGCAAATGTCTTGAATGCAGAAGGAAGTGTCAACTATATTGTGGGGTCTTTCATGAAGTCAGTCCCTGCCTCCTGCTACTGTTCTGTATTTATATGACACCAGCGTAGCTATACTACAACTACATTTCCCAAATTCTCTTTCCTACATTGTTCTGGTTTATCACAGACCACAAAAGACATTTTGCACGGGGTTGGGAAACAGTGTTTAGCAGCAGCCATCTCTCCCTTTGTGCTCAGGAAGTCGCCGCAGGGGCAACAGAGTACCAATGCAGCCCACGCAGGCTGTCCCTGCTCTGTTGGCTCACCTAGTCTGCAGGAAGGCAGTGCCTGTACCTCCCCACATTCCCTCTGGAGCCCCTGTCAGTTTCTCATACTCCTCAGTTAGGTGCATATTTAGCTCCATGATGAATTCACCACCTTCTCCTGAGGCCACCTGAACTGTCAAAGCTGGAAGCAGTGAGGAATTAGTGCAGGTTCCAACTCATCTTCCCGGGTTCCATTCTGTCCTTGCTTTCTCCCAGGTCATGTCCCTCTTCCTTTCTAACATGTCGCCCGGTAACTCCTGTTCTCAGGTCTCGTGGTCAGCTGTGAGTTTGGTGCTGGTTCCATCACTTACGAATTTAAACCCCATAAATATCCATCAATCAGCAGCAATTTTCCCATCATGGTAGGTGAAAAAGCACAATGGTAGGGATACAGCATCTGAGGCCCAGGAGATCTGTATTCAAATCCTGCCTCTGCATTTAACAAGTTTACTACTTATAGTCTTCAGGAAATTGTTCAGACCTCCTCAGACTCATCAGTCTTCTCTCTCATATTAATGTAATAGTAATTATCATGAAGAAACATGGCAACTTTCTAGCTCATTGGCAGCCTCACTAAATGTTGTGCACTGGTCTGATTCAGTCCCTCAAAATTAAAAACTTTTGTGTTTCAAAAGGCATCATCAAAAGCAAAAAGATAACACAGAATGGGAGAATATTTTTAAAACAGATTTTATTTATTTATTTTTAGACAGAGGGGAAGGGAGAGAGAAAGAGTGGGACAGAAACATTACTGTGTGGTTGCCTCTCATTTGACCCCCACCAGGGACCTGGCTGCAACCAGGCATGTGACCTGACTGGGAATTGAACAAGTGATGCTTCGGTTCACAGGCCAGTGCTCAATCCACTGTGCCACACCACCCAGGGCCAAATGGGAGAAAATTTTTGCAAATTATATATCTAATAAATGATTCCTACCTAGAATGAACTATTAGAACTCAATGTTAGTATGACATATAATATAATTAAAAATGGGCAAAGGGTCTGAATAGACATTTCGTTAAAGAAAATATAGAAATGGCCAAAAAGTATATGAAAAGATGCTGAACATCATTAGTCATTAGGGAAATTCAAATCAACGAGCTACCCCTTCCTACACAGTAGGATGTCTATAGTAAAAAATGACACATAATAAAAAGTATTGGTGAGGATGCAGAGAAATTGGAACCCTCCCACACTGCTTGTGATAATGTAAAATGATGTGACTGCTTTGAAAGATAATCTGGTAATTATGCAAACAGTTAGGACTAAGCAATTCTACTTCTAGGTACATACCTATGAGAATTAAAAACACATGTCTACACAAAAACTTGTAAGTGAATGTTCATAGCAGTATTACACATAACAGTTAAAAAGTAGAAATGATCCAAATGTCCATCAACTGATAAATGAATAAACAAAGTGTTTATTTGACAGTGAAAAAGAAATGCTGTTACATGCTACACCTGGATGACCATGGAAAACATTCTGCTAAGTGAAAGAAGCCAGACACAAAAGAGACCACACAGCATAATTTCATTTACATGGAATATCCAAGTAGACAAATCTATAGAGACAGAAAGTAAATTAGTGGTCATCTAGGACTGGGAGGGGAGGGGGCCATTAAGGAGCGACAGCTAAAGGGCATGTGGCTCCTTTTGGACATTATAAAGATGTTCTAAAACTGATTGTGGTGATGGTTGCACAACTCTGAATACACTAAAAACCATTGAAATGGACACTTTAAGTGGGTGAATTGTATAGTGTGTTAATTATATCTTGACAAGGCCATTACAAAAAAGACTGAGGCTGTTTTTCTTGAGCAGTTGGAGCAGTGTCACTGGAAGTCACCAAGGAGCTACATGGCCTGTCTTGGACAGGAAGCCAAGGCAGTGGCAGTGGTAGTGCTAATATCAAGAGAAGGTGAGAATCTGATGCGCATGGGACTGAGGAAAGGGAAAGGTCCAATAAGAATCTCCCTCACTCTCCATGTTCAACTACTTACCAAGTCGTTCTGACTGAACAGATTTCCCTGTTGCCTACTTCTCCCCAGCTATAGACTTGATTTTATGACACACCCCCACCTCCACCCCCGCCGCAAAGTCACAAATTGAAATCCTAATTCCTAATGTGATGGTACTTGGAGGTGAGGCCTTTGGGAGGTGGGCCTTTTTGGCAGAGTCTTAATGAATGGGCCAGTCCCTTATAAAAGAGACCCCAGAAAGCTCACTCACCTTTTCTGCCACAGGAGGACACAATGAGAAGATGGCTATCTATGAACCAGGAAGCGGGCCCTCACTACATACATATGTGCCAACACCTTGATCTTGGACATCTCAGGCTCCATAACTGTGAGAAATAAATTTTGTTGTTCATAAGCTCCCCAGTCTATGATATTCTGTTAGAGCAGTGCAAACAGACTACAGGTACCCTTCGTTTAATCCATTTTCTTCTTTTTTTTAGGACTTTTTTTAATTTTTAGAGAGGGGAAAGGAGGCAGAAAGAGAGGGAGAGAAACATCAATGTGTGGTTACCTCTTGCGTGCCTCCTCCTGGGGACCTGGCCCGCAGCCCAGACATTTGGCCCTTATGGGAATCGAACCAGCAACCCTCTGGTTCGCAGGCCCATGCTCAATCCCCTGAGCTACACCAACCAAGGCTCAATCCATTTCCTAAACCACCACCATAGTTTCCTTCATAAAATACAAATCTAATTGTGTCACTATTTTTCTCAAAATCAAAGAATCTGAAGCCAGCTTATCTTCCCCAACTTTCCTACAAATCCCCACCCCATCGTGCACAAGCTTGCACAGGTGTCCTTCATTACAGCCCCAGGGAACCACATGTTTTCTTTGATCTTGCCACATGCCTCCTTTGCTCACCCTGTTTCCTCCAGTTGGAATGTCCTTCCACCTCCACGTCTGCAAGTGTTGAAATAATTATCTCCATTCCTCAAGCCTGCTGTTTATAATTCCACTGCCTTCATATAATCCTCTCTCTCTCTCTCTCTCTCTCTCTCTCTCTCTCTCTCTCTCTCTCCCCTTCCCATTTTACTTCCCACTCTTGGAGCACACAGCGTGGTAGAGGAGACAAATGAGACAGCTGAGTTCTGAATTACAGCGTGACAATACTCTGGATGGTGTGTGCACAGTGACCTCAGAGGACAAGGGAGGAAGATAGAAATTGTTCAGTCAGTTGAAAGGTTGAAAATTCCACACTTAACTTGACTTCCCAGTCCCAGGGCTTAGAACTTGTTGAGGAAGCATTGATTTAATCCTAATGGGTGCCTTTCCACTAACTGGCTATTTTATTAAGAGCGGGGGTTATTATTTTTGATGTCTGTACTCATAATACCTAGTAGGAGTCCTGGCCAGAAGTGGTAACAATCAATCTTTACCGAAGACTGAATGAATGTGAACGGTTATATAACTCACCTGGGAGAAGGGGCAGGAAGTACTTCCTAGATCGAGTAACACATGAGTTGAATCCTGAAACATAGGCGTAGAAGAGCCAGGGAAGTTAGGAGAGTAGGAGGGCTCCAAGCAGAGGAACCTGAGCGATGGACAGAGGAACGTGAGGAATGGGTAGAGGCGTGAGAAACCCTACTGCCTCGGGAATCTGGAGGGTGGCCAGCAGCCCTGAGCCAGAGCGTTTGGAAGAGAAGGCAGAAAGAGAATGCTGAAAAGGGCCAGATCACAAAGACCATGAATGCCACATTGATAAATTTGAAATCGATGCAAAAAGAAGTGGGGAGCTGTTCAAGGATTTTATGAGAATCCTGGATGGGTGTGAGTGATTGTAAGGAGATAGAATCAAAATCCACAGAGTTCAGTTCATTTGGAGGACTTTCCCTTCTTAAAATTTGAACTTATTTTGGTCTTGAAAAAAGGTAATATAGTCACATCACTTAAAATCCAAAAGGTGCTAAGGTATGTAGTGAAAAATCTCTCTTCTTAACCCTAATTTCCAAGCTGTGTGGTCCCTAGCTCCTTCTCTGGAGAAAACCAAGTGTACCAGAGTCTTCAGTACTCCTATGGCCATATATACAACTGGTAGCCTGCTGCTTTCGCAATTCGCTTTGTTCAGTTAACAATATATCTTGGAGACTGTTCCATAGCAGTTCCTAAAGAGTGTCTTCATTGCTTTTCACGGCTATCTAATAGTCCATTGCATGGATATTCCATAATTTATTTACATTTTGCATATGTACAAATATATCTGTGGCACTAATTTTAGGGATCTCCCTTTAAGACCAAAAAGTTTCACTGATCCCCATAAAACTAATTGTGCTGCCTATTGATGGGAAAAAATATGTGTTCCAAAAGACTACTCTGTATTCAGGAATATTGACACTTTTAGGTGAATTCCTACTTTAATGTGTTATTAACATGTTATTTATATAAATTTGAAACTATGTATATGTACACAAGACATATCATGTGTCCAGTGCACAGACAACACTAAGTGCATATATGGATCATAGACCCTCACGCATATGGATCAAAGACCCTCATGCATTGGTTGGGTGTATGGCCCTGGTCCCCACCCCTCATTGCAGAACTTAGTGTCTGAGTGGTTTGGGGGGAAAGCAGAGGTGGGAATACAGAACGGTATCAAGGCCTTTGGTGTCCTTTGTTAGAATGACGATCCCAGGGGAGCAGCAGGTTTGGGAAAGGGACAGGCACATGACTTGGGCATGTTTAGTTTACTGTATCTTTAGAACGTGTATGTTGGGGTTTAAGTTCTGCAGGGTGCACAAACATCCCGTTCTAAACCTTGAAATGCCCTAATCCAGCCTGAGGAATTTCCCAGGAGAGTGTTGATGGCATTTGGAGGAGAGGTCATTCATTCTGGACGCTGCATCTGAGTTTCTTGAGCTCGTTCTCAGAAGCCAGAGGAGGTTTGACTGCACCATAGTCAGGGTGATTAAATTCTCTGATATCCAAATAATGGTTAAATATTTTTTAACTCTCCCTGGGTGCCAAGGCCTGAGTCAGAGCCCTGGTATGGGGTTGCCTGCAAACTAGTAGGGGATCCACAGAGAAACATGTAATTAAATATCATATAATGCATAATGGTTGTGGTGGTCCTAAGATAGGTCCACAAATTCTGAGATGCTCCTTCCTCCTCAAAGTAGAATCTAATTCCCCTCCGCTTGAATATGTGCTAGCCTTAGGGACTTGCTCCTAGCAAATAGAATGCACTGGAGATTACAATGTGTTACTTCAGAGGCTGAGTCATAAAGCACATTGTGCTTCCACCTTGCTCTCTCTTAGATCGCCCCTTCTGGGGAAAGCTAGCTGCCATTTCACGGGTCCATCCAAACAGCCTGTGGAGAGACCCACACAGGAAGAGATAGATGCCTGCACACATCGGCAGCCCCAATTTGTCTGCCAGGGACTTGAGAAATCTGGGAAATGGATTCTCTAGCTTTGGTCTAGCCTGCAAGTGACTTCAGCCCTCCAGACTTCTAGTCTTCCAGCTGAGGCCCCAAATATATGGAGCAAAGATAAGCCAGTCCCACCATGTCCTGAATTCCTGACCTATAGACACTGTGAGATAATAAATGATCATTGTTTTAAGCCACTATGTTTTGAGGTAATTTGTTATGTGGTAATAGTAATACAACAGTGACAGGTGAACACAGAGCACTATGAGAACACAAAAAAATGGCCAATTAGCTCAATATGAGAGGTCTAGAAGGCTTTCTGAAGAAAGGGAAACTTGAACTGAATCTTCAAGGGTGCATAAGAAATGTTCAGAAAGACTGGAAGGGTATTCCAGGCATAAGGAACAGCACAGGTAAAGGCAGGGAGGCTTAAAACAGCATGGAGTATGGGAATGAGCTATAAGATAACTTACCCCCTTTGGACAAGGTTTGAAATGAATGGGCTTAATACCCAGTTCTGCTCTAGAATAACTGTATTTATTACAAGTTTCCTATGGGCAACTATAGTTAGTAAACAATGAGGTTCTGAACTTTTTAATCTGCTGAAATTTCATAAAAAGAAGTTCAAGTCTTAGACTACAAACAATTTGACTTATTGATTTTTTTTTTTTTTTGCCATTGGAACATTCCATTTTCTAAAAAGAAGATTTCCAAACCTAGATGAAGATCAGAATCACCTGGGAACTTGAAAAAATAACCAGATTTCTGGAGCCCAATCCAGAGCTACTAAATCTTACCTGGGTAGGGCTCAGGATTCAACCCAGCTTCTCAATTTACAGATGAGAGCGAGAGACACACAAGACAGAGCTGAGATCAGATTCCTGGCTTTTCTATTTCTATTTGTGGTCTTGCTGCCTAATTCCCCTGCTGCCTATCAGCACCATGGCCCATCATAGCCATGTGTAGTTAAATATTGTGGGAGATAAAGAGGTCTGGCCTGTAATGTAGATCTTGATCTGTGCATTCCGCCTCTCTACAATCCATGACGAAAAAAGAATTTGATGCACTATTAAAGTTTTATGTCACTTTAAATATTTTTGTCCTATCTTTCACTCCTATTCCTAATCACATACATTTAAAAAGTTGAGATATAATATAAATTCCACAAAATTCACCATCTTAAAGTGTACAATTCAGTGGTTTCTGGTATATTCACAGGGCTACGCAACCATCATCATCATCTAATCTCAGAACATTTTCCTCACCAAAAAGAAACTTGGTGCCCATTAGCAGGCATTCCCCATTTCTCTGTCCTCCCCATCACCTAGCAACCCCTAATCTACCTGTCTCCATTCCATCTCTAAAGATTTGCAAATTCTGTATATTTCATATAAATAGAATCACACAATATGTGACCTTTCTGTCTTCTTTCTTTCTTTTTTTAAAGATTTTATTTATTTATTTTTAGAGAGAGGGGAAGGGAGGGAGAAAGAGAGGTAGATAAACATTGATTGGTTGCCTCTTGCTCACACCCAGATGGGGAACCAAACTCACGACCCAGGAATGCACCCTAACCAGGAATCAAACCAGTGGCCTTTGGCTTTGCAGGAGGATGCCCAACCAACTGAACCACATGGGTCAGGGCCTGACTGTCTTCTTTCACTCAGCATAATACTTTCAAGGTTCATCCACCTTGTATGTATCAGTACTTTATTTATTTTTATGGCTGAATAATATGCAGATTTCAGTGTATAAATATACCACATTTTATATATCCATTCATCTGCCAATTAACATTTAAATTGCTCCCTCTTTTTGGCTATTATGAATAATGCTGTATGTATAATGTTTTTTGTGTAGACATATGTTTATAATTCTCTTGGGCATGTGTCTGGGAGTGGAATTTCTGGGTGATATGGTAATTCTGTTTAACTTTTTGAGGACCTGCCAAACTGATTTTTATAATCACATATATTTTTACACTGAAGAAATAACATTTGTAAAAACTGAAAGCCACTTACGCACAAGGGGGAAAATCAGAAATCATATCACTCAGAAATAACACAATTTAGAGACTTTACATATGGAGGTACACTTGCATTTACCTCTTCTCCCTCCTGAAATCACACTAAAAATGATAGCAAAATATTTTCTTTTAAGATATAAGCCCTCATGGACATAGGAGAAAACAATAACAAAGTATTTTGAAGTTGAAAAGCACATGGACAATGGTAACTGACTTAGAGCAAACCAAAAAAAGCTAAGACTTAAGCCAGCAACAAGGAAGCCCAGTAGAAAGCTGACTGACATCACAGAACCTCAGAAAGGGTTAGATGTTAGAGATACTAGGTATCCCTGAAAGTGGGAGTGCAGATGGGGGAGAACAAAGAGATGGAATAAAAGTTCATAAAAAATCTGTGTACCCATGTTCATAGCAGCATTACTCACAACAGCCAAAAGGTGGAAGCAGCCCAAATATCCCCAGATGAATAATGGATAAGCAGTGTGATGCATACATGCAACTGAATATTATTTACCTTTTAAAATGATGGAAATACTGAAAACTATTACGACCTGAACTAACCTTGAGGACATTGTGTCAAGTGAATAAGCCAGTCGTCAAAAAACCAATACTGCATGATTCTACTAATACGAGGCACCTAGGGTAGTCAAATAGAGAAGAAAAGTAGAACGGTACTTTCCAAAGCCTGGGGGAGAGGAAATGGAGAGTTATTTAATTGGGACAGAGCTTCAGTTTTGCAAGTTCTGGAGATTGGTTGTACAACAATATGAATGTACTTGACATTACTGAACTGTAAGCTAAAGATGGTTACAATGATACACTTTATGTTAAGTGTACTTTTCCACAATTAAAATGAAATCGATAAAGAAATTCTCAGCTGTCCTTCTCCACCCTGGACAAGAAGACAGTCCCTTTTGCACTCCAGGCTAAAGATGTGATGCTGACTTTCTGGAGAGGTTAAACAAGGGGAACTCTGGCCCAGAGGATGAGGGTAGGGGCCTTAATAGGGCAAGCAAGACCTCCCACCAGCCTCTCTCCATTGGTTCATCTTTCTAAGCCAGGATTCTTCTTCCTTCCAGCCCTCATTGATGATTGGTGGAGTCCTCTCTGGAGTAACTGACTGGCTCAAGAGAAAGACCTTCTGATGTTGGTATATAATTAGAGAACTGAAGGTCACACCAGCCTTTAACATAAAAGACAGAAACCAAAGCAACAAAGAGAAAACAATGACCTTGGAAGAACCAGGAGCAGAATAAAGCCTTAAAGAAGAAATTAATACTGTTGGTTGTTGGATACATAAGGTTAACCATGTCATCCTTGAAGCAAGTACAAAAGAACATGAAAAAAGAATATTCAAAGAACAAAAAAAAGGCTCTTAAAAATTAAAAATATAGTGTTGAAATGAAAAATTCAGTGGAAGGGTTGGAAAGTAAAGGTGAAAGAAACCTCCTGGATAGTAGAACAAATGACATAAAATAAGAGAGAGAGAGAAAATAAGAAAACTCAAGGGTCCACTTAGTTGATCCAACATAAAAAACATTAGTTTTATAAAGAGAAAACAAAATGGGAAGAAACTATATTTTAAAACTCTCTAGAAAAATTGCCAGAATTGAAGAAACTAAGTTTCTAGGTAGAGAGGTCCCTTATATATTCAATACATGGATTAAAATAAACCCATATTAAGAAAAATAATCTTCAAGTTCCAGTCAAGATGGTGGTGTTGACAGATATGGCTCACCTCTTCACACAACCACATCAAAATTACAACTAAAATATGGAACAACTATCACTCAGGAATATCAGAAATCGAGCTGAATGGAAGTCTGACAACTACAGAATCAAAGGAACCACATCCATCCACATTGGTAGGAGGGGCACAGACGCGGAATGGGCTGGTCCCACACACACGTGGATAAAGATTCAGGAGGGATATCTTGGGAGTGAGGAGTCCCAGCCTCACACCAGGTACCCCCAGCCCAGGATTCCAGTACCAGGAAGATAAGTCCCCCAGCTTCTGGTTGCAAAACCAGCAGTGACTGAGTTGTGGAAGAAACTTCTGGAGCCCCAAGCAGTTCCTCTTAAAGAACCCAGACATGGTCTCACCTACTCAGACTTACTCCTTCTGAGCTTCAGCATTGGGGGAGCAACTTGAAAGGCACCACTGATATACAGGGAGAAACTGAAGTGTCTGGCATCAAGGTGAGTAGAAGCTATTGTCCCTTTGAGGAGGCTAAATCCTCCCCTCACAGAGCCGGTAAGCTGGTCCATATTGAGATTCCATCAACCTGGCTAACACTGTTTGACCTGCCTTGGACATCTCCAGAGGCTCTGTCCCACCCAATTTACAGGCCCACCGTAGCTGCTTTTCCATAAGAGTGGCTGGTCTTGGCTCCTAAATCCTATCAAACAAGCAACAGCTGGCTTCAGTGAGTCCTAGCGGCAGTCAGATTAGATTCACAGCTTGGCTTCGCCTGAGAATCTCCAACCCCAGCACAGTAGCAGCTATCTCAGATTGCTTTACAGCTCAGGCAGAATGCCCCAGGCAAAACAAAGGTGGGGCCTGACCTTGGCCTGCACCACCTAGGAAACCCCAAGTCCTGTACAGCCAGTGGACAGATACAGACCATGGTGAAGCACCGCCATCCTGCCCCTGCACAACTGCCAGCTGATCCTCCACGGAGGGCAGAGGTTGGTGGTAAGCGGTCAAAGCTAGTCCTTTCAGCTGACTGGCCTGGGTAAATTCCTCCCACTGATCTGCCAATAGCAACCAAGGCTCAACTACAAGAGTAGGATGTGCTCAGCACACAGTACTCAACCGGGTGCACCTCAAGTACCCAGCTTGGATGATAGGGGAGGCTGTGCCACCGGACCCTACAGGACACCTACTACATTAGGCCACATTACCAAGATACGGAGTCAAAGAAGCTCTACCTAATACATAGAAACAAACACAGGGAGGCTGTCAAAATGAGGAGCCAAAGAAACATGGTCCAAATGAAGGAACAGAACAAAACTCCAGGAAAAGAACTAAATGAAATGGAGATAACTAATCTATCTGATGCAGAGTTCAAAACACTGTTTATAAGGATGCTCAAGGAACTTAGTGAGGACATCAGCAACATAAAAAAGACCCAGTCAGAAATGAAGGATACACTAATTGAAATAAAGAACAATTTATAGGGAAACAACAGTAGAGTGGATGAAGCTGAGAATCAAATCAATGATTTGGAACATAAGGAAGCAAAATAAAGGAAGGAAAGGAAAGAAAAGAAAAGAAAAGGAAAGAAAGGAAAGGAAAGGAAAGGAAAGGAAAGGAAAGGAAAAGAAAAGAAAAGAAAAGAAAAGAAAAGAAAAGAAAAGAAAAGAAAAGAAAAGAAAAGAAAAGAAAAGAAAATCAGAACAAGAAGAAAAAAGAATAGCCCTGGCTGGCGTAGCTCAGTGGATTGAGCGCGGGCTGCGAACCAAAGCATCGCAGGTTCGATTCCCAGTCAGGGCACATGCCTGGGTTGCAGGCCACAGCCCCCAGCAACCGCACATTGATGTTTCTCACTCTTTCTCCCTCCCTTCCCTTTCTAAAAATAAATAAATAAAATCTTAAAAAAAAAGAATAAAAAAAGTGAGGATAGTATAAACCGCCTCTGGGGCAACTCAAGAGGTTAAACATTTGCATCATAGAGCTGCCAGAAGTAGAAGAGAAAGTGCAAGAAACTGGAAATCTATCGAAAAACAAAACAGTAAAAGAAAGCTGCCCTAATTTGGTGAAGGAAATAGACATGCAAGTCCAGGAAGCACAGAGTCCCAAACAAGATAGGTGCAAAGAGGTCCACTTCAAGACACTTCGTAATTAAAATGCCAAGGGTTAAAGATAAAGAGAGAATCTTAAAAGCAACAAGAGAAAAGAAGTTAATTACCAGATGTTTATCAGATGGGAGAGGGAGAATCAGTGAAGAGGTGAGGGCATTAAGAAGTACAAATAGGTAGTAACAGAACAGCCATGGGGATGTAAAGTACAGTGCAGGAAATGGAGTAGCCTTATACACATGACCCATGGACATGAACAATGGTGGGGAGATTACCTGGGGGAATAGGAGGTGCTGTGTGGAGGGGAGCAAAGGGGGAAAATCAGGACAACTGTAATAGCATAATTAATAAAAATAATTTAAAAAGAAGAGAAAAATAATCTTCACATTTCAGAATACAGAAGCCAAAGCAAAGATCCTACCAGTTTATAGAGAGAAATAACAGGGAACTTCTCAACAACATCATTGAAAAGTAGAAGACAATAAATCAATGCCTTCAAATTCTGAGGAAAGATCATTGCAAACCTAGAATTCTATACCTAGTCAGACTATCAGTCCATTTAGAGTAAAAGACATTTTCAGGTATGTGAAGTCTTTTTTTTTAAGATTTTTTATTTATATATTTTTAGAGAGAGAGAGAAAGGGAGGGAGAAAGAGAGGAAGAGAAACATCAATGTGTGGTTGCCTCTCACATGCCCCCTGCTGGGGACCTGGCCTGCAACCCAGGCATGTACCATGACTGGGAATCGAACCAGTGACCCTTTGCTTTAATCCACTGAGCCACACCAGCCAGGGCAAGAAGTCTTTAAAAAATTATATCCCAGGTACTTTTTCACAGGAAGCAATTTCAGGATAGGCTTCAATAACCTGAGGGAATAATCCAAGAATGAGGAAGCATGGAACTGAGGAACAGGATTGGGGGAGCGAGGTGAAAGGTGTCCCAGGACAACAGCTATGTGGCAGCCTACAGCTAGCCATTTACAGAAGAGTGTAATAAGGGGAAAGGGCTGTAGGACAGATCTCTCCAAGAAAAAAATTAGGTTGATCAATCACCTGAGGGGATTAAGTTCCTGATATGTACCTCGAAAATTAGACCAGAACTTGAGATGATTAACTCGAGGGAAAGAAAACTCCAAGAAAGAAAATATGATCTTAGTTTGTCACATGGCTCAGCTGTAAATAATATTGATACAATAGTATTGTAAATGCTGAATTGTGCTGTGTTCAAAAATTAGGATATAAACTTATTGGGAGGGTGAGGGAAGGGGAAGAATTGAGGATGGGGGTGGAAGTATAAAAATTAAATTCTCACTGTTTTAACAAGTCATATCTAAAACTGAAAAAATCCAGAAGTAGCTATACAAGCATGTTATTTCAAAACTGGGAGGTACATACTAGAAGACTTTGAAACATTACATTTAAGCAGCAGGTCAAGAGTATAATGAAGTGTAAGTGCTTTTCTTCCATAATTAGCTTATAGTTCTTGACTTTTAAAATGATGTACATGTCTAACAATAAAAATAAAAACAAATTAATTAAATAAAAGGCCAGGGGGTAGAGAAATAAAATGGAAAAAAGATGTAGGTGGGATGATGGAACTTTCTGTTCCTTTGCATTTTAAATTAGTTGTAGGGTATATCAAGCTATTTAATATGTGCAATGAAAAATAAAAGGTATACTTAGGATTTCTATAGGACCAGTTATATAGCAGAGATAGGGAGAGATAGATGATGAGAGAGTATGTGATAGAGAAATAAAGAAAGGAAGGGAGGGAAAGGAGACAAGCAAATGCCAAGACACGGAAAGACAGATGAAGACACAGAAAGACATATCCAGACACACATAAACAAAGTAAGGACCAGGCTGGTGTGGCTCAGTGGATTGAGTGCCAGCCTATGAACCAAAGGGTTGCTGGTTTGATTCCCAGTCAGGGCACATGCCTGGATTGCAGGCCAGGCCTCCCGTGGGGGGCGTGTGAGAGGCAACCACACATTAATGTTTCTTTCCCTCTCTTTCTCCCTCCCTTCCCTTCTCTCTAAAAAGAAATAAAATATTTTTTTAAGTGAGAAATGTGGAGCAAGAGAGGAAGAAATCCACAGATACTCTATGGGAGTATATACACATGTGTGTGCACACACAACCAGGCAAGGACAGAGACCCAGTGATTCACAGACAACATCTCAAAGTTATTTAAATAGCACAGAATGAGATTATTACCACTAAACATCCCTTCTACCACCGACACGAAACAACCTCCTCTATCAAGAGTCAGCTGAAATCTCCCCTTTTCTGGAGAGACTTCCTGGCCACACTAGTTTGGGATCATTGCTCTGTCTCCTCAACTTCTAAAAAAAAAGAATGTCTTAGTTTTTCACTCATTTAGGGGGAAAAAAATCATAGATGGCCTTGTGACATTCTTACACAGCTTTATTAAGCTGTTGTTTCTCTCTTGAACTTCTATCCAGCTTTCCCATGTTCCTAATTATCCTTCAACCAGATTATGAGTGCACTGGGGACAGAGGAGCCAAACCTTTCTCACTGAAGAATATTCCATGGGTGCAGCTTCCAGGAAGCCTCTGGATTTGAATTCCTTTCCCGTTGTTCACTTATTATGTGACTTTGGGAAAGTTACTTCTCTGTGCATTAGAGTCCTTATCTGTAAAGTAGGAATACTATTGGGTTGAATTATATAAAATTGCCAATATTCTACCATAGTTGACCAACAAAAATAACAATTTTATATGGTTCAGACTAATAAAACTGCTGGCTTTAAGGTGGTATGAGGATTAAACACAGTGCCTATTATAAGCAAGTGTCATCCTGCTGCATGAAAAGTGGACCCAGTAGCAAGCCACTCAGACCCTGTGGGACAAAGGCAACGTGCTAGGAATGCGGAGCAACCAAAGAGAATGAGTCTGACCCCAGGTACCCTGGAGCCTCCAGATATGCTATGGACTGCTTATGTCTAGACACATACACGAGTAAGAACTAACCTTCCCCTTAGGTTAAACCACCACAGTTTGAGTCTGTT
Organism: Tonatia bakeri; assembly: GCA_004024845.1. Taxonomy (NCBI): domain Eukaryota; kingdom Metazoa; phylum Chordata; class Mammalia; order Chiroptera; family Phyllostomidae; genus Tonatia; species Tonatia bakeri. The sequence goes on from PVIA01000636.1 coordinate 291,630, forward strand.
TTGAAGCAATAAACCCAATATCCTAGTGAATAAAGGGTGTGTGTGAGTGAGAAAGGAACCGGCTATTTTTATGAAGGGATTTCTGCCTCAGGAGGCTGGATGTGATGCCATTGACTGGGGTGGGTGGCCTAAGACATGGTGGGAGGTTGGAAGGAAGATCACAGGTGCAGTGTGGACATGTCTTGAGGTGGGCCTAGAGAAAATTGCCCCATTCTTCTGGAGCCCAGGAGAGAGGTTGATGCTGGAAATACTGGTTTGGGAACCAAATCTGTATAAATGATTATTGTAACCTTGGAGAAAATGTGATCATCCTGGGAAAACACATGCATACAGAAAACATTAGCTAAGTGTATCATGAAATGGTGAGAATGCTAATAATCATTATTATCACCACTGATGAAGCCTTTCACCATATGTCAGGCACGCTCCGTGCTAAATACGTTGTGTGTCATAGTTTTATCATCAGGATAACCCCTTTGATTGATATTATTAATCCAATTTGCTGAAAAAACCAAGGTAGACAGCAGAGCTGGAATTTGAACCCAGGTCTGGTCGACTTCAAAGTCCACATTTATCACCATAACTCCATACACCTAAACATAGTTTTTAAAAACTTATGAATGCAGGTATACAGAGGAGTCAAAATTCATCAAACTGTGGACTTAAAATAAGTACATTTTATTGTATGTACATTACAAGGTCTGTCCAAAGGTATTCAGCCAAGTAATATAAAAAATAAAGACATTTACGGAAAAAGATACAAGACACAAGAAACATTGTACATAGGACAGTGATGCCTCAGTCCCCTTCAAAGTAGGCACCTTGGGACCTCACATAGTTGTCCCAATTACCATCAGCTGCACGGTCGTTTTTTCCTGAATCTCATCAACAATCTGAAATCTCTTCCCTTTCAAAGGTGATTCTAGTTTTAGGAAAAGCCACAAGTTTCAGGGCATCAAATCTGGGTTGTAGGGGGCTGAGTCACCTGGGTGCTTTGATATTTCGCCAAAAAACTCAGCATGAGACGTGATGCATGAGTAGGCACACTGTCACGATGAAGCTGCCAATCACCAGTTGCCCATAGCTGCAGCTTTCTGCATCACCTAAATAGTTTCCAAGGAGGAATGTTCAAGCTTAATGAAAAATTTGATGCAGATTTGTTGCTCTACTTGCTCATTTTGAATGCAATAGCCACACATGCTCACTAAGTGGTATCTACTGCCCCCAACAGTACAGTGAAGTCATCTTTGTTCATGCATGCATGTTCTAGTTCACTCTCCTTGGCTGACAGGTTACTTAGGTGTCATGTGACCGTTCTCATTATATTAACAATGGCTGGACTTTTTTTGGACAGACCTCGTATACCTCAATGAAGCTGATTTGAGAAAATAGCAATGTGATTTTAGGGCTTCCACTGTGCATGCATCAGGGGTCAATAAGCAGTTGTTAACAGGAGATAATATAAACTTAAAGTGCTAACAAGTGATGAAGGTCGGAACTTAAGGTTTTGTGTAATTTTTTACCCCCACCCAGTCTGACTTAGAAATTTTAATTGGCACACTTGAAAACAAACACACAAAAACTTGTGGATTGAATAAAGTCATTAGGTTTTACTATATGAATCTAAAGGCACCGTGTTCTGCCCTAACCAGCATGGCTCAGTTGGTTGGGCATTGTCCCACAAAGTTAAAGGTACCGGTTCAATTCCCAGTCAGGGCACATGCCTGGGTTGCAGGTTTGGTCCCAGGTTGGGTCACATACAAGAGGCAACCGATCAATGTTTCTCTCTCACATTGATGTTTCTCTCCCTTTCTCTCTCTCTCTCTCCTTCCCTTCCCCTCTTCCCCTCTGTCTAAAACTAAAATCTTTAAAGGTACCATGTTCTGCATGTTAAGAAGATACTCTAACTTAGGGTTTCTCAAACTCAAGACTCAAGGTTTCTCCACCTCTAAACTATGGAGTTTCAAATCCGGTGCCTTGTTGCTGCCTTAGGTATTATAGGATGTGTAGGAGCATCTCTAGCCTCTACCTGCAAGATGCCAGGAGCAACCACATCTGCAGCTGTGACAACGAATACCCTGTGGGACAAAATCACCTGGTAGCACATCGCCTGGGTGGTAGTCTCCTCTTAAGCTGCAACACCACCAGAGTCAGGGATTCATGTCCACTGACCAGGGTGCCGAGCAGGCCCAGGTCACTTTCTGGCCACCAGAGCTCATTCCACTCTCCTGCTGTCCAGTCCAGTGGTTTTATGCGGCTTCCTCATCTGCACCTCTAGGAGCAATGTCTGCCCTTTCTGTTGTCCTCTTGACCCACCGCACCCCATACACTGTAAAGACTGAGTGGTCTCCCCTCCAAGGTGTAATGAGTGGTGGACAATGAGTGGTGGGCAGGTGCCATGCCCCTTCTGCAGAAGCTCCCTCTCTCTCCTTCAGAATCGCAAAGGAAGGGAAACCCTCTTTCTACCACAAGGAAGGGTAGCTTGGGGGCAGGTCTCTTTTGGAGCAATTATTTCGGATGCCAAGGTTGGGTGGGCAGTTTTCTACCTCTCTTCTTGGGAAGGAGGCAATTACCCCCACCCCCACCCAGGAGGGAATTCTAAATGTACATTGTCCCTCCTCATCTGTTTTGTTGTCAGGAGCCCTTCCCATCCTGGGTGAAAAGGCTGGCCTCTGTAAGTTCTTATTAGGAGCTGTCTTCTTTTCCTTACCTTAGGACCTCCTAGGTGAGAAAAGAAGAAAGAAAGACAAAGGAGAGGAGGGGAACTTTTCTTCATGGACCTTTTCCCTCACCCAGCCCTGAAGTCAAAACACAGGGTAGGATGGGAAAAGTGTCTTTCATTTTTTAGATTTCAATATCTCTGAGTAGACCAACCATGACGGTTTTATGATCCAAACACAAGGGTACATTTTATGTTACTAAATGAGCAAAGTGACTTCGGATCTGAGTGGGCAGGAAAATAAATAATACATATATTTAAAAATTTCCATCTCATTTCTAATTTTTCCAAAAGGTTTCCCCTCATTACTCTGAAATTTCTGGAATGTGTGCATCTCACTGTCCCACCCATCCCTGGGTTTTAGGGCAGGAATGTCAAACACCATCAGCATAAGGTCACCACTTGGTCAGTGGAAATTTTTTTTTTAAATGGTGGTAATACCACCTCTGGTGCTTCCAGCCTGTGGTTTCTGGCCCCCAGCCATTTCTGGTGGCAAAAAGTACCCTGGGGTGGTGACAGAAGTCAGTGGGTGGACTGGATGAATCCCCAGCCAATATGCTCCTCACTCTATCCTGGGGATAGAGTGGTTTGGAGGTGACAGAGGAGCCTTGGAAGCTGGGCCCTCAGAATGGGCTGCCACTCTGAAGGTGCGTGCAGTAGGGCACCTAGGTCTGAGTAGCAAGTGACAAGAGGCTCTACTCCCAATACTGTCAGCTGTAGAGGTACCTTGAGGACGCAACCAAGCACATGTAGGGAATGCAACATTTTACAGGACAGTCAGTCCAGTCTGTTCCACCAGTCAGAGTTATGGGAACAAAAAATGAAAAGATAATGTGTCAAATTAGAAGAGACAAAGAAATATAACAAATAGAAGCATTGTATGGTTCTAGATAAACTCTCAGTCTGAAATTCATGTGATGGCCTTGGCTGGTGTGGCTCAGTGCATTGAGAACTGGCCTGTGAACCAAAGGGTCGCCAGTTTGATTCCCAGTCAGGGCACACACCTGGGTTGCAGGCCAGGTCCCCAATGAGGTGTATGAGAGGAAACCACACACTGATGTTTCTCTCCCTCTCTTTATCATTCACTTCCTCTCTCTCTAAAAATAATAAATTTTAAAAAATCTTTAAAAAAATATTGGATGGCATTCGGAAATGTGGATCATAAAGGTGGGGGCTCCATGATGGGATTGGTCTGCTTAAGAAGAGGAAGAAGGGTTAGTGCTGCTCTCTCCCGCTCTTCTCCGCACGAGGACGCTGTGAGAAGGTGGCCATCCGCAAGCCAGGAACTGAATCAGCCAGCACCTTGGTCTTGGGCTTCCCAGTCTCCAGAGCTGTGAAAAGATAAATGTCTATTGTTTAAGCAACCTGGTCCATAATATTTTTGTTATGGCAGCCTAAACTGAGACACCAGGACACTTTCGGGCACAATTAAGGAAATACATATGTGGCCTGTGTTTTAGATAAGATGAAAATCAATTGACATGGGGAGGTGGAGACCATTAACAGAGAAAAGCAGCTTTCAAAATAGGATGTGCATGATGACCTCATTTTGTTAAAAAACATGTATTCGGAGAAAAAGGCCTGTAATGTTACATCATAAGCTGTTAAACGGTAACCTCTGGGTGGTAGAAATAGGGTGTTTTATTTTATGTTTGCTTTTCGGTACTTGATAACTTTCTACAACGCATATGTGTATATTTTTAATAAATAAAAGGTTATTTTTAGTTAAAGAGTATGTGCTTGAAGGAACTTCCTAGATAATTTGCTCCCATCTCTCATTTTTTTTCAAGAGAAAAAATTTTGACTCATCACACTGACTTTAAAAAACAAAACACTTTTCATGGTGGGAAATTTCAGACAGACCCAAGCGCAGACCACACGTTCATCAGCCTCAACAATGATCAATTCCATCATCTTTGCCCCCTTGCACTTTCTCCACTTCCATTTTATTTTGAAGCATCCCAGACCTCATATAATTTATCCCATTATATTTCAGCATTATCTCTTCAAAGACTCTAAAAAGTACATAACCACAGTACATTATTATGCCTAAGAATTTAGCAACAATTCATTAATTTCATCAAATATTTAGTCAGTGGTCATATTCCCACTTGTCTCATAAATGCAAGAAATAAGCTTTTAAAAAAAGTTCGATTGAATTAGAACCCAAACAAGGTCTATAGGTTGCAACGAACAATATGTCTTTTTTAGTCTCTTTTAATATACAGATTCCATCTCCATCTCTTTGTTTTCCTTGCAATATATTGGTTGAACAATCCAGGTTGCTTGCCCTGAAGCATTTCCCACAGTGTCAATTTTGCTTAGTGTTCAATGCGTTTCCCTCTCCTCTTTATTTCCTGTAGCTGGGAGTGGCATGTACAGGCTTGATCATATTTCTAGGTTCAGTTTTTGGGGACTAGAACACTTCACAAATGGTGGTGCACTCTATTAGGAGGCACACCATGTCTGGTAGTCTCTTATACTGTGGCGAGTGATGATAGCTGCTACTGAAACCCGATACCTGGATCCACTGCTTCATGGTGATATTCCAATTCTAAATTGTGTCTTTGTTTGCTAGCCAGAATATTTATATAAAGAGAAAGTTCTCTTCATCAGTGATCTGATCAAGGTAAGTACATGTTTGGTTCTTTCCTTTTACTTACCAGTTTTCAAAAGAATGAACTGATTCTCTAGCATCCTCCAAAGGTAAGAAATATTTTTTTGTCATTGTGAACTAATGAATTTAACCATATTTGTCTTTGAATCCACTGCAGTTCTTACCCTTCTTGATGCTCGAACTGTCCCATCCATTAGCCATTGAGAACTCTTCATACTTGTTTTCAAGTCTTTTTGACATGACCCTTTGGTAGAAATCTCTCTTCAGAGCTGGAATACAATCTCAATGGACAAATTGGCTGTGAAAAATAAGGTAGCATGTTATTTTGGAGGTACTTTTCTTTCTCCTTTAATTTGAATGCATTCCTCCCCAAAGAAGGTCTCTCCCACCCAGCTCTCGTTGCCCTCTTGACTCGAATGCTCTAGGACCCTCTCACCTCTGGCTGTGCTGCCCTAGACTTCCCTGCTTTGCTGGGGTTTCAAAAGGTGGCAAGTCAGAGCTAGAAGTTGCTTAGTTGCCCCGGAGGGGCACCCAGGTATTTTACCAGGAGTCTGGCAGGCAGGGCTGGGCCCAGGCTGACTTCCCATGGGGTACTCATCCCTTCATCCCTCATGTGAGGTTTAATAGTTCCAGCACAGCCTACATCTTTTTAAACTTCTTAACTCTTTGCAGGCCTCCAATCTTGTACAACCAGCAAAAGGTCTGGGTTGCCCTGGCTCACAGCGTTGTCGACCACATGCCTTTGCCTGAGCCCATCTTACCCTGATTCCGTCTACTCTAGCCTTTCACTTCAACTCTGCTGGGATTCCCATCTTCTCACCTCATCTCATCCCCATCTCTGTCCCTTCCCCTTTCTTTTCAGCCTGTAAGTGCCCATCTCGGATTTGAACCCACAGGTGCCAGCTCCACCATACGTGACACTTGGTACCTACGCCTGCTTCTTATTACTGAGCACCATCCCTGTCCCTGGTCTACATCCTCCCAGAACGCTTAACTACTTATTTCTCTTTAATATATATATATGGTTTTCTGATTTCAGAATAAAGACATACACATAAAAATTCAAACAATCTAAATTTATTTTTAAAAAAGCAGATTAAGACCCCTCTCATCTCAGTCCTCAAAATAATCACCATCAATTATTTAGTGTATTTCCTTCCAAACCTATGTAAAAATGTAAATGATTTTTCTAAACATGTGCTTTTTCTGTATGTACTTTTCTGCACATTGGTTTGTTCATTTATTATGAACTGCTTCTTGTGCTTAGAACAGCTATATCTTCTGTGTTCTACTTAACAGCTTCTCTGATACCATACATTACTGAGTCAGTGCCATATGATGAACTTTGGGGGTTGTTTCCAAATTTTCATTATTTCAAACGATGCTGCAATTAGCATCCTTGTACATTCAGCTTAGTACACTTGTGTAACTATTTCCATAGGATAAATTCCTCAAAATGAAAGTTTCGAGTCAAAATCATACACACTTTAAATTTTAATAAACACTATTAAACTGACCTCCCAAAAGGCTGTATTAATTTGTTTACAGTGTGTGTTTTTCCTGCACCTACTTGTGAGACTGATGTTATGAAATTTTTTCAGTTTTGTCTGAGGGGTGAAAAGTCTTTTATTATTACTTTAGTTTGCATTACTTATTTGCATTACTTATTGAACGTGTTTATTGGTAATTTCTATTTCTTTGGTGAATTGTCTGTGTCCTTTGTTCACATTTGTTTTTTTTTCTTTTTCTATCAACTCAAAAAATCTCTCTTATATATTATATTGATCATTTTCACATATGTTAGAGATGTTTTCCCAGTTAAATGTAGTTTGACTTAGCCACATAAACATTTGAACAGTGAATGCCATGAAACTTTAAATTCTCATGGTTTGTCTCCAGTTTCCATATCATTTTAGAAAGGCCTTCTCCATCCCATGATTACAAGCATGTTCACCTGCCTTTCCCTTTTAGTGTTTTTGTTTTTACACTGAAATCTTTTGGCATAATACATGAAATAGAAATCCAGCTTTCCACACTCTCCCTTAACTGGCTAATTGTTCGAGAAACAATTATTAAATAATGTTTTCCCCGTCATGAAAACCACTTTCATCATATATGGACTAATTTCTCCTGTGCACTTGGGGTGATTTAATTCTATTCCGATGAGTCACGCCAGTCCTGTGCCAATTCCAGCACACTGTGCTTTTACTGAACTTTTAGTTTGATAGACCAGGCCCCCCACTGCTCGTCAGTTTCAGTATGTTCTGGTTTTTCTCATTACCATTCTAGACGAACTTTTGAATTACTTTGTCAACCTTCCCAAATTATCCTTTTGAGATTTGGAGACTTCACTGAATTTATGAATTTAGGGAAAACTGACATCTTTTATAGTGTGTTCTTATCTAAAAACAAGTTATTACTCTGCTTATTCTACTGTTCCTGGTCTGAGTAGCTCAAAGAACTTTAGTTTTATTGATTGACCCAATATAGTCCTATACATTTCTTGTTAAAGTTACTTCTAGATATTGTATGATTTTTGTTGCTCTTATAAATGGGATAGTTCCTTCTATTAATTTTCTAACTTATTAAAAAGCTATTGAAAACCCTGTCATTTTCCACAACATTGATGCACCTTGAGGGTATGACGCTAAGTGAAATAAGTCAGATAAAGACATATACCATACAGTGCTGGCTGGTGTAGCTCAGTGGATTGAGCACAGGCCTGTGAAGCAAAGGGTCACTGGTTCAGTTCCCAGCCAGAGTACATGCCTGGGTTGTAGGCCAGCTCCTCAGTATGGGGTGTGTGAGAGGCAATCACACACTGATGTTTCTCTCCCTCTCTTCTTCCCTTCCCCTCTCTCTAAAAATAAATAGAATCTCTTTAAAAATTAAAAGAAAAAGACATATATCATATGATCTCACTTATATGTGGAACCTGAAATAAAAACAAAAAAACTAAACTCATAGATACAATGAACAGATTGGTGGTTAATGGGCATGGGGGGAGAATGAGTAAAGGTGCAGACTTCCAGTTATATGACAGATAAATACGTCTCGGAGGTGTGATGTACAGCATAGTGATCATAGCTGACATTGCTATACTGCATGTTTGGAAGTTGCTAAGAGACTAGATTCACATCATTTCACATCACATACATATGTCAGTCATTATGTTGCACATCTGAAACTAATACCATGTTATATGTCAGTTACATCTCAAAAAATAAAAAATTTAAAAGCTATTCCTTGTTTTTATTTTGTTCTTAACTCTTACTTCTATCCACACCCTAACAGAGCTCAATCTTGGCCTTGAGTACCAGTTCTGTGTCCGTGACCCCTAATGGGCAGTCTTGTCAGCTCTCCCAAACCATCATCATTTTATTTCTAACTTGGTGGTTCCTCAATTTCAAAAACTCTCATACCACTGCCATAATTTTTCATATTCTATACACCACCTGTACCATTATTTATTTGCTTATTTTTTTTTCTTTAAACCAACTCATGAAAACGTAGCCTCTTCTTATATACTATACACGAAATAACAAGAAGTCTGAGGTGCTGGTTATGCTTTCTCTAATATGAGTGAAGAGAAACACAAGACTATTGATGTTTTAACGTTCTTCTAATACTGTTTTAAAACATCTCTTGTATCAGCCACATTTTTTAAACTCTGGTCTCACTGGTCATAAACCTTTCAACCTGAATATGCACCATTGCTTCAAATTCATCAATCTTCCCTCGGAGTCCTCTTAACCCCACTTTTCTGGCTCTATCAAGGTGACCATTTCCCCAATCACATAAGCTCCAAACTTGGGCTTTGAAGATACCCCTTCCCACCCCGCCACCCCCACCCCCATTCGTTGTCTTTTGCCTTCCATTCTCCCAGACATTCCTTTTCATCCTCCTCCACGGTGATACACCACCTCCCAGGATTTCTCTGGTTTCCTTCCCCAGGACCAGCATGTGGCTTTGAGCCCATCTTTCTGAACCAGCGTCATCATGGTTGGCTCCCTACTGCCCTCTGTATTATTTGAACACACTTCATGCCCCCAAACTCCATCTCCTGCTGTTCTATGGGCAGTCACACTGTGACTGGGACTTTCCTCCTCCTGCTGCTCATCCAAACCTTATCTGTCCTTACAGGCTCACTTTCCAGGGAGCTTTCTTAGAGGATTCCAGCCCTCTCCCTCTCTCACTCCAGGAGCACTGCCTAGTGTCAGCTCGGGCAGTTCACCTCCCTGGGTAGATTATAGGTGCTTGCAGGCAGGTTTTAGTTTGAGTATTCCTTCTGCATCGGGGCATTGCAAAGCACACATCAGATGCTCCATAAATGCTTACTGAGTCACTGTATGGTTGTAATCCTGAACACTCACCTCAAACTCCGCCTGTTCCTGTTACTTGCCACAGCCACTCAGCCCTCCCTGCACAACCTTCAACTCCCACAAACGGGGGCCAGAGGGGAAAGGAAGCAAATGTAAGAAAGGCAGAGCACACTGAAATTTAAGAAGCCAGTTCTAGGATCATTAGTCTTTTAATATATTATTCTGAAAGAAAGGAATTAAAAAAAATTCCTGACATCTCTTCTGATTTTTTTAAAATTTAAATAAATACCCTGCCCTCCACCCACCCGCTAAAATTTCCCTCCTTCCCCATCGTCCCACCCTTCCCTGGTGCCAGATCCTCACTCCAGAGCTGAATAAGATGCCTGTTTCACAGCCAGCCACGCTCACTACCAGATTCTGACTTGTAAAGACTGCGAATGAAACTGCTGCCCCCCAGACCAGCCCCTTGCTTTGGGGCAGGCATGGATGGTGGGGCCGTTAGGCATTGGGGAGAGTGCAAACGTGGTTCCCTTAATTGCTAACTTCTCCCCACCCCTTGCTCAGGAGTAGGTCGGAGGGCTCAGAATTGCCCTCTAAACTAAAATAAACCACAAAATAAACACGCCCTCCCCAGTGCCCAACTCTATAAGAGCTCCTTCATCTCTCTCTCTAGTCCCTCTCCTTCAACTGACCCGAACCCATCCCTCCTCCCCATGCCGACCTCTGGCTTGGCCTTTGCCCTCTCAGGAGGAGGGGAGCAGCAAGGGCCTTACTCCCAACCTCAAGCAAACCCTCTGTCTCCCTCAGATTTCTGGGGATGCTGCTGGCGTCCCAAGCCCGATGGGCCTGGCAGACTCCCCATCTTCGATGGAGGGCAGGGATTCTCCCTGGCTCTCTCTCACCTGGTTCTTCAAGTGTCCCTCTTTCAAGGCAAGTCTCTCAGAGACCCCGCCCCGCTCCCCGGTCCCAGTGCCCCGGCCCCCGCCTCCCTCAGATGGCAGTGTCCCAGAGGACGGTGTGCTGCCTGCGGCAGGGCGGAGTGCCGGACTTGCGGGGCTCGGGCCCCCGCCCCCAGCTGGGGAGGATAGGCATGCTCTCCTGCTTGCAGAGGCCCCGGTCGGGGCGGTGTCGCGCCTTGATCTCCTTGCACACGCAGCGCTTGCGTTCGATCACTTCCAGCAGCTTGCCGTCGCGCTCTCTCTCTCGGGCCGGCTGGGGCTGCAGGGGCAGCGGCGGCGGCAGCGCAGGGTGGGTCTGTGCCCCTTCCTCCCGCCGCCGCCCAGACGGGGGAGAAAGGAAGAAGGACGGTCAAGGACCTCGGAGCGACCGGGCTCCGTCCCCACTGCAGAGACCAGTGTCTTCTCCCAGAAACAAGTCCTCTCTTGACCCTGTCCTCTCCCGGCTGAGGAGATGGGAACAGAAATCCAGCCCTCGCACCCTCTGCCCAGCTGTGCATCCTGGTGCCAGGCTGGGCCTGTCTCACCCTGAGGAAGGGGCACCTTTTAAGAACTGTCTTCCTAGTAGGATGCATTTTTCCAGTGGTCCCCCCAGAGGGGACGCCTTTTTCTAAATGCACAAAGGTGCACTGTCCACCAGTGGTGGCGCTGCCTGGCTTGCCCATCATAAGCAGCCCCTTTCCGGGATCCCCCCCCTGGAAGGGGATCCTCAGGGGAGTCCCCCAGACTCCCCACCGCACCTCTACGGGTACCCCATTAGTCTCTGCCAGGCCCAAGCCTGACCTCATGCCTTTCCTCCCACATCCTGGTCTTCTCTATCTGCTCCTGCACAATTAGAACCCAGCCTCGTCTTCCTCACCTGGCTCGGGACATCCCGGGGCTGGCTGCAGGGCCGGGGGGTGTGGAGCACGGCCTGCCGGACTCCGGAGGTGGAGGCAGAGCGCCCCAGGCGGTAGCCTCCTGTGAAGTCTGAGGAGAAAGAAGTGAGGGAAGGGGACTTCAGGTCTACCCACTCCCGAGTTTCCTAAGGACAGTCCCTTCCAGGCTGCCCACTGCCTCATCAGAAGAGGAAAGGGGATGGAGACGTAATATTAGGATGTAGCCCCAGAACATGGGCCTTGGGAAATTCCCCCCAACCCACCCCATCTGTGTACAGGTGCGGGAGGGCCATGTGTCACCTCCATTTCGGTGGCAGGCCGGAAAGGTCTGGCAGGGTGTGGGCAGCGCTGTGCGGATCCCTCCTCGGTCCCCTCCATGGTGGATCCTGGTCAGCAGGCCCTCTGCCCCCTGGCTCCTCACTGGGATCCCTGACGCCATAGGACCCCTGTCCTCACGCTCCACCTTGGTTGGGCCCTCGGCACTGCCATTCCAGGACCTGGCATTGTCTTCCACCTCTGCTAGGATGACAAGGAGAGCTCAGTGTCTGTATGTGGGAGGGGTCTTGCTATTCTCCCAGCTCACCCCCAGAAGTAACTGTCCCTTTGCAGGTCATAGCTGGGAAGGGAGGGTCCCTACTTCACACTCCCCCAGCACATAACACACAGGAGGGAGGGACCCTAGTACTGCTACCTGCCATTGCACTCATTGGTACCATTCCTGGGCTGAGATCATGGATATTTACTACTTCCAAACCCTTTTCTCTGGCAGAGGGATCTCTCTTATCCTAGATTTAGCTTCTGAGCCCCTCTGGCCCCAGATAGAGCTACAATGACCACCCCTAGAAGACCAGGGGCCCTATCTCCAGGAGAATCCCAAATCCTGAGCCAGGAAGAGAGAGAGAGAGAGAGAGACAGAGAGAGAGAGAGAGAGAGAGAGAGAGTGTGTGTGTGTGGGGGGGGACTGTTGAGGGGAAGGGCTGACTATGAACTAAGCTCATCTCTGAGTAGGCCTGGCAGAGCATTGCGTTTCCAGGCAACAGTAGGGGCCTCCTTCTCCTCTCCCTCCTGTCTGGATGAGTTGCCATGGTAACAGCTGGGAGGCAGCTGTGTTTAGCTGCTACAGTGTGCACACTCACTCACACCCCTGCAGTCCAGCAAAGGGAGGGGCAGAGAGTAGAGCAGGATGGGGCAGGAGGAGACTGCTCTGGGGGCCAGATTCTACCTGCTCAGCCCAGATCTTCCTGCCCTTCAGCATACACATGGGGACCCCATCCCTTCGGTGCACTACATACCCTCATCCCTGTGGTCTCCCAGAACTCTTCCAAGTTCAGGACAATAGGCCGTGGCCTCCAAATAGCTTCTTCAAGGCTTTCCCTAAATCACCGATATCCCCATCCCTCCCCATCTTCCCCTCACTCACTGTCCAGTTCTTTTGCCTTCCTTCCTCCATACAGGACCTTCCGCTGCAGAGCCCAGCCTGCCCCAAATGTTGCAGCGCCCATCTCCTCTTCTTCCTCTTCTGGTGTCCCCGCACTGGCGATGACGTGGGCACAGGAGATACTGGCAAAGGCACCCCCATCAGTCCCTTGCTCCTGCAGCTGGATCTTGACCATGGGGGATGGGGCCCCCATTCCACAGCCCTTATTCAGCACCCCCCCAGCCTTGAGGCTTTCATAGGCAGGGGGTCTCTTAAGCCCAGCTGCTGAGGCTGGGTAGGTCCAGAGGGGGGTCAGGGGGCCTGCAGTTGGGTCCGGAAGGCTGTGTGGGGAGGCCAGGCAGCCTCGGTGGTGGAGAACCCCAGCTGCTGCACCCATGGCTCCGCTGTGGGGGCTGGATTTCCCAGGTATGGGGGTCCTCGAGCTGGTGCACAGCATCCCGTGGAGGACTGAAATTTCCTTCTCTGTCTTTGGCTCCCCAGCACCCAAGGGAGGCCCAGCTGGCAGGACGGAGTGGGTGGTCACCTTGACTGCTGAGTACACCATGGTGTAAGACACGGCCTTGTCCTTGGGGGGGCCGGGAAGCAAGGTGGCTGGGGCAGGAGGGGCTGCCAGCGCCCCTGCCGCCTTGGGGCAGATCATGCTGTGGGAGTTGGGGAGCTCCCGCTCCCCCCGGGGCTGGCCAGAGCCCTGGGGTGGCAGCGGTGTCGAGTGGCTCCGGGCCCGGCCCGAGGGTCCCAGCAGCAGCAAGTTGGCAGCAGGAGGCGGAGGCGGTAGGGGAGGCGTCTCCCGCTCTCGGGCAGGCACTTGGGGAGCTGGGGTGGAGCCAGCTGGCTCCTTGGAGTGGCAGAGGACTGGTAGCCTCGAGACCCCATCGCCAGGGGTTCGGGAAGCAGACTTGGGTTGAGGGAAGGCCAGAAGTGGAGGACGATGCTGGAGGAGGTTAGGGAAGGGCGGGGGGATTTCACAAGGTGTGGTCTTGGTGGGTGTCCCATCCCTCCGACTTGGGAGGGCTGAGGCTGGACGGTGGTGAATGTGGGGCTGGAGGGCATGAGGCTGGTGTGGCGAGGAGGTGGCAGTCAGTGGAGGGGCCCCATTGGCCCGGCCTTCCCCTACCTCTTCGAGCAGCGGATATTTCATCTCCTCATATATGGCCTCACTCTCTTCAGAGTCTGAGTCAGCGCCAGCGGGAGGGGTCAGGCCCCCACCCCCAAGAGAGGGACCAGTCAGGCCCCCTCCACTTCTCCCTCCTCCCCTGAAGACATCCCCCACCATCTCAATGTACACTGGCTCTTCTTCTTGGGAACCCACCTCAGGGTCCCCAGCAATGCTGGACCCTCTATTGAGGCGCTGAAGGGGTGGGTTACCCCCTCGAGGAGAGGGGGCTGGGGGACAGGACTCATCAAAGGAGACAGAGAGCTGAGTGTTGGGGCTTCGCCTGGGCTTCTGTGGAGGAACCTTCCGGTTAGACTCTTGGCTCTCTGGGGCTGGCTTTTGTGAGCCTGAGAAGAATGGGAAAGAAAAAAATAAACTGGGCTCTTGGTTGGGGAACAGAATGGGGAGACCTTTTCTGATCTCTTGACCCATCTGCAAGGACATATCTGCCAGGACATATCTGCCTCTTCATTTTGCCCACATCCCTTAACTTACAGCTCCAGTAGATTCCTGTCCTATCCTGTCAGCCCTCAGTCCTTCTAATAAACTCCTCAGAATCTGCAGCTTGCACCCTAAATTCTCTCCCACCCTCATGTTCCTCCATGACTGGACTTTTCAGGAAGCTTTCCCTGTCCTTGAATAATTCATCTCAAGCCCTCCCAAAAAGGAACCCCCCCATCCCCTGTGAGAATGAAACCTTCCACTTTCTTGGTTCTTCCCTGAATGAAGCCTCCCAGCAGTCTTCCCCTGGCCTGGAATGGATCCTTCTGGCTCCTGGCTCCCAGCTCCCCCTGGGGAGGGAGGGGTATGGGTATCTCACCTGCCTTCTTGCTAGGGGGCGTCTCTGCGCTGGACCCTGCCATGCTGAGCTTGGTGCTGGGGTGTCTCCGGGGCTTGGCCGGGGGTCTTCGTGTGCTGCTATCCTCGGTGAGACCCCCACTGCCTCCCCCAGGCCCACCCCCCACACTGTCCATACTGCCCACAGAGTGGCAGGAGAGAGAGCGAGGGGCCATCGCGCTGCGGCAGGGATGGGGGGTGTGCTCCTGGGAGGCTGGCATTGTCATGAAGCCCATCCTGAGGGAGCGGCGCAGAGAGGCGATGTCCCGAACTCGAACCCCAGGCCCTGGGCCAGCCCCAGGCCCTACTGGGCCCGCAGGCGCCACCTCCTTACTGGAGCTGGGGAGAGAAGGCCAAGATGGAGCAGAGATTGAACGACTTCAGTCCCCTTCTCCACCTCAAGAAGAGTTTGTAGCCCTATGGCCTCCCAGGAAGAAGAGACTGGGGTGGGGATTCAGGGAAGCCTGAAGGTCTAGGGCACTAAAGTAGAAGCTTCAGGCAGAATCCCAAGGCTTTAAAAATGGGATGAGAAAAGGGGGGAGTTTGTGTGCAGGAGAGTATCCTACAGCTGGCTGATCCCAGCCTGGGCATATCTAGCACACAGCACACATGTGGATAGCTTCATACACAGGCAGAGAGACACAAACTAAGGCAGCACAGCCCCGTCTGGCTCACACACATGCCAACATAGCTCCACTCCTTTTCACTCACGCTGGCCCACACCTAGCCTCTGGCCTCCCCCGTGTCCAGCCTCGGTGGCCTATGCTCCACACCAGACCATGCCTCCTCTCCCAGACTTGGGGCTGTACTGCCACATCACCACAGCATCCTTCCCAGGCTGACCCTTCTCTCTCTCTCCCCTCAGAGCTGTCGTGTCTCTGTTAACCTCTCAGCCTGATTCCTTTTCACTGTCCCTGAGCTTCTGGGTGAGTGAAGGGTGGGGGCGGCTGGCAGGGAAGAGGGGAGAACTGTGGGGTGGGCTTTCATTAAGGCCCTGTCTACTAACCCTTTATTAGGGACAGATCACTGCAGCGATAGCTCTGATTAATCTAATTAACAAGAATTAAACTCTCCAGTTGTGAGGAGGGAGAAGGGAGCAGGGAGATTGCTCTGACTCAGCCTCCAAGAGGTTGTGCAGTCAATGGGAGTGAAGAGGAGAAGGGAGCAAGATGGGAGAGGCCAGGCCCCAGGTCCCTGGGAGGGCAAAGAGAGAGGACAAGCCCTGGCTCTTCCGCAGGGTCCAGCTTACATGTCCCTCACCACACACACACAACCCTGTCACTTGGCCATTCACCTCCCCCAACAGACGCTGAGAGGGGACCAAATGGATCTTTTCTGGTGCCCCTCTAATGACCTGTTCCTGGGCTGTGAGGGCAGAAGGGCCTATCCCTTCCAAGGTCAGATGACAGGGGAGCCAAAAGCCAGCCCCAAATTGACAGAGAGGAGAAGACCATGGGCCAGAGGAGAGTTAGGAAGAAGTGACTTGGGCCTCTGGGGATGAGGAAGAACCAACAGGGTGCTCCTGAGCTGCAAGCCCTCCAAAAGGGCAGGACAGGAGCTGGAGCCAGGAGCAGGGTGGGAACAGGGTGTGTGCCATTCCACAATTCTGTATAGACTCTGAGATCAGACTGATGACCAGGCCGTTGGACTCAGGAAGGGCCAAAGGGATGTGGCCCAGCCAGGGGAAGGCAGAGGTAGGCAGGTGAGGGGCATTCCGGGACACAGCCTTACCTCCTCTTGGCCTCCTCCTCCTTGTGCTGCCTCCACTCCAGCTTGGTTTTTCGGTAGAGGAGGTTCATGTCGTGAGACAGAAGGTGGGGGCTGAGGGGCCCTGCTCAGCACCACCAGGCCCGGGGGGCGGCCCTCCCTGGGTCCCGGATCCACTTGGTGGGGGGATGGGAGGGAAAAACAAAAAAGAAAGATGTGGGGTGGGTGGGGGGGACAGGAACAAGAGAGGGGTGGGGAAGAGGAACAGAGACATGACTTGAGTCCTCACAGGGAGAAAACAGATGGAGACACAAAAAACCAAACACAGCCTCTAAGGGCCCACAGACACAGATGGACATTTGTACACAGAGTCACACGGTCTGACAAAGGTGTTCAGAGCCACAAATACACACTCTGGAGAGATAAGATCGACAGAGACTGCCATCCTGTAAACACATCCTGACCCACCACACAGGCCCAACAAACACACCTTCAGACACACAAACCACAGGGCCATAGACCCATACCTACAAACAGAGGACCAGATACATAGATCAGCATAGGTAAACACAACCTAGGAACAGGCAGACACACACAGACATAAACACTTGACACACCCACGGCACACACAGACCTCCGGACTGACATACACAAATAGGCTGCACCGAACTGGACAAGGAGTTATGCCCAGGCCTACATGCGTACATTGCACCCTACTGGGTAATGGGGAGACAGTCAGACTCCTAACCCCATCTTGGGCCCTGAGGCTGGGGGTGTCATGAGTGCAGGGCTGGGATGCTGGAAAAAGGGTGGGGGCACTCTGAGTTGGGAATCTACAATACCATCATCCAAATATCTCCATCCCCTGCCGCCCTAGGGCCCTTCCAGTTTTTCGTCTGGGCTCGGGCCTCGGTCCACCCCTCATCCTGCGTCCAGGCTCCTCAGCGATGGTCTCCGCTTCCCTGACTGATGGCCCAAATCATCCTCCTTCTCCAGGATCTGGGAAGCTCCTGGCTACCCTCTTCCAGTCCCCGCCCCTCAATCCCACCCCAGTGTCTCCAGTCTGGCCCCGTAGCTACCTTTTGAACTGCGGCCTCCATACCTGCCTGGTTTCCCTTCCCCCAAACACACTCTCCTGCGCCTCAGCCTCACCTCTCATTCCAGGAGCCCCTCCTCACTGCCGTCCTCTCCCTACTCTGTCGGTTCCAAACCTGGCCGGCTTCATCCCCCTCTCCATCCAAGCGCCCCAGGTTCCCCGCCACCCCTCCCCTTCCCCTTGTCCTGCTATCCGGGGTTCCTCCGTCTCTCCCCGCCAATCCTCCCTGCCCCTGATCACCCCCATCCCATCTCCCCGCACCAAGCCTCCCCAATTTCTACATCACCGTACCTGGCCTGCCGGGCGCCGGCCCCCCCATGCCGGGCTCCGCCCGGAGCAGGAGGAGGGAAGAGGAAAGACAGAGACCGAGGGGAGCGTAGCTGGGTCCTGCCGCAGAGACAGCCCCGCCTCCGGGTCCGCCCCCAGACCCGCCCCCGGCCCCAAACCCACCCTTCCACACCCTCCAAGGACCGGGCGCGGGCTGCGCCGCGCCGCCTGGCTGGGTTGGGAGGTACGGGGGCCGTGGAGTCCGCGGGGCGACTCGGAGAAAGGTCGTAGGTTGCCGGGGACCATGCGCCAGCCAGGCCCCACTATGGGGCGTCAGCTCTTTGCTGCCTCTCCTCCGATGCCCGTTGCCCGGCAGGGCCGTGCTCAGTTCGGTGTCCAAGGCTCCCGCAGAGCGAAGCGGGGCTCAGCGCACAGCGGTGCCCCCCAGCGGCAGCCCGGGGCTTGCACCCGCCCTCGTCTCCTGTTCGCCGGGCCCTTCCCGGCTGCTCACCCAGCGTCTGGTCGGGCCAGTCTGCTGCTGCGGTGCCCGAGTGCAGTGAGGCAGTGAGACCGGCAGGGGGGCACCGCTTTCTGTGCGGAGGGGCTCTGAGTCGGGAGCCGGACCGTCCTGATCTTTGCCCAGCAGGGGGCGTGCGCCCTTGGCCGCACGCCATCCTCCCGCCGCCCCCCAGGTTCCGGGAAAGCACTGTGCTGGCTTGCTCCGTGCGGTTCGTCTATCCCTCCAGCCTCTCGGGCGCCTGGGTTTTGTGTCACCTTCTGGGCTCAAAGTCTTAACGCCTATCCACCCCGGCGGCGGAATCATCCACCTTGTAACCTTTGATTCCGCGGGCGGAGCCCGCTAGGACCTGGGCGCTCTGGATAGGTCACTGACTGCAGCCACCTTGGCCAGGGCCCCAGCTCGGTCTTTTCTCATCAGCGCTATGAAAAATTCCTTCCTTAATTCCCTTTGGCGCAGGTTAGCTGCAAGAAAACCTCGGTTCTAACCCTAACTGGCTGAAAAATGAACCCCCAAAAGGTATCCACGCCCTAATCCCTGGAACCTTTTAATGTTACTTTATATGGCAGTCTTTGCGATGTGCTGCGTGGCTTTGGGCAAATGGCGCAACCTCTCTGAGAGATGCCTCATCTCATACCTATCTCAATAATATTGGAGGCAATAAAGCAATGAACACAAATGTAAAGGGCCCCATACATTAAAGGTCTATTATAAATGTTCCCAGGAGAGATAATACATTAAAACACAACAGTATTTTCACTTTTATACCTTAGTGTGAATGGATTTTTTTTGTTGTTGTTGTTAATTCAACAAACATTTCTACAGAGACCAATAACGTTCTAGGGACTGTAAACTCGCAGGAGTCCAAGATAATGCTGAGGGTCTGAGACAGTGGGAAGGGGAGGGTCTAAAGAGAGGTTTTGAATACTCTGTAACTAGTCAGAGCTGAAGGAAAAAGGATCTGGGGGTGGGGCAGCAGGAATGTTTTGTGAATATTGCCAGAGGGAGAGAGTCGGGGTGTGCATGTGGAGGCTGCCTCCCAGACTTCAAGATTTGGGAGGCCCCAGGACCTGGCTATAGCAGCCATTGTTACCATGAAGGGAGACAGGAGTGCAAATGCATTTTAACAAAGAGATAAATGGTAAGTATATAAACATGGGAGCAAGGGGCTTTGCATCATTTCATTTTTGCCTGATCTTAAAGGTTGCTTAACACATTTCCATGAACTAAAGCCGAGGAAGGAGAGATGTCAGCCTCAGGCCAGTCTTATTGCCACCATACTAGGTCTGGGGCATTGGGCAAATAACTGTATGCTCCTGAGCCTCAGTTTCCTTAGAAACACTGGAGCTCAAAATCCACCATCTCTGCCCAGGGCTGTTTGAGAATCTACCAGATACTTATGTGAAGTGAACGAAAATAAGGAATTTTTAATATACTTGAGAATAGTTCTGTTTGATCAAAATTAATTAGAATTCAGCCCCGGTTGGTGTGGCTCAATGGATTGAGTGCTGGCCTGTGAACCAAAGGGTCACCAGTTCGATTCCCAGTCAGGGCATATGCCTGGGCTGCAGTTCCGGTGCCCAGTTGGGGTGTGTGAGAGGCAACCACATATTGATATTTCTCTCCCTTTCTTTCTCTCTCCCTTCCCCTCTCTAAAAAATAAGTAAATAAAATCTTTTTTTTTAAATAATTTCTTTCTAAATGTAACAGTGAAAGCAGAGGTGGCTTTTACTAAAATAATTCCTCTCAGCATGTTAGCTGGGGTATCAAAAAAGAGACAATGGCAGTTGGAAGTTTATTCTTTCACACCAAGCACATAGTTGGCTCTTCATGAGTGTGGATTCTCTAGAAACGGGAGGGAAAAGTGGGACAGATGAGAGGTGGGAGAGGCGCCCTTGCTTGGGGCCAGGAATTCGTCCTTAGGTGCGTTGGGGTGGGTGATTGTGTGTATAAGTACCACGTTGTTTCTCTACATGAGGGCTAGACAAGGACATACCCGAGTGTGTGGAATGTCTCTGCTCTACCACTGATACCCCTTCTGAACCTCCTCAATCTCCATTTCCGCATCTAAGAAGGGGAATATTATGATGCCTGGGATGAAATTCAAATAACCCGGCACGGTACAACAGGGAGTAATAGATGAAACGAGATAGGCTGTGAACTGATTATTGTTGAAATTGCATGATGGGTACCTGAGAGTCCATTTTATGGGCATTTTTGAAAATTCTCATAATAATCCACTTTTTAAAATCGGGATAGGGGAGAATAACAATACCTTCCTCATACAGTGACTGTGAAAACCAATGAAGATACGACAATAACAGCTCTAGCAGCTCCATAACATTTAATGAGTGTTTATGGGGTGGCAGTTACCAGTAGGTCTCCTGGTCAGCTCCTTCCCTCTCTTCTGCCTGTCTGCAGGCCAATGGCAGCCAGCAAGTGCCTACAAGTAAGGGAATCCCGGGCCGCTCTGCAGGCTCCTCCCCCTTCCCTCCGCCCTCCACAGCCCCTCCCTCCGAGGAAGAGCTGGGCTTGGGCCCAGCAGGTGTGGGGTTAAAGGAGCTTGGTCCCGGTCCCAGAAGCAGCGGCGGCGGCGGCAGCGGCGGCGGCGGCAGCGGCAACTGCTGCCGCACCAGCAGCGGCAGTGGCAGTCCTGGCCCCGCGCCAGCTGGCCGGGAGCCCCAGGAGGGAGAGAGGGCGGAGGAAGGGGAGGAAGAAGGGAAGGAGGAGTAGGAGAGGAGCAGTCAGCAGGCCCGAGGAGGCAGGACTTCCTGGTGTGGGGGTTGTCAACAGCCCAGAAAGGGAGAGACAGTGAGACAGAACCAAAAGGAGCTGAGCAGCGGAGAGACCCATTGGTGCCACGCGGGAAGAGAGACTTGGGAGACCGGACCACCGAAGCGGCTCCACCTGGAGGATCAGGGGGCTGAGCCGCCCCCTCCCGCATCAGCCCGGAGACGCTTGGGGCTCCAGAGGCCGCGCCTGGGCTCCACCAAGGAGGCGGGGGTTCCTTCTTTTCCGGAGCGCAAACTTTCCACGGAGATGCCTTACGGAGTGAGGTGCGGCCCCTGAAGAGGGCTGAACAGACTCTGATTGCCGCCTGTGCCCCTCGCGCTGCTGGGGCCAAGAGGCCCCAGGAGAAGGACAGCCCGACATCTTAGGCGGCGGGGACCCCTGGTCCAAATTGGCTGAGGCCGAGAGGTAAGGCGCTGGGCTGGGCGGGGCGCTGTGGTGGCGGGCAGGGCCTGCCCTTGGGATGGGGGAGCTGGGGTTCGGGGCGGGGGCGGGGGGAGGGGGCTTGAGTACCAGAAGAGGCCTCCCGGTAGCTGGGCCGGGCCGAGGAGGTGCTTCACCTCTGTTCACCCAGGCCTTGGAGCCCTTTGCTCTTGGGACGACTTGGAGCCCCGTGAGTTTGAATCCCAGGCGAGAAATGCCCAGCTTCGGGTCTGGACTGCCTCTTCCTGCTCCCTGCGCCCACTCTGACTGTACCCTCTTCTCTGGTCTCTGTCATCTCTGTCTCTTTGTCTCTGGGTGTCTGGTGGTTTCCCCTTCCTCCCCGATTCTGCTACCCAGAGAGGAAGACCCGGAGGTGGCCTGCCCACTGCTTTCTCACACACACACTCTCTCACTCTTTTTCTAGTTTGCAAACTCAGCTCTGGAGTTCGTCAGCGACAGAAAGCAGCAGGAAAAACCTGCCCCTGCTCCCCCCTCTCGCCGCCTCCCCTACCCTGTTCTCGCTTCACCACCCAGGCACCCCCAGTTCCTGCCAGGCCCTCCTGCCATGTCGGACCCAGATGTCCCCAGGGGCCCTGATGTCCCTGCCATGTGGCTCCCCTGTTCCAGGGGTGCCTGAGTCCCTTGGAAGAGCCACTACTGCCCCTTCCTCCGCCCACTTTGGCCCCGTCCTGAGCCCCAGGGACCATGAGTGGGGGCAAGAAGAAGAGTAGTTTCCAAATCACCAGCGTTACCACGGATTATGAGGGCCCAGGGAGCCCTGGAGGTCCAGATTCCCCTGCCCTGCCGGTCCCCACTGGGCCCCCACCCCGCCTGCCCAATGGGGAGCCCAACCCCGAGCCAGGGGGTAAGGGCACCCCCCGGAACGGTTCCCCACCGCCTGGGGCCCCTGCCTCCCGCTTCCGGGTGGTGAAGCTGCCACAGGGCCTGGGAGAGCCTTATCGCCGTGGCCGTTGGACATGTGTGGATGTTTACGAGAGAGACCTGGAGCCCCCTAGCTTTGGCCGGCTCCTGGAAGGGATTCGTGGGGCCTCAGGGGGCACTGGCGGCAGATCTTTGGATTCCAGGTTGGAGCTGGCCAGCTTGGGCCTGGGCACCCATACCCCACAGCCAGGCCTGTCTCAGGGTCCCACCTCCTGGCTTCTCCCACCTCCCACCTCCCCTGGACCTCAGGCTCGCTCCTTCACTGGGGGGCTGGGCCAGCTGGCAGTGCCTGGCAAAGCCAAGGTGGAAACACCCCCTCTGTCAGCTTCCCCACCCCAGCAGTGCCTCCCAGAGCCTGGGGTTGGGGATAGCGCGGGCACATCCCGAGCTGCCACACCCCTGTCCTCCCTGAGGGTGGAAGTGGAGCCAGGGGGCTCAGCAGCTGGGACTCCTCCACTGTCCCGGACTAAGGATGGAGCCCTGCGGCTGAGGATGGAGTTGGTTGCTCCAGAGGAGATGGGGCAGGTAAGAGCTGGGTTCCAGGTTGGGGGGAGACACCTGAGGGGTTGTGCTCGGCCATGTTGGCCTTGGCCTCCACTTCCATACTGACCTCTCCCACTCCATCATCAACTATGCATCAGATCAGATAGCCCCTCTTTTTCCTTCCTGCCATCTCACTTGGAGTTCCCTTCCAACTCCTCATGCAGCCTTTGTTTTCTCTCTCAGGCTCCCTCTTCCCCACATTCTACACCTTTCTCTCTCTTTGGCCTTTTATTTGTTGCCTTTGGCCCAAGTCTCAGTCTCTGCATAGCCAGTCCTCTCTCTCCATCACAGAGATGTGCCCTCCTCAGTGTGGCCTTCACCTTCTGTCTTGGTTTCACCCTTCAGGCACTGAGGGTGGAGGCCGCAGGCAGGGTGTTTGGGCCTCTGGGAGAGGAGCTGCCAGGGTTGGGGGAGGAGCAAAAAGTAGGCATTCTGCTGTTTCTCCTTTGCAGCCCCATTTCCAAGGTGTGGAGCTTCTTTCTTCCCACTACCTAGCCACCTGCCTAGCTTTGTCCTGAGCCAGATTTCTCTGAGAAATTGAGGAATTTGGTGCTAGTGGGGACCCATTACAAGGATGGGGGAGTGGGGCTTGCTGGTTTGTTGTCTCAGCTCCCTGCATCTGGGCCTCTCCAGGTTCAACGGGGGTTGGCCATCGTGGAGTGGGAGAGAGGCGGAAAGCAGCAGAGAAAGAGTTAAATCCTTTGCTCTTTCTGCTTCCTGTCTCCAAAAGAGGAACAAGTCTGGGCTGGGGGGCAGGATGCCTGGGTCTCTGGGGTGGGGAGTGGGCAGCGAGGGATGTGGCGATTGGATGTGTCTGTCCTGGAGGAGAAAATAACACCTTGGGCTGCAGGAGGAAAGGCAGGGAGTGTGAGGATGGGAACTTTACCCATCCTGGCCTTGGGCACAAACCACAGTATAAAAATAACCTGAGACTGGTTGTCTGGGCCCTGTCAGGACCGGTCAGGACCGGCTCCCCCCACTCCCTCATGGCCTCAAGCTCACATATCTCATGCCACCCCCACTACTTTTCTTGAGGTCTTTCATTCAGTTCCTACCTCACGGGAGACCATGCTGTTTCCTTTGCTGGTCCCTTCCCCGCTCCCCACACTCTCTCCCAAAGCAAGATCCTCTGCCCCCACCTCTGCTCTATCTGTCCTTAAGCCTTGCCTGAGCTTTCCTTGGGCCTGCAGACCCTGTGCCTCTCTTCTCAGGTACCCCAGCCCCCTTGCCCTCTCTTGATCCCTTTCTGTGTGCATGCATCTGTGCTGCTGTTTCCAAAGTTAATCTTTTTCCTACACTTCCCCCATGCGTCTTCTCTCTCAGTTGTTTCTAACAGGGGCCAGGAGGTGGGCCGGGGGCATCACCTGGACATCCTTCCCCTCTTGTGTCCCTCCAAGCACCCTGGACTGTTCTTGGCTTTTCCGAGAAGCTGGGGCCTCTTGGGGCCTCACAGAGGCGTCTTGTTCCTGTGGCCCCCGCCCTTTTGCAGCCTCCCCCAGTGCCTGTTGGGCTGTCTATGGCCAGGCCCCGCCTCCCCCATCTCTGGAACCTGCTTCCCCCCACCCCCAACCCCAGAGCCAGCGAGCAGGAGCAGAACATCACCTGACTCCAGAGAAGTTTGAGAGGAGAAGATCCAATGGGTGGAGTGGGGGGTGGGGGATAGGGTGGGTGGGAAGGAAGAGGACCAATTTCTGAGGATTCATTCATTCTACAAGTAGCTATTGAACAAACTAAGCTTTGCCCT
The DNA here is from genome assembly GCA_004024845.1 of Tonatia bakeri. Classification (NCBI taxonomy): domain Eukaryota; kingdom Metazoa; phylum Chordata; class Mammalia; order Chiroptera; family Phyllostomidae; genus Tonatia; species Tonatia bakeri. The sequence goes on from PVIA01000636.1 coordinate 316,579, forward strand.
CTGGAGCTTACCTTCTAGCAGTGGAGAGGCAAAAATACTTTAATTTCAGATAATGTTAGGTATTATTTTAAAAAAAACAGTTCAGTGGAATTTACTAGTTGAATGATGGGGAAATGCCTCTCTGAGGAAGTGACATTGAAGTTGCTTTAAGAAGTCAGATGACAGAAGGTGGACACTCTGAGCAGCCTCTGATTAGGGGTTCTGGCTCAGCTGGTGGCAGGGTGTAAGTGTGCATCAGAGCCCCTCTAGATACCTTGGGAACCACTTTTTGGAAGCCACTCACCCAGTCCTCAGGATGGGCTCTATTTCCTTCCTTCTAGTGCCTTGCTTCTAGTGCTTCTAGTCCTGGGGAAGATAGGGGCTGCAAGGGCAGGACTCCTGGGTCCTGAGAAGACAGCGGGGATAGGGGGGTGTGGGGAAAGGTGGAGAGAGAGGAAACACCCCCTGGTTGTAAAGTGGTTCGTTCCTTTCTCTCACTTGACATGACAGTTCCTATCTCTATGCCTCCAGGTGCCCCCACTCGACTCTCGTCCCAGCTCCCCGGCCCTCTACTTCTTCCCTGATGCCAGTCTGGTTCACAAGTCTCCAGACCCCTTTGGAGCCGCAGCAGCCCAGAGCCTCAGCCTGGCCCGCTCCATGCTGGCCATCAGTGGCCACCTGGACAGCGATGATGATAGGTAGGTGGCCTCCACCTCCAAACCCAACACCTGGGATAGTCACATGAAACTGCATGAAACTGCCTGGTATTTGTCCTTCACTCAAATTGAACTTGGAGAGGACCTCTTAAACAGAGAAACCTGGCCTAGGCATAACATACTAAGCAAAGTTGATTTGGGACCCACTCCCTCTCTGGAGAGAGCTGAGTGGACTCCTTGGCTTAGGATTGTCAATCATAGTACTCTTTTAGAATTTGAAGGGAGTCATTGTTAAATTCCAGAGATCTTGCGGATTTAGCAATCATCTGGCCAACCCTAAGAATTTACTGGAATATATGCTGGAGATGAGAATAGGGAGTCAGTATCTTCCCAGTTCCCATCTCACTCTTTCGACAGAGGGGATCAGAACTCCTGTCCTTAGCAGTCACATCCTTGCAGCCCATGTGGACTATTTTAGGGTCCTAGGGTACCAAGAAAGCAGGTCCTTAGGGTTCTGCCCTCTGTGCTAGGAACACCTAGGGCTGAGTTCTCCCCTTGACGAAGTCAAAGCCACAGAGAGGATGGCTGCCGTGTGCAGGAAAGGCGCAGGAGAGCAGATCTTGCTTGGGTTTGCCCTTTCGAGGGAGAAAGCCCTGTTCTTTTCAGTGGCATGTTTAGTTCCATGGCACGGTGGGCAGAACTTCCTGCTTTGAGGGCCAGGTTTGAACATAGGAACATCAGCAAGCTGAAAAGGGAGGAACGAAATTGTGAGTCAGATAGCCAGGCTGCTCCCTTCTGGTGGTAGACTGATAGGAACCCAGGAGGAAGGCTAGGGAGTCTTAACTTTTATTTTGGAGGGAGGAGTGGGACTTCCTGTTTGAGGCTTTTGGGGGAGGGACTTCCGGTTTAGGGGACTAAGGGGCGGGGCTTAGCGGTGAGTGAGTGGGTGCTGAGGGGTTCATTCTTCCTCCTTCCCCTCATGTGGGACCAAGCCTCAGAATCAGACACTGAGCCCTCCAAAGAAAAAGGTCCAAGGCTTTAAGAAAGCAGGAGCCAAAGAGGAAAGAGAAGGGATAGCTGTGAACTGGTGGATGGGATGGCGGGTGAGGGGCCTGGTGGAGACTGGAGAGTGAGGGACAGAGTGTGTGTGGGCAGGGCACTGTCTGGGCTCCCGTCTGAGCTCAGGTCTGAGCTCCTGCTCTCAGGAATGTGTGAGGTGTGAGGTCGGCCAGGGCCTGAAGAGTCACCTGCCCCCAATGCTGCTATTCTCAGCTCTTCCCACCCTCTCCTCCTCCCACTTGGGAAGTAACCTGGCATTAGGGCTCCCTGCCCCTCCTCCGCCCCTGTTGATTTCAGAGCCCAACCCTCTGCTTTCCCTTAGAGAGTTCTGCCTCCAGAAGCCTCCTCAGCTCTATTCTTTTGACTTGTCCCCTCCCTCCTGCCTTCTGTTCCTCCCCGACCACACACACACACACACACACACACACACACACCCACCCACCCACCCACCCACCCCAGTCTGACCGGTCCAGCTCCCAGCTTCCACTTTACCCTGTTCCACTGCAAGCCTCTGGGGCTCTGGCCCAGCCCAGTCTCTTGTGCTCCACCTTGCTGGACCAGCGGGTTTGGGTTGGGCCCCCATGTGGTCCCCTGGAATGGGGTGTATAGCCCCTACCTCACCTCTCTGGTGTGTCTGAAGCTGGCAGGAGAATGGAGTTCAAGTGGCATGGGACCTCCCTTTTGAGATGGAAAATGTATTGGGGTGTTAAGTGCCTGGATCCCAGATGAGTTGAGGATGCCTGATCAATTCCTGAGTCTGGGGAAGGGAGAACAGAGGGTGCCTGGTGAATTCAGACTGCTCACGTGATGCTGGGTTGCAAGAACCTTCGAACCCTCAACAAGGCCTGGAAGTTGGGAGGTACTTGAATAATTAGATAGATGGATGGGTGGATGGGGTGGGTGGATGACCAGCATTGGGGATCCAAGCATTATGAGGACTGAATACTCAGAACTCAGGGAAGAAAAGGTACATTTATAACCAGTGTTTCCTTTGGGTCACGTGCTACATTTTATGTCATATAATCCTGAAAGGAACTCCATGATACCCACTTGAAGAAACTGAGACTTATAGGAAGAGGGTTTTAGCTACAAGCCCCAGGGCACCCACCTAGTAAGTGGCAGGACTGCAGTCAGAACCTGTGTCTGACACCAAAGCCACATTTTCTACCCCTTCCTGCTGTATGCCTGTGTCCCAAGAGGAGAGGGAGGCAGCCATCTCTAGGGTGCCCTTTCCACAACAGAGGCAGGAACAGCTCTCCCAAGCTGGGCAAGGAGCCATCCTTCCCACCTCCTGGCTGGGCCCCACCCCAAAGACACCACAGATCCGGGAGGGAGTGTGGACAGGGCAGCCGGATGCCACTTTATTGGCCCCAGGCCCAGCCCTTGGGGCTCCTTAGAACACAGCAAGGGAGCAGGCTGGCCCTTGTCCCCAGGATCAGAATCTACCTCTCCCAGATCTCCAGCTCCTTCATCTGGTCCTCATTTTGAGACTGTTTCATTTGACCTTCAAAAAGGAAGACCAGCTCTAGGGCTGTCCCTGCCCCAGGTCCCAAGAGTCCTGCAGACCCAGAGTCCCCAGTTGTGCATGTGTGCCCTGCACAACTCCAGGGGAGCACCACACACATTTGAAGTCACTGTTGACACCAGAAGATGGCAATAAGTGTCTTGAAGGGGATATTTTGTTCTAATTCATATAAAGTCACCTTTTGGGCTTGTGGTGAGAGTTAATCTCACTCAGCCAACCCCAAACTTTGGCTTCTGATCTTGCCCAGGAATTCCAGCACAGTGCCTCGGAGTTCTAAGAGAGCTTGGGTTGCCAGCGAGAGTCTTGGTCCCTTGAAGTGTTAATATTGGGATGTGACAGTGGAAAATGCTATCAAAAACTCTCTAGCACTAGGCAAATGGGAGATAGTCATCTCAGCCAACAAATGTTTATTATTGTAGTATTCCTTTATTTCTGGCAAGAATCAACAACTTGGCATCTTTACCCGAGTGTCTGCCAAGCAAGGCCAGGGTTCCTATTCCTGTGAACCTACCCCTCTTTGGTCTCTGTGTCTGTTTATGTGTGGGGAGGGGGAGGGGGGAGGGAGGTGGGGGGAGGTTCTGTGGTGACTAGCCTCCACCCAGGTGTCTCAGATTGAAATAGATTGAAAGCTGCTTTGACTCTCCAGCTGGCCAGCCTGCTTCTACTCTTAAACTTGTTCTCTTTCCTCCAATTCCAAGAGTTCCAGGTGTCCTTCCCCTACCCCACCGTGTGCTGCTTGCTCTCTCAGGCCTGGTCACCCCATTGGTTACCCTCCCATCAGTGCCTTCTGCACCCAGAGCTTGGATGGGAAATGGAAAATTCCAAGCTCCCTCGTGCTCCCTTCCTGGCTGCAGGGCCTCATTCAAGGGTCACCTTGAAATGAGTGCTAATCACCCCCACTGCAGGAAAGCAAGTTGGAACTGACAGCCAGCAGACAGGACTTGACAATTGAGCACAAGGGTGTAGAATGAAGCATGTTGGGGCCACCTACTCAGAGAGGGGGAAACTGGGGACAGCAGGATAGAACTGGTGGTGATTGTGCAGCACAGGGTCACGCTGGAGGGCTGGCCTGGGGCTGAGGGGACCGAGGCAGCTGAGGCAGAAACTGGACAGAGGTGGGTTGTGAGCCATGGGATGACACAGGAACCTGGGGCCTGAGTGGTGGGAAGAGGGAGCCTTGCGGGATAGCGCAGGGCAAAAAGGCGGGTTCAGGCCCTGGTCCTGCAAGGACTGACTGGAGGGGGAGAGTCTGGGTCTGGGAACCAGAGCCTAGACCTGCAGATCGCTGTGGATGGCCTGTGTCGACCTCTGGTGGTCACTTAACATAACTGCAGCCAGACCTACTCTTTTCCCCTCTCTGTCTCCTGTTCCCCGGGGGTCTTCAAAAGGCCTCTGCTCCTTTTCCCAGTGTCCCACCTCCATCTTCACCTTACCATCTCTCCTCAAGCCTTTGCTGCTTCAAGACCCCATATCCCAGACCCAGAACCATTGGGTGTGATTATCTTTCAGGGCTCTGGGCTCTGTTCTGTTGTCATGGTAACCTTTCCCATTCCTCTTGGTCCTCACCATGGGAAGTGGGGGACGCTCTGGCCAGTCGCCAGGGGTGACCCATGATGTGAACTTTATGTTAGAAGGAGGGGTTGCTTACAGTCCAAGGGAGACCACAAGCACGTCAAGCACTGCTTCCCCCATCCCAGCTGAGAGGAACTGAGGCCTTGAGGGAGGCTGGTATTAGACCAGAGGGAGCACGATGGAGTCAGAGGCAGGGAGAGGCCTCCCAGGGCCAGGCTGTCCCTCAGCCTTCATCCCTTCCCGGACGCAGGTCTCTGGCACCACAGCCTTTCCCCAGCCAGGCCTACCAGCTGACATCCCTCAGCCAGACCCCCTCCCCTCTGCTCTGGGATTGGTGCCAGAGTGAGAAGGGGACACTGGCACTGACTGAGTCTGGGAATTCCCGCCCACCACAAAGCCAGTGGGAGGGGGGTCCCCGTGTCCCTGAGGAGCCAATAGCAGCCAGGCTTTGCCCTGGGGGTTGGTGTATATCTCTCGGACCAGCACCCCCTGGGTACTGTCTTCTCTCTGGCTGCCTGGTACCAGCCAGACCCTGTTCTACCCGGGGGGCTCTGAGCCCCCCAGGCAGTCCTTCTAATATAGCTCTCTCCCTTTGGGGAGGGCCCTGGGGACCCTTGCCCCTCGGGGATGGCCCAGCCAGGAATCTCTGTCAAATCCCTGGTGTCATCATTTGAGACCCGAGTGGTAGGGATGGCTCCAGGGCCTCCTCAGAAAAGGGGCTGTGTCTCCTCTCCTTGCTCCCCTCGAGGAGCATCCCCCATTCGGGGGGCATCTGGACCCCCACCCCACCGGGGCTTAGGGGGCCCTGGGCAGAGGCCCTCACCCCGCCGGGGGATGGACAAAACGCTCCTCTCCCTGATTCTCTACTGTCACAGGTACAGGCTGGGGTGTGGGTGGGAGGCTGCAGCAATGGGGCTTGTGGAGGCCAGAGCCTGCTCTGAGAAACACCTGGAAGGCAACTGGCTATGGTGTCCAGACACCTGGCTTGGCACCTGTTCCTCCTCCTCACCTCTCATCTCCCTGTGTCTCTCCAGTGGCTCCGGAAGCCTCGTTGGCATTGACAACAAGATCGAGCAAGCCATGGTAAGAAAAGCCACCTTGGCCCCAAGAGGTCCCTGCCCATGTACTGATGCCCAGGCTCTGCCTCTGATAGCTGGCCTGCTGCTCCACCCCTGCTGTCCTCATTATTAGGGAACACTGACTCCCAGCTCCTCCACCCACTTCCAGCTGGGTTCCCTTGGGCCCTCCACCCTCTCTAGTCTCCACCTGAATCCTTAACTTCCCTGGGTCTCTGGGCCTGCTCCTGGCCTCTGTCTCTATCTTTGAGTCCTGACCTTGCCTCTGTCTGGCCTCTTCTGCCCTGCTTTGCTTCTTCCCCAGTGGTCCCTCATTATCTGGAAGCAGGAAGATCTCTTATACCCAGCCCTACAAGGTACTGGGCAAGCAATGAGGTTGGCATGGCCTGGGACCCCTGATGCTTTACCTGTCTCTCAGGACCTGGTGAAGTCCCATCTCATGTTTGCGGTCCGGGAGGAGGTGGAGGTGCTGAAGGAGCAGATCCGGGACCTGGCTGAACGGAACGCTGCGCTGGAGCAGGAGAATGGACTGCTGCGTGCCTTGGCCAGCCCTGAACAGCTGGCCCAGCTGCCTTCCTCTGGGGTCCCGCGGCTCGGGCCCCCCGCGCCCAACGGGCCCTCCATCTGAGCCTCCCTTCCCTCACAATGTGCCTTTGGGGGCTGCCACAGCTGCCAGGCCTTGTGCCAGCTGCCTGCCCCCTCTTCCTATGCAGCTTTAATTCCCCCTGATCCCTGGGGATGGGAATTGAAGGCTCAGAGTTGGCCTGTCCCCCCACCTTTTCTCCATCTCCCCATACTGCCCAGGGGCTGGGCTGGGGCATGCCCAGGCTTTGATGGAGGAGGGAAGACTTTTGGACAGGGTGTTAGATGGAGCTCCCTTCTCCTTCCCTAGGTGTCAGTGTTTAGGACCCCCCAGCAGTAGATTGTTTGGGGTGTTGGAGGCTTCCTGGCAGGCATCCCGTCTTCACCTTGTTCCCTGGAAGTGCTCCCTCTTCTCTGCCCAGGGGAGGGAGTATGACCAGCATTTGGAAGTTCTGGGATTCAGGTTCTTATTAAAATAATAATTATAATTAAAAAAAATCTGAAGAAACTTGAATCTGAAGTTGACCTCTTGTTGCTTGTGTCCAGACTGGGGGCCTGTACCAGCGATTTCCACTGTGGGAGAAGGACTGGGACTGTGAGCTTCCCTAGAGATCTCACCCAAACTGGGGAGGTTTAATGTGGCTCAGAGTGGTCAAAAGAGATTTAGGAAAGGGAGCCAGTGGCCTGCCAGGTCCTGGGAAGGGGCAGGCAAGGCAAGGCAGAGGGAGGGAGGGTGGAGGGGGCCATCTGCCCACGTGCTGGGGGGGGCACAGGGAAACAATGAGGCCTTTGGTAATTGTGCAGGATCCACTCCTAGCTTCCCAGTGTGTCCCCTCTGCGGGCTGGATCCGGGTAGCTGCTTGGGGGTGGGGCAGGGGGCCCTGAATGGGCCCCTTGTCTCAGCCCTGGGTGTGGGCCAGGCTTCCCGGGCACACGGTGCCCTCGCCAGGCCTGGCTGGCCTGGCCCGCCTCCGTGGCTTCCACCCCCAGCTGGCTGAGGACAGGGCCCTGTGGGTGAGCTGGCCCCTCCCGGACAGCCTCAGCTGGGCTGCTCTCCCAGGCAAAAGAGGAAGGTAGGAAGAATGACCCCATCTAGTGGGGAAAGGGGAAACCAGCAGCCTAAGCCTCAGGAGAACCCTGTCCACAGACTAGAAAGTACAACTGTGGAGAGCTGGATATAGGAGGCTGTCCTGGGTTGGACCCCCTGCCCTATAGCTCCCTAGATTTATGACCTTGGGCAGGTTCTTTGGTTTTTCTGAATCCCAGCTTCCTTGTGGGTAAAAATGACACTGACGATGATACCTACATGAGGGCTGCTGTGAAAATTATAGGACATCATATACAGGAAATACCCCGCGAGTAACAGGCGCTCCGTAAATGTTAGTTTCCCTTGTCTCTGGGTGAGGGAGGGCTGAGGGTGCAGGGGTTGGCTCAGGGGTTCTGGAAGGGCCTCGGGGGTTGGGGTCAGGGCCAGGTAGGCTCTCACAATGGACTAGAACTTTCCCTCACTCTGGGTTCTCATCCTCTTCAACTCCTCTCCCTGTCCCAGGGAGGGGAGGAAAGGCCTAGGATGAGTCATCAGGGGGAGGTTTCCCCCTAGATTCTCTGTTTCTTTCTTTACTGCTGCACTTGAAGTTCCTGCGAGACCCCTGCGTGGCAGCCACTGGCCTGCAGCTTGTCTTCCCACACCACCACCCCCCAATGCTGGTTTTGCCTCCTACTTGGGATTCATGTATTGGGGGAAATGGTTGTAGTCAGGTGTTTCTTGCAATGGGTTTGGCGAAAGATTACTGACTGGGTGAGTTTCAGAAACTGACCCTTCCTCATACCATGCTGGGTAGGAGGCCTCTATCTGGCCTCCCTTCCGTTCTGGCTTCCTGTGGCCAGACTAGATAGGAAAGGAGGTGGTGAGGGGTAGGACAGCCAGGGAAGAGGCCAGGACACACACTGTCCCATCCCTTCTGTGACTTTCTTTCTGACTCTTGTCTCTACTCTGGCCCTCTCTCCTATCCTTCCTCTCCCTTCTTGGTTGTTAGGTTTCATTTTGGAAAAAGAAAACTAAGTCAACCATGTTGGAACACCCCGACTCCAAGAAAAATTCATTGAAGTTGGAGAAGTTTCCCAACGTGGATGAGACTTTGAAGTTGGTTGAGTCCCTCAAAGAGGCTAAGGTTTCCAAGATGGAAGTGCCCCTCATGGTGGCTGATCCCTGCACACTGGCCAAGACGACAGATGGGGCGAAGGTGGAGCTGGCCCGTGGGGGCCGGGGCCGGTCCCGGTCCCTGCTGCAGGTGCCCTTCACAGCTGTCAAGTCTGTTTCCACGATCGTGGTGTCAGCTCTCCAGTCCGGATGGCAGATGTGCAGCTGGAAGGTCAGTACCATATCTCCCTTTCCCCCCACAAACCCTCCCACTCTCCCCACCCTCCAAGGACTCATTCCTCCCTCCATTCGTTAAACATGTACTTCCTGCGCCTCTGTTAAGTGCCAGGTGCTGAGGTTGGCTCTGAGGGTATATAGTGAACAAGATATACCGAGACTGAGGGGGCTGCAGACAAGATCATAGGAGTTGTTGACTCAGTACCATAGAGATGTGACACGGGAGGCACTGGGGCCTGTGGGAGCCCAGGGGAAGGGCATCTCATCCAGTCCTAGGAAGTCAAGGACGGCCTTCCTAACAGAAGAGAGGGCAAAGCTCAGATCTGAAGTATTGAGGCAGGGTGGAGGCGGTTAGAGGACAGTGGAGGGAGTGGAAGGAGTTTTCACAAAGAAAGAACAACAGATGGTTGGAGGGCTGTGCCAGGGTGTTTGGGTCAGAGCAAAGTGATCTGGGCCTGAGGGTCAGCTAGTACAAGGCGGGGGGTGGGGGGGTGGCCAGTTGTGGAGTTTGAATTTGACCCTAAGAGCAGTAGGAGCCCTTGCAGACATTTGAGCAGAGTGATACAATCAAATTTTGATTTAGAAAGCTCACCTACACACCTACATTGCTAGTGGGAATGTAATATGGTACAGCCACTCTGGAAAACATTTTGGTAGTTTCCTATAAAACTAAACATGCAATTATCATATGACCTAGCAGTTGTATTCTTGGGCATTTATCCTGATGAATGAATGAAATTTTATGTTCACACAAAAAATCTGTATGTGAATGTTTATAGTAACTTTATTGATAATAGCCAAAACCAATCCAAATGTGCTTCAGTGGGTGAATGGTTAATCTGTGATGTATCCATACCATAGAATACTACTCAGCCAGAACAAGGAACAGACTAGTGACACACACAACAACTTACATGAATTTCAAGGGAATTATGCTGTTGAAAACAACCAATCCCAAAAGGTTATATACTGTGTCATTCCACGTACATGATATACCATTCTTGAAATATCAAAATTGTAGAAATGGAGGACTGATTAGTGGTTTAGTGGTTGCCAGGGGCAACAGGGGTGGGGTGAGGGAGGTGGGTTTGTTATAAAAGACAACATGAGGAGTCCTTGTGTGCCGAGAATCTCCTTTATCGTCTTGGCTATGGGAGCTGGATACATGAGCTGCACAAATGATACAAAATTGGGTAGAATTCAACACACATGCACATGCACATGGTACAAGTAAAACTGGGGAAATGGGGATCATATCAGTGGATTGTGTCAATGTCAATATTCCGATTATGATATTTTGCAAGATTTTACTATTGGGGGGGTACTATTACTGGGTAAAAGGTATACAGAAGCTCTATTGTTTCTCAAACTACATGTGAAGCTACAATTATCTCTAAGTCAAAAACTTAATTTATAAAAGGGTAATGTGTAGATCACTACCAAATCAAGTTATCTTGGCCTTGAGTGAAGGATTGCAGCATATTAACTTAAAGTTTACTTGGCTGCCCTGTGGATGGGGAGGTCAGAAGTGGCAAGAGGAAAGGCAGGGAGACCTTTTGGAGATGTTATAGTGCAGGCTAAGAGAGAAGGATGTTCTGGACTGTAGGAGAGGCATCAGTAGAACATGGAGTGGAGTGATATTTAAGGGGTAGAATTGTACCAAGTGGTTGACTGGAAGATGGTGAGGAGATTGCGAGAGATAGACAGCAGGCTGGAGCCATTCACAGCGGGGAGAATGAAGGAGTAAGGATGTACTTTGGGGAGGAGATGATGAGTTTAGGCATTGGGACAAGATGAGTTGAAATGTCAATAGAACATCTGCAGGGAGATGTCTAGGAGGCAGTGGGCTATACAGACATGGAGGGCAGAAGGGATCTCTGGGCTGGAAACAGAGGTCCCTCTCCATTTAAACACACTTTCCATGAAACACTAGTGGGGACTCAAAGGTGGGTCAGACATGGTCCCAGTCTTCCAGGAGCTTGCATTCTAGTGTCGAAAATAGACGAGTCCACAGAACAAATACTGATGGGATGTGGTATGATGGGGCAAACACAAGGGTAGAGATGAACACCTAATGCAGCCTGGAAGAGCTCCTGGAGGAGGCAGTGCCTGAGCTGAGGCCTGATGAAGGAGGTGGAATTAAAAGCCTGTGTTATATATCTGCAGGTGCTTCTACCAGCGGTTTCTCCATAGACCAAGCTGTTCACATGTGCACATCTTTCTCTTTCAGTCATCTGTGAGTTCTACCTCAGTTCCGTCCCAAGTGAGGACTGGGTCCCCTCTGCAGTCACCAGAAGCTGAGATGCTGCGTGAAGTGTATCTGGTGCTGTGGGCCATCCGGAAACAACTGCGGCAGCTGGCCCGCAGGCAAGAGAAGTGCAGACGGCGCCACATCTGTGCCCACACTTGCTCTCAGCCGGACCCACTTCAGGGCCCAAAACAAAATGCCCAGAGTCCCCTCTAGGGGGGAACCCCACATCTTCCAAAAGCCCTCACCTCACTCTTAGGTAAGGTTGATAGGAGAGGTTAGGGCAGCAGGCCAGGAGTTTGTGGGTGAGGAGACATTTTCATATTCTCATCTCTCATCAGGAGCCCAGGGGCCTCGGGTACCACTTCTCCCCTTCATTCCTCTTATTTGATTTGTAAAAAAAACAACAACAAAAAACAGAAAACAAACACAATGTTCCCAAAAAATGTTGGGAAATAAATCTCAGATATTTGTGAGTCTGTGTGGAGTGTGCTCGTGGGTGGTCAGAAGCAATGAGGGTTTGGGCAGGAGAGAGGGGCACCTGAGTTGCTGGACCAAATATGTTCAGGAGTAATCCCTTGGACTCTTGAGTGTGTGTGTTGGTGGGGATGCGTGGGGCAGAGTGAATCAACAGGTCCTGGTCCTGGGCCCACACACACTTAGGGGCTGAACTATTTTTGGCAACTCTGCCAGGCCAGTAAAGATAGCAATAGTATCTGTTTACTAAGGACCCGTTATATGCCAGGTCCTGAGCCTGTTCTCCCTCGAAATCCTGAGAGAGAGACTTGCCAAGGTTATGGGACTTGTCCAAGGCCCTACGGAGATCTCCCTGTAAGCTGCCTGCATCCAGCAGCCAACTCACTGCCCAGCCCCCCTGGCACGCCTGGGCTCACCACAGTAAGAGTCCGTGGATCTGAAGACGCCCAAGGCAATAGCAGGACGCCTGTCTGTGGGGAAGGCACTCAGGCCCTGCTGGCCACTACCCTGCCGAGAGCTGCCAAAGACTACACTTCCCAGGGATCCCTGCGGCCACGCTGGCTAGGGCGGGGCCTGGGGTGGCCACTGGGCGTGGCTGGTGGGCTGAGCTCCGTGGGGGGAAAATGTTGGGTTTGCTGCAGGCGGGGCGAGGGCCGGGTTCTGGCGATTTGGAAGGTGGTTGGGGACGTTCAGTATGGAGCCCTGGTCGGGGTTGGGGACACGAGGGGAAACCGTGGAGCCGCACGTCCCTTCTCGAGCTTAGCTTACCCTCTTGTGGGGCCAAGCGAAGGCACAGGGGTAGCTGCCTAAGGAAAAGCAGGGATGTTTCACAAACAACATTCAGCGATTTCAGTGTTCACAGGCTTGAGGTGGCGTGGGGAAGGAAGAAGGAATGGCACCTGGGCCCAAGCCTAGGGGGCAGCGGGGAGGGGGAGGGGAGGGTGCGGATTGCTGTGCTGCTGATGAGTCTTGCTCACTCAGAGATTGTGAGTAGCGCATGAGCAAAGCTAGGGGACAGTGAGGAGGGACAGGATGGTTTGCTGGAAGCGCGGATTCACTGGAAAAGTCAGGAAACAACCTTTTCCCTCCCCCTCCCCTCTGCCCTGGAGCTCTGAGAAGGTTGGGGCCCACGTGCTAGAATTCCCAGTGGCCTTTCCCAAGAGTCCGGAGGAGCATTGGGCAGCCCTGCCCTACAGTTCTGCTACTTAGAGCCTATGACCTGTCCACAGCACCTCAACACTTAAAGCCACAATTAACATTAACCACCACTTATTATAACACCTAATATGACTATTTTTATACACCTTTTTCTAAGTAATGCTCATAACAGCTTTATGATGAAGTGGTTACTGCTTCCGTTTTTTAGAGAAAACTGAAGGACAGGTCATGTTTTCATTCATCCAGCTAATGAGCCTAGTGCACACCAGACATGTTAGATACATGTTACGTGTGTACACATAAATTTAATATAGCAGATGTTCAATGTGTAAGTAAAGTGGCTTCACTGGGAATTAGTCCTGAGTTCAGCCTGGAGTCAAAGCCTGTGTTCAGGTGGGTCCTTGAAACAGATATCATTTCTGGGGCTCTCAATCACCAGCTACTCATCACATCTCCCTTATGTGCCAGAAGCACTGGGGCCGAATAGGTCATACAGGGCCTGTGTCCCAGGAAGCCCAGAGGTTTAATGGGTCTCAGGGCTTTGGAATGGTACCTCATTGTCTGGGATTGACTGTAAAGCCCCTCCAGGTCACTAGAGACAGGCCTGTCTTCCTATCTTCCTACTGAGGACCTAAGATTTTGACAGATTAGGAAAGGCTCCGGCCCCTGGGAGTCACTGGTAAGTAGCCTTGCAAGTAGCTACAGGCCCAGGAACCAACCTGGGCTTGAGGCTATGGGCTTATGGGAAGAAACAGTGCTCTCATTTTCCTTTGGCTTCTTCGGCATCTTGGGAATGGGGATGGGGGAGGAAGAAGGTGACTTCATCCAGCAGCCAAGGGAGCTGCTGGTATCTCCTACCCCTCGCTGTCTCCCCAGACCTGATCCAGTCCTGTCTAGGATTGGCCACAGGGAGGCAGGAGATTTGTAGGAGAGAAAGAGATGGGGTGGAAGAGTAATAAGGCCCATAATCCAGCCCAGGGCCCTGGAGAAGGCTTGTGATGGGACCTGAGGAGGAACTTCCCAACTGGGAGAAAAGTGTGTGGGGATCTCCTGGGGTGGAGATTTGGGAGAAGTTTTGCTCACCCAAGTCCTCTCCTGTTAGACAGCAATGGGGGACAAGGTGACCTCTGGGGAAACCTGCCTCCTGATGACAGTCGAGCAAAAATCCCACCTTAACACACCTCTGTTACCCCCATCCCCATCCAACCCAAGATACTTCCCCTCCACGGAAGCTGCTCAGATTTCATGGGGCAGAAGTGGTAGGGCTATGGGTGGGCTCAGCTGGACCAAGGGTCCTCGTTTATTTTCAAAACCTACCCATCCTGTGAAAGAGAGGGTCCCTGGGAGATGTGGGGAGCAAAATGAGAATGCTGGTCTCAGATGTCCTGGCTCTCTTCCCAGTCCTGACCCTCCCCCATTGCCATCAAATTTCCTGAAAATGTACAATCTTTTCTGCTTTTTCCCTGGGACCCTCCTACAATCACACAGCAAAGCATGTCACTCGCCTGCTCAAACTTTCCAATGGCTTTCTGTCATCTTGGAAAAAAGTCCAACCGTTCCATATGTCTCAAATGTCCTTTTCTCAGCTCTTGTCATGGTGGGTTTCTTAGTCTGGATTCTGTACAGATGCCACTCCATCTTCAAGGACTCTTTCCCTGACCACCAACCTCAGCAACAGGAGAGACCCACCATCATCACGGTCATCCTCTATCTCTTCCTGTGCTATATTTCCCCCCAGTACTTAACAGTATCTGAAATTATCATACTTACTTTCTTACCGGTATACTTGGGAGGCAGCAGTGAAATGCAGTACCTAAGGGCATGGGAAGTGGTTTGAGCTAACACTTCCTGGATGTGTAACCTTGGGTAGATTGGTCAACCTCTCTGAGCCTCGGTTCCTCATCTGTACAATGAGGACAGTAGTAATGCCTTATCATAGGGTTGTCATGAGGATCAGGACTATGATGCCTGGCACAACATGGACACAGTAAATTCTAGCTTCTGTTATGATGGTGGTGAAGATTTACAGTTTATGACTACTAGCCCATGGCCTAAAACAGTGCCGAATTGAACCAGAAAGCAAACCTTCACCTAGTGTGTGGGAAGCATCCTCCAACCATCTGCCTTGTGGAGGGAATGCAGTTTAGGAAGTGACAAAGAATGTGTGTAGAGTGAGAGCAGGAAGGACACTGGACAGAGAGTCCTGGTTGCAATATTACTACTACTTCACTGTGGCACTTGGGTGAGTGACATCTCTTCAGTGAGCCTCAGGCTCTTTGATGAAATGAGGCATCAAACCACTGGTTACCCTGCTCCCTGCCAGCTTCCAGGGGTTCCTGTTTGGGTCCTGCACTCCCTTTGTCCACTACATACTCTTCAGTGCAGGGGTGGGGACACAGGGCGCCTCCGACGTCCTTCAGCCCTGCTTCCCAACATTTTAAAGCTGCCGCAGAGTTGATCTGGATAAAACATTCGTGGTTTAAACATTTGAACCCAGATACAAAGTCTCAGCTTTGGACACCAGATCTTCTTTTCATCCATGTCCTTCCTTTTCCTCGCACCTCACCCACTTTAGTATTTGAGCCCCAGAGTTGGGGGTGGGGAGAGCCAGCAACTGACTGAGCCCCACTGTGGGCTGGCCACAGGCATGAAGGCCTTCGCCTCAAAGTCATTCTCAGGCCTGGTCGGTGGCTCACTGGATTAAGCATCATCCCAAACACCAAAAGATTGCGGGTTTAATTCCCAGGCAGGGCACCTGTGTAGGTTGTGGGTTCTATCCCTGGTCAGGGCACGTATGAGGGGCAACTGATTGATATTTCTCCCTTTCTCCCTCCCATTTTCTCTCTCTAAAAATCAGTAAACATGTCCTCGGGTGAGGATTTTTTAAAAAAGTTGTTCTCAGATGTGCACACAAGGCGCATACAGTGGGATGAACACAGATGCATGTGCCTGCATGTGCTTATGGGTATCTGTAGCTGTATTTTACATTGTTCCCATTTTCCTTTCAGGAGTGGCAGGCGTGAGACCAATAAGAAGAAAAGACTGGAGGATTGTAAAGATGGCATTCTTTCCTCTCTACCTCAGGAAAGAAGTCACCAATCAAATGAGATGTTAATCTCCAGGACTGTTGCTGGCCCAACATCCTTTCCCTGCACCACCACCCCCATTTCTGGTGCATTTCTGCATCAGAAATGTCCATGGTTCCCAAGGACTTGGAGATATAGGGATTGGGGGAGAGCACTTGTGAGGCTCAGAGGGCTGGAGTTTTTCCAAGGGGCCTGGATGCAGGTGTTTCTCGTGGTGGGTCATGCTGAGTCCTTTGTCCCCTGAATCATTGCTGCTGGATTTTCGAGCACTGTCCACCCCTTAGTGAAGTTGCCTCTCTGCTTCTTAGATCAGTCTGGGGTACTGGGCAGACAGCTGATAAGATCTCCATGAGGAAATGGGCCAAAGGAGGGATTTCTCCTTCCTTTCTCTGTCTTCTTTGTTTCAAAGCTGAGCCCACTGCTCCACACCTATCTGCCCAGCTCACCCGGGATGCTCACTTGTCTGTCTCCCTACTAAAGCTGAGGAATGGCTTGCTCTCTGTTGGCCTTTCCCTCAATGCCACCTGGGGTGAGTGGCTGCGGAGGGATAGGTTTTGGAAGGCAGGTTCGGTCTTCTGTGAAGGAGGAGTCTGCGTACTGTCCAGTGAGGTGCAGTGTTGGCTGGGCTTGCCCAAGCTGGGGCAGATGAGGCTGTAAGAAGGCTGGTCTCCAGGGCATAGAAGGTCTGGATCACTCTTCCCTGGCTTCCTCTTTCTTCCTCTAAGTTTAAAACCTAGTTGTTTTTCCTTTATTGTTTGCTCTGATGATTTTTCTGCTGCATTGTGGGTGTTTTCTGGAGACCCACAGAGTTTGAGTTTAATGTAGAGTTTAAGAGCCTGCACTCTGAGCCCTGGCTGGCTCAGTGGACTGAGTGCCAGTCAGTAAACCACAGGGTCGCTGGTTCTGTTTCCAATCAGGGCACATGCCTGGGTTGTGGGCCAGGTCCCCAGTGATGGGTGTGAGAGAGGCAACCACACATTGATATTTCTCCCCCTTTCTTTCTCCCTCCCTTCCCCTCTCTAAAAATAAACAAATGAAATAGCTTTAAAGTAGATTTTATTTATTTATTTTTACAGAGAAGGGAAGGGAGGAAGAAAGAGAGGGAGAGAAAAATCAATGTTCAAGAGAAGCATCAATTGATTGCCTCTTGCACACCCGCAACCCAGGCGTGTGCCCTGACCAGGAATTGAACCAGCAACCTTTCAGTTTTCTGGACAACACTCAACTCACTGAGCCACCTCGGTCAGGGTAGCATGTTCTCTTTAGTGAGCTTCTGTCCCTGTGCTTTGCCCATTTCCTAATTGGATTATTTGTTTTTACTGTTTTTAATTTTTGAACTTTGAGAGTTTAAAAAATGTATTCTAGATATGTAAGTACTTCTTAGATATGTCATTTGCAAATACATTCTTACAGTCTGTAGCTGTCATTCATCCTCTCATCAGGGCCTTTCACAGAGTAAAAAAATTTTTTTTTTGGTGAGGCCCAATTTATCAAATAACCCATTTGTGTATTGTGCCTTTGGGGTCAGGTCTAAGAACTCTGCCCGTAGCCTGAAGGTCCTGCAGATTTTCTCCTATTTTTTCTGTGCTTTACAGTTTGACATGTAAGTCTGTCATCCATGTAGAGTTACTTTTTGTGTGAGGTTCAGGGCAAGGTTTATTTTTGGTTGTTGTTTATGGATGTCCAGTTGCTCCAGTGACATTTGTTGAAGAGACCATTCTTTCTTTAGTGAACTCTTTTCGCACCTTTATGAAAAGTCAGCTGGGTGTACTCGTGTGGGTCTGTGGGTCTGACTCTGGGTTCCCTGTCCCGTTCCACTAATCTACGTGTCTGTCCCTCGACAATGCCATACCATCTTGGTTACTATTGTCATCTAACATCTGATAGTGTTACTCCTCCCACCTTATTCTTCTTTTCAGAAATCGTCTTAACTGTTATTTTATGTTTTTTTTTTCAGATATACAATATTATTATTGCCTATAGTTCAAGCTGTACCTTCCATTCCAGGACTTCTTTATCTTGTAACTGGAAGTGTGTGCCTTCTGACCACCTTCGCCCATTTCGCCCACTGCTGTGTCTGGCAACCACCCATATGTTCTCTGGATTTATCAGTTCTTTTTTTTATTCCATATGTAAGTGAGATCATACAATATTTGTCTTTTTTTGCCATGCAAATATATTTTTGAATTTTTAAAATGGGATTAGAGAGATCTTTTTTAGTGTAACTCGAAGCATGTCATCTCTTCTTTTAAGATCTTTTCAGGGTGTCCTGTAGCATGCAGGATGAAATGCAGAGTTCTCACATCAGCTCCAAGCTGCTGTCCCTGCCCCTCCCTGGCCTCATTGCTCTGGGTTTCACTTGTGGTCACTGCCACTGTACTTGTTTAGTTTCCTTTATTTCCTCTTCCCCCAGGGGCCTCTGGGAGGCGGAGTCTCTCCTGCCTTCTCCCCGGGTCTAATCTGACCTCCTCCTTTGTCTGGTGGAGGCAGGTGGGCAGAGGTCAGCAGGGTGGAACCTGTGGGGGCCAGGTAGAAACGTGGGAAGGCCCATCAGGGCAGCCTCAGAGCTAGGGGACCTGGACAACTTGTCATCTTGGGATCCTGAGCCCCAAGTGGCACTACAGTGCTCGATGCATGGTTGCCCTCTCTCTGCTCCGCCCTGGGCCTGGATTGGGAGACCTCAGTGGCCCTAGGAGGTGGTGGTGTAAGTGTGTCCCCTAACAGAGAGGTGTCCCAGTGTGAGCCTACCACCGCAGTCTGCCCCTCCCTGAAGCCCCAAAGACATATTTGCTGATGGAGGAGCTCCAACCTATTATTACCCTTAAACACTCAGGGCTGCCAACAGTGGTGAATGGGTTGTTGGTGACACTGGTTCCATGGGACAGTTGAATTTTAGTTAAAACGCCTTCTCAGCAAGCTAGTGAAACCATGGTAGCTGGCCAGGAACAGCTGGCCTCTGTCTCTCCCTCTTCCCCTCTCTGTGTGTCAGCTGCCGTTCTCATGGCCCTGTCCGCTGTCACTGGGGTACTCACTTCATGACCGGCGAGCTTTGCCTCCATCTCTCAGTTTAGTCTGAAGCCCCAAGGCCTTAAGGACATCACCCCCATTTTCCAAGTCAGTAAAATGTGGCTTAGAGGGGTTCCCTAACTCCCCCAAGCTCCCACAGTGAATGAGAGTGGACACAGGTCTGCCAGGCCCAGAGTTCTTGTCACTGACCACTGCTTTTTTCACCGTCCCCAGTTGGACCCAGTGGTCCTTCTTCCTTCTCTCCCAGAGCCTGCTCCTCCATTCCTCAGAGCCACCGCTTACCATCATGCTGGCTGTGCAGTGAGAGACTCCACAGTTGACATAGATGTGTAGAATCCCCTTAGGGCAATTTGCCATGAGATGGCAGTAAAGGGCTTTGAGGAAGGGGCACATTTTTTTCTAATTTGCACAGAGTAGCCTTTTGGGCTGTCTTGCTGTCCTTGAAGCTCTCTGCCCGCATATCCTCCTCCTCTCCCTGGTAGGTATGTCTGGCATCCTGATTGCCTTCCTACAGGACCAGCAAGGTCTTCACAGAGCATGGCCCAAGGGATTTAATCTCCTCTGGTGGAACGCTAGTGCCTTGTGACACCTTGTGACACCACTCCTCAGTGGGCCCTGTACTTATGAAGAGGCTTGTTTACGTGTGTGTGAAAGGTCACCTCACCTGCCAGACTGTAAACTACCCCTTCCCCAGGTGAGGGTGTTCTGTGAGCAAGATGAGACTTGCCTATGGAATTCCTGGGGTGCACAGGCCAGGTGGATGAACCTTATGAGCTAGGCATATTGGTCCTTCAAGCTGACAGGGCTGAGGGGAGGCAGTCTCAGTGTTGTGGAACCACACTGGACACCCCACAGATTTTGGAGGTGTGGGGAGGGGCATCTGGAGAGGACGGACCTTGTCTCAAGAGCACCAGGCTCACTACATGGATGGTTTCAGCACCAGGTGGGGTAGAGATGAAGCTGGAAGTAGGATGGTGGAAGCTGGCCTGGGGTCTGGAGGGGAGGTAGAGAGGGAGGGCCAGTTTCCTGGAAGTGGTGGAGGGGAGGGACACTTAGGTTGCAATGGGGAAAGGGGAACACCCTCAGTCTGGCCCGAGGGTGGAAAGATAAAGGAGAGGTTGATCCCGTTGGAGAACCTGCTCTTGGCCCTATGTCCTGGCTTACCTGCGGGCAATGGCGGGGCTCTCCTGGAATGTTGGGGCTCCCACAACTTCCCCATTCCTTTATTTGAGCCTGTACCCTGTCTTACCTCAATTCCTCACTCACTGGTTGACTCCCAAAGCATAGAACTCACTCCTGGCAGGGGAATCTGACCTGCTCTACCCCTCCAGCTCTCCTGCACCCATTTCATGCTTCTACATTTTTTCTGCTGCCAAGGAGCAGATGATCTCCTGCATCTTTGACCCCAGACCTGCCACTCTTAATTACAACAGTTGTGAGCATGCTCTCTCTACCCAGTCATCCTGAGATGTTACTGTGGCTAGCTGGGAGTGAGGCTGGTGGAGGTTAGTTGAGGAGGTCACCTTGGTTAATTGGGAGGGGGGCTGCTGGAGTGCTGAGGAGAAGTGGGAGTCCTGGTCAGGAGGGAGGAAGGGGCTGATCACAGGAGGTGCCGAGTGGAGGGGACCATACCCTGGGTGGTGGCAAAAGACTTAAGTGCGCGTATGTACGCTGTTGGGGAGGGGATGTCGGGAACAGAAGCTGCTCGGAGATCTAATATAACTTCCCTGTTCCTGCTCCCCACTCCTCCCTCCTTTTGTTTTACAGCTGTGGAGACTGAGGCCCAAAGAGAGAGATGGTATTGCTGGGGAGAATCTTTCTGGCTCCAGGCCCAATGCTATGTGGGATGTGAGTCGCTTATCCTCCTCTTTGTTCCCTGGAAGCAGACTTGGGACCTGGACTGCAGATGTGTCCTCCGTGAACACAGACGTTTCTGTGGTCACAGCACTGGTAGAAAGGCCTCTTTCTCCACCAAGTTCGCTTCCTGCTGGGTTTCCTTGCAGCCCCCTCTGTTTCTCCTCAGAACCAACGTAGGCTGAGCCCTTTGTTCAGGCCTTGTTGCCAGAGTAACAAGCCTTTCCTAGGCCTGGAATGTGGATGGGAAATATACTGGGTTGAAGTACTGACACTGGTGGGAGAAGTAACTTGTAGGGACAGGCCTGGGCCCTGATTCCTAGGTTTGTCTTCTAAAACTCTGTATCTAAGGCCTAGTAGTTGCCATGGCAACCCAACACTTGCTGAACTTGACTGATGAACAGCTAGCCGTGTGGCCACCCCCTGGACCTTAAGATGCTGGAGGCTGCTGGATGGGCATGGCTGGACATAAACCCTCCCAATCAACTTCTCTACACAGTGACCTCCTCCTAACCACTCCCCACCTTCCACCTTCCAGTGCTGACATGACTCTCCTCCCCCTCCCCCACAGAGGGACTCTCAGCCAATTATTCCTCTAGAATCCTGACACCAGGCTTCCTTCCCTGGAACCTGCAACACTCCACCGGTCTCCCACCTCCCACTCTTTTTCCTCCTGCCTTCACTCATTTCCCTTGGCAAATCTGCAGAGTCTGGAGAAACCCTCTTAAGACTAGATGGTCCTTATGACCAAATCCTTCCCACTCAGGGCCTCCAGTCCCAGCCCTCCAGGGATGGGGACATTGCCAAGGTGAAGCTGTGGGCAAGACCCTGGGGCACATGGTTGTCTGAGTCTGAGGTGCAACCCAGACCTTTCCTTGGGCTGTATAAGTTTTTTGGAGCTGCTGTGACAAATTGCCATCAACTTGGTGGTTTAAAACAACAGATATCCATTTGTTATAGTTCTGAAGGGCAGAAGTCCAAAATCAGTTTCACTGATCCAAAATCAAGGTGTTGGCAGAGCTCTGCTTTCCCCAGACGCTCTAGAGGAGAAACCATTCCTTGCCATGTCCAGTCTCATGGCTGCTGGCACTCCTTGACTATGGTCACATTATTCCAGTCTCTGCCTTTGTCACATTGTTCCCTCTCCTGTATCAAGTCTCCTGCTGCTTCCCACTTGTACAGACCTGGTATCTTTGAGAGGCCATTATTCAGCCTACTACAACAGCCTTCCCCCAAATGTACACACAATAGTGATAATTTAGTCTATGAGTTGCGTATCAGCCAGGAAAGGAGATGAGAAATGGGAGAGATGCTAGGACTAGCACTAGGCCAAACTCTCAGGAGCCTCCAGGCAGGGGAGTGGGTGGGTATGCGGGGTGGGCAGGAAGACCAGAAGGGATGCCTGCATTTCTGCCCAAGTTGTACATCCAAAATAATATTTGTGCAAAGACCTCCTTTGCGCCACCTGCCTCGCTCCCAGGTTAGGAAGTGCTAGGCATTGTGGGTAAGAGCCTAGGCAGTCAGACAGACCTTGGGGTTGACTGAAGTATCACCAATTACCAGCTGTGGCTCTCAAAATATGGGTCAGCATCATCTGTATCATCTGGGAGCTTATTAGAAATGCAATTTCTCAGGTAATACCTACTGAATCAGAAACTCTGAGGTGGAGCCCAGCATTGTGTTTAATAAGCCCTTCAGGAGAGCCTGACACATGCTGGAGTTTGAGAACCACAATTTTAGACCTCACTGAAAAAAATGTGGCTAATAAGACCTATAACAACACAATGTAACTGGTGGGATTTAACAAAATTATGTACATGAAGGACTGACTGTGGTGTTTGGATCTTCAGAGCAAGTGCTCAGTAGGTATTAGTGGGATGAAGGAAGGAACTCTAGAACAAGTAATGGGATAGAGTGGTGTGGTTTTCATTCACTCAACAAACACCTATTGAGTGCTATATCCTGCCTGTTGTTGTTTTTTAATCCTTACACAAGGGTATTTTTTTCACTGCTTTTAGAGAAAAAGAGAAGGAGAGAGAGAATGCACAGCAAACCCACCATCTGGGTATGTGCCCTGACTGTGAATCAAACCTGCAACCCTTCAATCTATGGGAAGATGCTCCAAGCAACTGAGCCACAGCTGACAGGGCCTGCCCGAGGTAGTTTTAATGGTGATTCATCACAGTCCCCTACCTTGCCAGTTCCCAATTGGTGGGGTAGGCAGATGGTCACAGTGTGGGGTGAGAAGTGCCCCAGCTGAGGGATATTCATATGGGCTGAGGGAGCCCAAAGATGGAAGGAAGGAAATACTGTTGTTTTAGATGCTTTCACGCATGCGTTATCTTTTAAATCTATGAAAACACTGGAATGTGATCCTATTTCCTACACCTGCTTGCTGTGTGACTTTGAGCAAATCACTTGGCCTGTTTGTATGTAGATATATTTCCTCATCTGCAAAATGGGACTAATGCCGTACAGGGTTTTGTTTCAAGCAGCTAGCACAAGGCCTAGCATATAATAGGTCCTGGAAGTCGTTAAATCCTCCCAGCAATTCTGTGATGTAGGAGTTAACATTCTTTTTTTTTTTTTTTTTTAAGTCTAGAAAGAGAGAAACATGTTAGAGACCTAGGCCAAGGTTAGTTACTGCAATCTGGTTCAAATTGTGTACCATGCTGAGCTCCCTGGCAGCCAGGGCATGGGATGAAATGTGATGGTTATCAGGAGACTTGCTTACTTACATAACACAAGGAGATGGCTCAGCTCCTTGGGGGACCCTAAGCAGGGCTGCCTCTAGGCTGGCCTTCTCTACCTGCCTTCTTTTCTCTCCAGCTGCCAGCTTGTGGGTGAGGTGGTCGGACTGCCGGAAGCAGAGTTGCTTCAGCGAGGGCGCACCTGCGTCACAAACCTGCTCAGATTCAAGGGGACGTAGACTCCATCCTCGAAAGAAGTGTCAAAGAATTTTTGGCCAATTTTTAAAAATTACCATATTCATCAAATCCCAAACTGTCAGAATCAGGGGTAGTGTTTATAACCCGGAGTAGTTTTCTCTCATTTGACAAACATTTATCTTCTCTGTCTGGAGCAGACCTTGTACTAGGCTCTGGGGAGCAGTTTCCCCTCGCCTGAGCAGAAAAGGCAGAGTGGTGTGGGGAGAGGAAGGGTGGAGCATCGCACAGAGGCAGGTCCCCTGGCCCTGGCTCTGTACCTATCAGCTGGTGACCCTGGGTCAGTTTGCTCGTAAGTTTTGAGGTCCACTCTGCACTGAACACCCAGGTTCTAGGACAGGGCTCAGCCTGTGTCCAGGCACCTCTTGGGGGCAGCCTGGGGAAGATGAGGGGAGATTGGGCAGAGACATAAGCTAGGATAAAGGGGTTTGTAGGCCTGGCTCACACCTTGGACAAGCGTGGGTGGGGGTCTGTGGAGGCTGGAGATCCCTGTCCTAGTAGTTTTGGGGGAGAAGAGTCCTGTTGCCCCACACAAGCTTCCAAGGGTCTCAGCAGCAGTGGACACCAGCAGGCTCTCGGCCAAGTTCCTGTCTTTGCCATCTCTTGCAGACTCAGGACCAAGGCAGGACCTCAGAGCTTTGGTTCCCTCTCAGGTCTCCTTTTACCCCTGACCCTGGTCCCTTCTCAGGTTTCTGCCCAGCCGCTCAAGATGTTACTACTGTGAACCATAGACCCAGCCTCCGGGGATCTCTTAATAATGTCCCAGTCCCAAATACCTCTTCTCTGCCACCATGAACCCTCCTCTCCTTCCCTTTCTCCCACCCTGTATTTTCCTACTGGCTGTTGGCATTTGGTGGATGGTCCTGGGGTCACTGCAAAGAGTGGAGTCCAAGGTACTCAAATTCTTCTCTTCTACCTGCCACTCCCAAGCTGTGGAAAGACCTCACTGTCTGAATAGAGGTTTCCATGGAATCACCCTTCACCCCAAGATCCCCCCAAAGCAGGAGACCCTCCTGCATGTCCAACCTCATAGAGTTACAGACTGCCTCCATTCCATTTTTTGAGATCTTCAGCACTGACTCCCTGCCCAGCAGAGACCTGTCCAGACCTATATACCAGCATAAAGCCAGCAGCTTGCAACATGTCCCTTTGTGTAGTTAAATTCTCCCTATCAGTGGTCCAATTTTCCTGGCTTATGGCCATATCTTTGATTGCTCTAACCTCACCCACCCTGTTCATGGCCTCAATCCCCTTAAAAGCTCCATTGGTTTCAGACCAGCTTCTTCCCAGGCTCTTTTAGGCCCAAACCAACTGTCATCAACCTTCTGTTCCCTGTGTTGACATCAAGAACGTCCCCTTGTCAGCAAGCTCTGGCCCTCAGTCCAATATTCCTCCCTTTGCCAAGCCTAGCTCCATTGAATTTTCTATATCCGGCTCTGAAAATGTGTTTCTATCTTTTCCTAGCTTCATCCAGTTTCCCCTTCTTTATTCTCTTCTCTGCTCAGACAAGCGGACAACTTCTGACCCTGTTCCCTACTCTTAACTCTCCTTCATCCCAGAATCTGGCCTCATCCCATACCCCTGGAGATTCTCACTGAGACTCTCATCCTGGCCCCCCTGTAATCCTTTCCTGGTGCCGGAGGGGCAGGGTCAGTGTATTGGTCTGCAGCAGACCTGTGCACTCCCCTCTGAATCTCAATCTGTTCCTTCTGCACTGAGAGAAAGGAGTGGTGGGCTCAGGTCCAAACTTCTGCTAGGGGGTTATGAACCCCTAAGATTATGTCAGATGGGGGAAAGTACACTGTGTATGCCTAGAGGGTGGGTCAAAGCCTTTGAAGTGCAAGGTTAGCCACTCCTATCCTTCAGTAGTCCCTGTGTGACAGGGACACAATGTGGAAGTGTCTCTGGGTTGATCCATAGGCAGCAGCCATTTTTGAAGTGGGAGACGGGAAGTGAGGGATCTCTGCAGAAGGGGTTTGCAGAGGGTGGTGGTAGAGGGTTGCTGCTTCATTTCTTTGACTTGTCCTGACCTTATTGGAGGGTGTCTTTGTGGATGGAACCTTTATTCTTCTCCTGCCCCCTCAGCCCTGACAGGTCTTCCCAGCTGCCCTCTGCAGCAGTCCCAGCCACTCCATGGGGCACCGCATTGGAGACATCCCACCACAACTCGATGACATGGTTCTTTGAAGGACCCCTGACCCTGTCCTGTCTCCTGTCCCACCTAGCCCACCCAGAGCTTCTGGCCAGCAGAAGCTCGGGGATAACCCTGAATGACCCCTTCCAGGACACACACTTGTCTTCTCCAAACCAGGATTCAGGTCTGGGATGCCCCTCCCAGATGACTACAGGGACCACCCCCACTACCTGGTGAAGTCTAACCCACAAAGACAGAACCTAAGAGCCTAAAGTGTGACCTTTTCCTAGGGGTTCTCTATGTGCCTCTTTCCCTCTTCCTTCAGCATTCCCTTTCTGTCCTTACCCCACTCTTCCCTGGATGGCAGTTGATGCAGAGGTGAGACCCCTCCAGCCTGGAGAGTGAAGGGAAGTGCTAGTTGATGAGGCAGAAGGTACTACACAGTAATCTCAGGTAATGGTAGCTTTTCTGTTTTTCTCTTTTGCTTAGAATAGAGGGGGTTCAGTTCCTGAACTATATTTACAATTTCTCTCCTCACTCCTTTCTTCTGGGTTCCTCCTGTCCACCTTTTACTGTCCTAAGTCAGGGTGTAGTTTAGTGGGGCATGTAATTGGAATTCATTTTTGCATATAACTACAACATGCTACCTCAAGACTAAAGTTAAGGATAGAGAATCTTCCTCACGTATCAGTATTTTATTCTTTATTTATTCTTATTTATTAAGATTTTACTTATTTTTAGACAGAGGGGAAGGGAAGGAGAGAGGGAGAGAAACATCAATGTGTGGTTGCCTCTCAAGAGCCCCCTACTGGGGACCTGGCCTGCAACCCAGGCATGTGCCCTGACTGGGAACCGAACCAGCGACCCTTTGGTTTGCAGCCCAACACTCAATCCACTAAGCTACACCAGCCAGGGTGGATTTTTTTTTTTTTTTTTTTTAAGAGGAAAAGAAATTCTAGACTTTCAGCCTGGTCCAGCCAAAAAAATCCTAGAAAGAGTGAGGGCAGGACTGAGACCCCTCATTCCTTAACATTAATGTTATTTCTTTAAAATCATTAGGTTTACTTTTCACTTCCTGAAGGCCCACAACATAAGCTATCAAACAGAATGGTTTGTTTTTATTTCTGTCTGGGCCTAGGAAGAGGTATTGGCTAGATTTTAAGGCTGGGGAATTAAGTTTATGGAATTTGCAGCTAGGATTCCTATAGAGCCTTTATAGCCATCAGCCCAGTCAAGGCCTGGGGGGCAGTTTCAAGTTTCAGTTCCAACACTTCCTGTGTGACAAAGCTACCTCAGCCTCCTTAAAAAAAAACAAAAACAAAAACAATAAAACCCCCCAAAAACAAAACCGGAAAATAAAAAGCTTTTTATCATAGAAACATTCACATACACGAGGTATGTCTGGAAATGGTCCAACCATTGCTAATATGACCAGAAGGATTTGCGTGACATTGATGTAACCTGGCAGCCAAGGAGAGTGGACTAGAATGCACATGCATGAGCAATCACCACTTCACTGTACTAGGCAGTGGGGGTGGTAGATGCTGTTGAGTGAGCACGTGTACTGTGTGGCCATTGCATTCAAAATGACTGAGCGAGTACAGCAACAAATCTGCATCAAATTTTGTGTTAAGCTTAACATTTCTCCTTGGAAACTATTCGGATGATTCAGAAATCTGCAGCTATGGGCAAATGGTGATTGGCAGCTTCGTCATGACAACGTGCCCACTCATGGCATCCATCATGTCTCATGCAGAGGTTTTTTGGCAAAACATCAAAACATCTAGTTGACTCAACCCCTTTACAGCCCAGATTTGGTGCCCCATGACATTTGGCTTTTTTCAAAACTAAAGTCATCACCCTGGCTGGTATAGTTCAGTGGACTGAGCGAGGGCTTGCAAACCAAAGGTTTGTGGTTCGATTCCCAGTTGGGGTACATGCCTGGGTTGTGGGCCTGGTCTCCAGTAGGGGGCATGTGGGAGGCAACCACATGTTGATGTTTCCCTCTCTTTTGCCTTCCCTTCCCCTCTAAAAAACGCATCTTTGTAAGGGAATAGATTTCAGACCGTCGATTAGATTTGGGAAAATATGATAGGGCAGCTGACAGAGACTGGGAGAATTGTGTGAGTTCTCAAGGTGACTACTGTGAAGGGGATTGAGACATCACTGTCTTATGTACAATGTTTCTTATATACTCTTCAATAATGTCTCTATTTGTCATAGTACATGGCTGGGTACTTTCAGGATATACCTTGTATATACAAAAATAAAGAAAATGTTATAATAAACCCACTGTACCTATTACCCAACTTCAATAAGAATCCTCATCCGAGAATATGTTTATTGATTTTTAGAGACAGAAGAAGAGAGAGAGACATCTATGTGAGAAACATCAACTGGCTGCCTTCTATATGCATCCTGACCTAGGATCAAACTTGCAACCTAGATATGCGCCCTGATCAGGAATCAAACCTGCAACCTTTTGGTGTATGGAATGACCCTCCAACTGAGCCATCTGGCCAGGGCAGATATGCTCTTTAATTTAAGCCATGAGTTCATACAGATACTTCCTAATTAAATCAAGACTACAAGGAATTTGTATAAATCAGATTTTAGATCTGCATCATTTTTCCTGTTCTAATACAAATAAACAATGATTTTCCCCCAATTTTTTATTGTGGCAAAATATGCATAACATAAAATTTATCACCTTAACCTTTTTAAGTATACATTGTGTTATTAAATATATTAATAATGTTGTGCAACTATTACTACCATTCATCACCATAACTCTTTTCATCTTATAAAACTGAAACTCTATATCAGAGACTTTCAACTGGTGTGCCACAAGAATTTTTAAAACATGTAATACCTATTTAGTCAGGGGACCTGACCTCTTTTCCTTTAGACTGTCAAATAAAATGATAACAGCCAACACAATGATAACTGTCCAGTGTGAATAAATCAAAATTATGCCTATTTTTGTCAGATTGGCAAAAATATATGTATTTTGGTGTGCTGCAGAATTTTAGTAGTTTAAGTTTGTCATGAGGTGAAAAAGGTTGAAAATTGCTGCTCTATACCCATTAACTTCCCATATCTCCCTCCTCCTCCCCAGCCCTTGGCAACCACCCATTCTATCTGTCTTTATGATTTTAACTATTTTATTTTTTTTTAATTTTATTTATTTATTTTTAGAGAGGGAAGGGAGGGGGAGAGAGAGAGAGAGAGAGAGAGAGAGAGAGAGAGAGAGATCAATGTGCGGTTGCTGGGAGACATGGCCTGCAACCTAGGCATGTGCCCTGACTGGGAATCGAACCTGCAATGCCTGGTTCGCAGCCCGCGCTCAATCCACTGAGCTACACCAGCCAGGGCTGATTTTAACTATTTTAAATACCTTATATTAGTGGGATCATGCAGTGTTTATCTTTTTTTGACATTCAGTAGTTTCTATACTATACTAGTTTCTCCTCTAGTTTCAGGTGAACAGCATAGTGATCAGACAACTATATAACTTATGAAGTAATCTCAACATAATTATGTTTTAGCCTACACATTTCACCTATTCCCGACAATACGACTACTGAATACAATTTAAGATTTTATGGCAATTTTTAAAAAATGGCAGTTGATTTTGTCCTTAGGGTAGATCTTTGGATGTACAGTTAAATCAGTGTGTTTTCAAGTCATTCAGAAGAGTTCCCTTCTCTGCATTTAGGCCACCAACTAGACAAACATTTAGGTCCATGTGTTTCATTTTACTTTCAACCTTTAGGGTCTGATTTTTAAAAATTAATTTTTATCACGTAATCATGTTAAACATAGGCTTCCGCAGTCAAATGAACAAAGGATATTCAAAGTCTTGCCTCTTTTCCCTTCATTCTATTCTCTCCTTTCCAAGTTAAGTAATCATTGAAATTTTTAAATGTTATACTTTCATTAAAAAATGTTAAGTATTTATTTACAATTGTAGCTTCCCACTCCCTTTTACAAATGAAGAGTAGAAGGAATGAGTTTACTTTCTTATTACTGACTTCAGCAGGTAAGCATCTAGTGTTCACCACTGAGATCCTCGAAAACTTTTGTAAAACGAGGGCAACGCTATCCATTTTATCTGATCTTCCACAGCATTTCTTAGGAAGATAAAGGATGTGAATACTCTCAAACTGAAAAGTCATACACAAATATGCCTGCTGAATTATTAACTCATTTTTGGTAGATCCTCGGAGTCCTGAACCCAAGAACAGAGGTTCACAGAATTGAGAGGACCTAAGGAACATAGGGAATGAGCAGACCTCCACCTTCTGGTTTGGAGTCTAGGGGTTGGATAAACCCACAAAACCCTTCTTAAAAACAAACAAGCAAACAAAAACTGTATGCAACATACAAATACCTATTTTTATAGAGACAAATAGTTTAGGAGACCCACGAAAAGGAAAAAGTCAAAAAGCCTCATGGCTGAGTGAGGCAGTTAACGCTCGGGTAACCATGGGGCAGGAGGCTGGTCAGTGAGCCCTGCCCTCAAACTGGGAAGCTCTGGTCCGAGCTCAGAGGTGACAGAAAACCTGGAGATGCTGTGAAGTCACGGAGTAGGGAGGTCTAATACAGGAAAGCTGGACAGTTGAGTTAAAGCTGTCCCAATCGGCATCTCCACAGGGAGGGCTGACACACACGGGACTCCAGCATAAGCTCTCCAGGTGAAGACTTCAGTGGGCAAGAACACCTTGTAGTAGATTTCTAAAGGAGAAATGGTGCTGATGAGGATCCGTAGGACTTCCACAGGGTTCAGCCCTAAAAATCCCAGCCTAGGGGTGGAGCTGAGGTTCCGGGAAGAAGCCCGCTAGAGATACGAGTAACCGGAGGAGCAACGGAAATGATGTTTGGAGTGCCGCTTGCGTAGGGACTAGCGACTTCCGGTAATGGTGTTTGGGAGGAGCCGGGGAAAGGGGGTGTGAGCGCATGCCCTGTGACCCTTGGCCTCTAGCAGCCCCCTGCATCTAGTCCAAGATGATGGGCTGCGAAGAGTCAGAGATAAAACTGGTGAAAGGGGAAGAGGCGGTGGTGGCCCCGGGCCCACCTCCAGAACCCCGCGCCCCGGACCCTGGAGCCCCAGTGCCCGAGCCCCGCCTGGACCTGAGCCTGAGCCCGCGGTCCGAGAGCCCAGAGCGGCAGACCTGCAGCCCGAGGCGGCGAAAGTGGGGGGCAAACCAGCGGGGCGGGGTCCACAAGGGGCGGCAGGTGAGCTAGCATAAGGCCTGGCCGGCAGCCCGCCAACGACCCTGCACCCATTTCTTCACCACCTTCCTCTCTGCTACCAGGTCCGCTTCCGCCTGGCGCCACCCTCCCCAGCCCGATCTGAGCCGCTGCCGGTCACCGCCGCACCTAGCGAGAAGCCTGTAGCACCGCAGGACCTGGGTGCGCCTGCGCAGCACAGCAGCTTGGCTTTGAGCCTCGAGCTGCAGGCTGCGCGGGCCGCAGCCGCGGGCCAATTCAATGCCGCAAAGGCCGTGGAGGAACAGCTGAGAAAGTCGTTCCAGACCCGCTGTATCGTGGAGGAGAGCGTAGCCGAGGGTGAGGGGGACAGACGGCCGGCCAGGCGCGGGAGTAGGGGTGAGAGGCGCGGCTCACCCCCACTCCCCCTGCGGTCTTAGGGTTGAACGTGCCCCGCTCCAAACGGCTTTTCCGGGACCTGGTGAGCCTGCAGGTGCCGGAGGAACAGGTTCTGAATGCTGCGCTGAGGGAGAGGTTGACGCTCCTGCCAATCCATGCTCGAGCCCTGCCCCCAAAGGTGAGGGATTTGGACTTGAATCCCCTTCCGTGTTCCCTCCCCTCTTTTGCCGAGGGTTCTTCTCTTCGAATGTAACCTTGCTTTGGACTCCAATTCCAACAGGAGCCACCTGGGCCAGGGCCAGACATGAGTATGCTGTGTGACCCAGAAACATTATTTTATGAATCTCCACACTTGACCCTGGACAGCCTGCCCTCTCTGCGCCTTCAACTCCGGCCGCGCCCCTCAGAGGATACCTTTCTCATGCATAAGACACTGAGGCGATGGGAAGTGTAGACCTGGAGGCTCACAGAACTGCTATAGTTAATAAGTATCAGAATAAAGTGGTTTTGCTAATAAATGGGATTTTTTTCTTGGAAGCTTAAGGTGGGGTCAAGCCGCAGATTGGAAACTGCCTGAAAGTTTTTTGCCCCCTGCCCCTCCCTTTTTTAAGGAATTCAGTAATGACAAGTATAAAACACTGGTTGAAGCCATGTCTTCCCATCTTCCTGACTAAAGTCACACCTACCACCTTTGTTTTTGAAAACACTCCACTTGTTTCTTTGCACTACTTGTTTCTGATCACTTTAACAGGTGTGTCTCAGCCCACCTGACTGGGAGCCTGCAAGGTAGCTACTAGCACCTAGTTATTTAAATTATCCCCTTTTACCTTCAAGAGTCTTGCCCATCTTTACACCTGACCAAAGAGTACTCATTGTTTGTTGAATGTCCAAAGCTCCAGGGACCCTTGACAAGCTTAAGAGCTACATATTAAGTTAAACTGCCTATTAGTCTGGTTTCAGAGCACCGAAACAGGAGGGTACATGTAGGTGGGCCCTATAGCAGGGAGGTAGGTGGTCAGACCCAAAGTGCCTTTTTCTAGCTCTGTTAAGTTCCAAAGTTAGCCTTCTGCCAAAACTTCCACACAAAAAAAAACTGTTAATGGGTTTTCATTTTGGAGGTGTGGGGGGGAAAACTTCAATCTTTACATCAAAATCGCATTATACCCTTTTCCTGACTAGGGTTCTATACAGTTATGTGTAGATCTGGCAATCCATTATCTTCCCAACCACTGAAAAACCCTGAAACTATAGTTTGGGCAGAGAGGAAGCAGCACAGGTAGTACTGGCAGGCACCACCCCTTCCCAGCAGCTAAAAATGCTAGACATAGGTGTGGGGGCCACTGCCCTAAACAAGTTTATTGTGCTGTTCTTACATTCCAAACCCAACCCCCTCTCCCAATGGGGGACAGCAGAGGGATATTCACAGTACCTGCGTGCCTCCCCACCAAGCTTCCCCCTCTTAGGCCTTAGTCCATCTACCCATAGTCCACTGAAACGTAGCTAGGGACAAAGGCTGAGGAGAATGAGAACCTCCCCTTGGCAGAACAGAAGGAAGAGGCTAGAGAACTTGGTAACTCCCACCTCCCGTGCCCTAAGAGAACAGAGGTCAGCAAACAGTCCATGCCATTCAGCCCAGTGGGCTGGGAGATAGGAAGATGGTAACCCCAGCATATCTGGGCTTGCTGCTTAGGTACCATAAGTATAGGGAGGAGGCTGGGGCAGCAACATAGAATAAGCTTTCTGTGCAGATCCAAGAAAGGAAACTTTTTGGAGCCAGAAAGGAAAGACTGGGATACTTTCTTTCTCCCAGGTCCTTAGGAGCAGCAGGCAGCTTCTTGACACACTCTCTTCGGGGCGCCGTTTAGTGGCTGGGGGAACGGGCCTTGTGGAACAGGTACACAGGACGCTGGAAGCCTGAGAGGACAGTATGCAATCAGGAGGGTATGGCAGGACTTCATGACTCCACAGGGTCTGTACCCTCCCAGCCCGGACCAGGACCAGTCAGTCTCCCTTCCTCCCCAAACAAAATAAGCCAGCTTTACCTTTGCAGGTGTTGTGGGGTGTGGCCACAAGCTCATAGCTGGAGAAGCCCACCTCTGGGGATGTCAGGTAGCAATTGAACTGCTCTGGCTTCAACTGGATTCGATAGTAGTTCTTGTAGGTTGTTTCCTAGGGAGAAGAACAGGGGACCATTTCAGCTTGCTGCCTTCTCCCTTGATGGAGAATGATACTTGCACCTTGTTTAGAAAATCCTCTTTATGATTCCTTGAGGACTTTTTTGCCTTAACTAAATGAAGGATACCCCCAACCTCCATTGAAACTCCAACTCACCGTGAGAGTCTTTCTTTTGCTGTAGGATGACCAAGGTTGGGGTTCCAGGACCAGGATACCCCCAGGGCGTAGGTGCCGGTAGATTCGGCGAAACATGCGCTTCAGCCCCTCATCTCCCCAGTTCAGATGCACCCACTTGGTGAGGCTGAGGCAAAGTACCACATCATACTCGGGTTTTTGGGCCTCCACCAGCTCATCTCGATCCAGCACATAGTTACCCTGAGGGCCAAGAATTGGGGATCAAGGTCAACAGACACATTAAAAGCACCACTGCCCACCCCTGCAACTCATGGTTTAAAGTGAGGTTAAAGCCTCACTTTAACCTCCGATCACAATCATCTGTGATACCCTCGGTCTCATTTTCTTGTATGGTATTGGTAAACCAAATAAAAAGGAGCCTGGGTAGTTTAAAATTGAGCAAAGTATCCATCCATGAGATCTCCAAAGTTGGGGTGAAACTGCAGAGAAAGAATGCTGGAGTTCTTCCAAGACCCTGTTCATTAAGCTGAGTGACTCAATATTATACAAAGGGACCTAACTGCTGGTTCCTTCTCAGTAGTTAGGGCTGGCAAGGTTTCAGGCTTGTTCTTTCTTTCTGAGAAGTGAAGAGCCCATCCCTTAGAAACCTTTTCCAGATAACCTTTTCCATT
Source organism: Tonatia bakeri (assembly GCA_004024845.1). Classification (NCBI taxonomy): domain Eukaryota; kingdom Metazoa; phylum Chordata; class Mammalia; order Chiroptera; family Phyllostomidae; genus Tonatia; species Tonatia bakeri. The sequence continues at coordinate 350,925 of PVIA01000636.1, forward strand.
ACCATCCTCTGGAAAGTCCATTTTTCCAATACTGCAGATGGTCAAACTGGAATGTTTTATGAGGAGTTATGTGGGTAGGGGTTAGACTGAAGAAGACATGTTACTCTTCCCTCCTGCAGAGGGCTCTGACTCTTCTCCATTCCACAATCTAGGGTCAATGTGGAGATGATCCAAAGCCAAGCAACTTAGGTTCCTGACCATGATACTCTTCAACAAACTCTGTATCTAATGCAAAGCCCCTATCAAAGGACAGAAACTGTAAATATTAGCCATGACCCTAATTCTCCCCCTATCCCAAAACATTCAATATCTGATACCAATCCCTCATGAACCTTCAGTTGGCTGGAGGGCAAGTTTCCATATCGACCAAATCCTCTACAGAGCATCAGCAGTAACCCCCAAGAAAAGGCGAACTGGTCAGGATTAATCCAGGTAAGGGATCAGGGCTAAAGGAGTCAGATCCCATTTGGGGGCTAGCAGTCATGAGAAAGGAGCCCTGGTATAGCCCCCACCTTTCCACACTGTAGGAGGGACACCCAGTGGAATCAGTTGCAGATTCAGACCCTTCTCTTGAGGTTCTGGTTCTCTGGGTGAGGACTACATGCACAGAAACCCCTCTGGCTCATAATGTTCTTCTGCCTCATTCTCTTTTAATCTCATCCTTGTAACTGCCCCTTATCCCAAGACCCTCTTACCGTGACGAAGACAACATTGTTGGGGAAGACTGATGTGTCTGCTCCATCCAAGGGCACTTGAGGTGCAGCAATGGGACCCCGGCTGGCTGTCAGTGAGGCTGGGAAGCAGCTCCTCTTTCGGATGGTAGTGGTCCCTTCCTCACTCTCTGCCCCTGGGTCCCCCTCAGAAGTCTGGGGTGGCAGACGCAGCTCTTCAGACAAGTAGTGTCGGATATTTTGGCGGGCCGAATGGATGAGCTGGGGATCAATATCCAGGCCTACCATGCGGGATGGGCCCCACTTACAGGCAATGCTCAGGGTCAGATGGCCCACATTGCATCCCAGATCTAGAACGTCCCGATCCCGAAACCACTCAGGCTTCAACACCCGAAGACGACCATCCTCACAGGAAGGATTCCGGTATCCATAGTACTTGGTATAATTCCCATACTGGAACTTGCGCTGTTGCTGTTTGAAACCTGCTGCAGGTAGTTGGTGGAGGTGGTGGCGACCTCCCCCACTCCCTCGGCTCTTTTCCTTGGGACCCTGGCCTCCACCCCTAGCCCCTGCCTCTGACTTGCTGGAAGTCCTGCGACGTTTTCGATGTCGTGAGGAGGAAGACGGTAGTGTAGAGGTAACTGAGGCAGCTGGAGGAGCTGAATGGGAGCCAGAGGGACCCTGTAGGGCAGACGGAAGGGGAGACACGACCTCATCCCTGCAGTTGATGGCTGTGTTGAGTTCATAGGGCTGGGGGGCATCCCGGTTCTGGCCCCTATGCCGTTGCTGCTGTGTGGTCCCCTCCCCATGGAGTGAGGGAGTGAGGGGGGCTGTGGGCAGCACAGAGTGGCTATCATTCCCTCCAGTTGCCTGCTGCTGCTGGTGGTGCTGTCCCCGGTGTCTATGCCGCTTCCGACCAGTCTTGAGTGGTGAAGCAAGCACTACTTGGGCCTCATCAGTGCAAGTATTGAGACTGAGCGGGTCAGTAATATCTTTGGGGATGAGAATCTCCACTGGATCTCGCCCCTTGGCCGGAAGTGGGGATGACTTAGGGGTCTCTGCATTGAGTGCGCGGCTCACTTCCTCATCCAGAAGACTATTCAGGTTCAGTGGATCAAAGATATTGCCCCCCAGGAGGAAGTTGGAGGGTAATACAGAGTCACAGTCCGAATTAACCCGCCTGCGCCTCTTGAAGGCCGGATGTTTGAAGCCTCCACCACCTCCTCCTACATTGCAGCTATTTCTCCTCTTGCCCCCACCTCCCCCAGGGGGCCGGTGGGGCTGATACCCATTACGGGGCCGAGGCGGGGCAGGGGGGCCCAGTTCTGTTCCGCCACCCCGTCGCTCCTCCCCCACGTCCGGAGGAGCGGCTCGCCCGTGGAGATCCGACAAGCGGGCCTCCCCGTGCGCCTGGGGGCTGCCTCCACGTTGCTGCTGCGACTGGCCACTCCGAGGGGTGGATGTAGCCCTGGGGCTCCCCTTGCAGGACCCAGAAGCCGGGACCCCAGCTGAGTGTGAGCGTGGGCCCGGCCCGCGCTGCGTCCCGCCGCGGAGCTCCCCGGAGGCGGCCTCTCGGTGCAGTTGCACTGAGGGGCTGCCCCCTCCGCCTGACTCCTCTTTTAGTGGCGGCGGCGGGGCAGGGACCAGAAACAGCTCCTTCTCCGCCGCCATCTCTATCATTTCCTCCCCTTACTCTGTCCCAGTGGAGGGCTACGAGGGGGGAACCAGGGGGCTTAATCCCCCTCCTTAGACCCCGCTCCCTTCCCCCCCCTTCCCGAGTGCGCGCGCAGCTCTGCTCTTCTCCCCTAGTCTCGCGCCCAAGCGCCGCCCCCGAAAGCGCGCCCCACTCGCCCGCGAGACCAAAACAAGATGCCCGCGACACCCGAAGAACGGAGGAAGCAAACGCGCGTGCGCCGACCCTTTTCTCCTTTACCACTACCGCTTTGCCGCGAGCGCGCAGTACTGGAGCGCGTTCCCCTCGCCCCAGAAATACGCATGCGCACTCTGCCACCACCCAGGTCGCGCGCGCATCCGAGTACGAACCAAGTTAACGGCTCCGGGAGTTTAAATATAGCCCCCCTCAATCCTCCCCAAAAGCCCACAACCCCAAACTGACACCCGACTTCCCTTCGCAGCTATGTTCGTGCCTACTGAAATCCTTTGTCTCTGCCGCGCGAACCCACCCACCGTAGGCGGGGGACGGGGAGCTGGTGTGAAAAGGTCTCCTTGACACCCGACCCTTGTTCCTGAGGAATGAGTCTCAGCGGTCTCCGCCCGGCTCTAAACCCAACAACCTCTCTACCCCGCCTCCTTCCTCCCCCTAGCGGGAAGCGCCTGCGCACACCCTTTTGGGCTTGCGCGGGTAGGAGCAGCACGTGCTGGAGATGACGCCCCGCCCTCCGTCTTAGGGGCGGGGACTGTTACGTGCTTCCCCAGGTTTGGTACACACGTAACTTGCGTCAGCACGACTCGGAGGGGCCTGGCTAAGGAACAAGGTGGTCCTCATGAATTATTTATTATCTGGTCGTTCCCTTTTGCCCACTTACGTTTTCGGAGGGGTGAAGTGGCGAACGTTTTAAGTAGAATAAGGGGAGGAACGTTGTGTACTGACCGTCTTCCAACAAACTATTCTCAGTAAAATACGATAGGTCATTTTAACTCACCACCCTCCCCCCGGAAAATAATTCTCTGCTGAACTGAAAAAAGAAAACATCAGCACCAAAACAGCCAATGTGGTCCAACTTCCTGTTTCTCCGAAAAGGCCGAGTTGTTCTCGCCACAGTTCTCCAAAGCGTGAGCACCTGGGGACACCACGCCCTTACCTCTACCTCCACACCCAAATGCCCCGACACCAACACCTCTGCACACCACCCGGCGCCAGCCCGCAAGCCCCTAGCCCACGGACTGAGACCCTACAACCACCACCATCTCGCATGCAGGCCTTCCCTAGGTTTTCCCGAGTGCACGTTGCGGCTTTGCACTGCCTTATAGAAAAAAAGAGTGTGGGTGGGTTAGGCCTGCTTGGGCCGCTGCCTCGGCCAATGGGAAGCTATTCGACGTCCTTTCGACTGGATGCTAGGTGGCACGTTCTCCCCGCCAACGGTGCTTGGGGTGCGGGTCCTGTGGCAGAGAAGAGGGCAGTAGAGGCGAGAATGGCGTTATGGAAAGTCTCAAACAAAATGTTAAAATAAAAGTGCGAAGATGACTAGAAGGAAGGATAGGAATCAGGGAACGAAAAGAAGGAAAAGGCAGTTTGGGACAGAGAAAAGTTAGTGTGAGAACAGTGTGATTCATTAACGATCAGGCGGGGCTCCTGCCGCCTAAAAAAGAGGGGAGCCCAACCAGGATTATGGGATTTGTAGTTTTAGACGGCATTCGATTGGAAGATGGTGGCAATCCCTCAGCTGCGCAAGCGCAAACACATCCCCTAGCTGCGCATGTGCCTCGTCACAGAGTTCGCCGCTGGAGGGAACTGTGGAGTTTCTAAGTGGCCTCGCGCCTTTCCTTGGTGGCGGGAAAAGTCGGTCGAGGTTGGAGGAGCTTGCAGAATCGCTGCAGTAGCTTTTGCTGCTCCTCGCCTTTAGGTCCTCCTCGCTCCAGAAGGTAGCTAGCTCTTTTTCGGTTTCAAATGAAGGTGTTATGCGCGGCCATTCCCGGAACCTTTCCTTTGAGAAATTTTCCCTTTAGGGCGACAGTCAACTCTTACTCCTGCCCTTTAGAACCTCTAACTTCAGATTCATCCCCAACCAACAAGCAAAGTAACTCCATACATTCAAACTGGTGGTCAACGACGGTCTGAACCAGAATGAGGATCCTGGTGCCTCAGCGGGAGGGACAGCTGAGGGGAAAGGCCGTCACGGTGGGCTTCTTGATGGGGAAGATGGTAGAAGGACACTGTTATACTCTTTGAGGAGCGTCAAAGACTTTTGACTCTGTAATACCTCCGGTCTTAATTGTCCTTAAGAGAGATTTGGGGAGGGAAGATCGAGGGAAAATGGCGATCGCCAAAAATTCTTACCTCATGTTTTAAAGATGGAATTAAGTCCTTACACTGTGCCAAACCTTGGAACCGTGAGAGGGAAAATGGTGGATCTGGAAATTGATGGAGATGTGCTCCTTTAAGCGAAAACAACACAAAAAGGCTAGTTGAGGGTCGTAATGGGCCCACGTGGAGACAATTTTGGCAGCAGATATCAAGAGAAGATAGCAAAAACAAGATCAGAGCCCCGAATGAGTCTATTTTTGTGATAAGTGGCTATATCTGTGTGCTTCTTTGCACTCTCTAAACCAAGAAGCTTTAGTTCACCATTAATTTATAAGATTCTGTAAAAGGTTCCATTCAAATACAGTAGTTATGACAGTAATGTCTTGTCAGGTAGTCTAGTATCGGCAGTAGGGTAGTTGGAATCTTTCTTTTTGTCTTGTTAAATGTTTTAAACCATACTCACTGAACACGGGGGAAGAAAAGAAAAAACAACTATTACTAATCGAGGCATGCAAATAAGCAGAAGTCTGGATGCCATTAGACATTAAAGCCAAAGGGAAATCCAACTCCAGCTTAAAGGAGATTTTAAATGTAGTCTTTAAATACAGGTTTTTGAGGTCACTAAGTCTGTGTTAAAAGAGTTTACTTCTATACTCTTGGACCAAGGATTCTAGGAACAATATAAAGAGGGAAGAATCGGATAGTTAGGAGGGAGAAATTTGTGAACACATTCTAAATGGGGTATCAATTTTTGTAAAGCATTGATAAGGATGAACTAAGTTATTTAGCTAGACTAGTTCTCAAACATGTTATACACTTAAAAATTCTAAAGGACTCCAGAGATTGGTTTATATTTATTTATATATTTTTGGTGTGAATATATTAGAAATTATACCTAGTGTTTAATTTCTGACTGAAAGGTGGAAATTGAATGGAGAAAATTTTAAACATTTATTAACATTAAAATAACAACAGTAAATCCATTACATGTTAACATAACATTTTAATGAAAAATATATTTTCCTATATGAGAGAAAAGTTAGTGTGAAAAATGGTGTTTTACATATTTGCAATATCATGTCTGGCTTAATAGAGGACAGCTGGATTTTCATCTTTTTGAATTCAATCTGTTATAATACAAGCATACCTCATTTTATTGCACTTTACTGCACCTCACAGGTGTTGTGTGTTTTTTTAAACAAATTAAAGGCAGGACCTTCCACCAACAAAAAGATTACTTTATTGTGGTGATTTGGATGGAGCCAAACTCACAATATCTCCAAGGTATGCTGGTATCTTGTTTTCTTTGAGGTATCAGAGAAAATCTAGCCTTACACAGATAAGCAGTTGGAAAGGGGAAGGGACTGCCAGGAGTCTTTGCATCACACTTCGAGAACTGCTGAGCTAGGTGGTTTTATCTTAAAACCAATGTGATGATTTTTAGTGTTTAAATGAAATTTTTTTTTTTATTTCTTGGAATACCTTGTTCACCTCTTGGTTCCCTGTATATATTGTTTCTAAGTTCTTCTTCCTTCCTTATTTATCTTTCTTTTTTATGTTGGATAAGTAACATCTGAGTTATGGAACTTTCTTTTACTTTCAGAAATGAAGATTAAACAGATTTTTTCCCCTCTCTTGCATTTAAGCTAAGAAAAGAGAGATTAAAACCGAAATTGTTATTCTTGGGTCTGGAGTCCCCAGTCATTTAGTAGCCGGTCAGATGAAAGGTGGTAGTATTTTGTGTATTTATAACTATTTAAAAATATTTCTCTCTCTGAACTACATTTCAATATTTGTTGTGAGAGAAAATAATTAGTATGGAACAGAGGAGCAGACACTTGAGTTGTCAGTGACTTCTTGTCTTTCCTTTCTCCATTGATCAGGTTAAAGATTTTCTTGAAAAGTACTTTATCACTCTAGATTAAAAGGGAACTATTACACATCACTGCTTATAGATTTACTACAGTTTATTAGCTCAGTGATGATCCATAATTTTATCCAGTTGACTGTGGCTCTAGTAACACACCTTTGCCTAGAGAGGTCACTATGAGCTTAGATAATGATTTGAACCTAACTCAGAAATTTTTGCTTTTTAAAAAATTGTCTAAATAAAAAAAAAAAAAGATTTTATTTATTTATTTACTTTTAGAGAGTGGGAAGGGAAGGAGAAAGAGAGGGAGAGAAACATCAATGTGTAGTTGCCTCTCGCAGGTCCCACACTGGGGACCTGACCCACAATCCAGGCATGTGCCCTGACTGGGAATCGAATCAGTGACTATTTGGTTCACAGACCAGCATTCAATCCACTGAGCTACACTAGCCAGCACAAAACTTTTGCATTTTAAGCTGATCTAAGTACTCTTTATTTTATTTAAAGAATTTATAATTTAAATCACTGTTAAAGTGATAGATAATATGTGTATGTTACAGAATGCTAGAGATGCACAAGTGGGTGTAGTAAAAAGCTCCCTTCCACACAGTTCCATTCTCTAGTGGCACTTTTGTCCATTTCTTGTGTTCTTCCAGAGATGGTTTGTGGATATACAAGCATATTATAAAGATGTACATTTTTATAAATCAAATGTTGTCATCTCAAATACACTAATTTTCATTTCCAATTTAGTATAGCTCTTTTTGTAATTTAGATTACCCTCTAAAGGGTAATGTTTTAGAGGGACTTTTAGAAATAGAGACTTTTCATTATTTTTTGGAATTCTGGAATCTGGGAGAAGATATATGTTTTTCATTTGCAGTCAAATTAATGTTCCTTTTGTAGCCAATTTTATTCAGGATTTTAACTTCTATTTAGGATAATCTAAAAAGAAGGAGACCAGTTTGCTGTAGTGTTTCTTTTCCCAATTTCCCATTTGCCTTTTTTCTTCAAGCAAGTAAATTTTGGTGTTGGTGGTGATAAGTTATGATGGAAAAAGTGAGAAAATGTGCCCCTTAATATGAAGGAAAAGTAGTTATTGCAGAACAGTACATCAGAATTATCCATATTTATAGAATTAAGAAAAGGAACAGAAAAGTACTAAAAGATAATTTAAAAATACTTTACATTTAGCCATGTTTTGGCCACACTAAGTTAAGCCCTAACACTTTCTGAATTTATCTCAGGAACCAGGGAGAGGAACTCTACATTCTGAACAACTGAGTGTTTACTATAGCTTGAACATTTGAAGGTCTTAAAAATTTCAGATCCTTTACAGGGAATTGTATGTGAACCAAAAGGACCATTTTATGCTGCTTTTGGGTCCCTAAAGAGGGTAAGTGTGGGTGGGAGATGGCAGAGTTGGAAGATTGTGTTTCAAGTCTAGGGCCTTCAAAGTACTCAAAACCAACAGCCAGAAATAAGATCATAGAGAAGAATAGATGTGGTATTAGTAGGATTTGAAAATCAAAGACCTGGGTTCAACTTGGCTCATCCATGTATTAACAGTGAAGTTTTGGGCAAGCCACTTAACCTCTCTTTGCATGTTGTTCATCTGTAAAAAGGGGAGGCAGCATTTTATGACCTGTAAAGACCCTACCAGATTTACAATGTTTAATTGTAACTGTTACAAAAATAAAGAAAACTGGGTAGAGGATTATAAGTTTAGACTGTTAAAACAAAAAGCTCGGTAGAAATAATATCAATAGTGGAAAGTATGAATTGGAAAAATGTATAAATTACTGGAACATCACCCACAAGTTGTCTCAGCACTCTACTGGCCCACAGATGTCTTATACCTATCTCTTCAGCACCTAAAACTCTAAGGACTACTGCTAATCTTTAAAATAGTAGCTAATTATCCCCTAAAGAAACCATGAACTCAAGAAGATAGAAGAGAAGAAATTTTAAAATCAAGTTCAATCAGAGTCATAGTAGTCAATTTCTTTCTTTTTTTTTTTAAACAGAGGCACAAAGAAAGTGTAGCTTCTGAGCTGAATGATGACAACATTGCACAGTAAAGATGGTGAGTTAAAAGTGAAGGAGGTTTCCTTTTTACATTTCTCTCATTTTTTCCTTCTGTCTAGCTCTTGGTCATCTGGACCAAGAGGTTCAGATTCTCACCAAAGGGAAGTTCAAGTCACATATATTTTGTGTTCACTCTGTTAAAGTTACTATGTTTCTAGATACTTTGAGTGAAATATATATCTTAGAAACAGCCTTGCTCAAGGAATGTATGAACTAGTAGGGAGAGAAAAGACACTGCAATATCTATAACGTAAATGTGAATGGGGTGAATGCCACCAGGCAGGTACAAAGTGTTATAGAAGAAAGAAAGAGATATTACTTATACCTGGAAGAATCACTACAATTTTCATTGTATCATTTGTAGATTTTGATTAGTTTTTTCATTTTCTCTTAATTTTCTATAACATTTTATCCAAAGTCAAAATAAATTAAAAGATTTTCATGTTTGAATAATTCAGTTTCCCATATGCTTATATTTATCATATTTATCACCTTTAAATTAGTGGTTTCTAAGCCTGGAAGTACATCAGAATCATCTAGATAATTTTGTAAAATTACAGATCTCAGGCCTAATTTCAAAATATTTCATCAGAATCTTTGGGCAGGGGAGGTGAGGGTGGGTGAGGAGAGGCCTAGAAATCTGAATCTGTTTAACTCTCCAGACAATTCTGATATGGTCAGTCAATGGGCAGTGTTTAGCAGTTTCTGTGTTAGGCTTTATATTTCATAAATTCCATTTGATGATCAAATTTCTTTCAGAATGTGGGAAAGGACCAAAAAAACCCTTTGCCCCGCCTGCACAAAAATTGCATAGCCTGATGCCCTATAGCCCTAACTCACCCAAAGGGGAGACTCTGGGGATCAGTTCCCAAGAGGCAGAGGCCAGGCCAAACCTTCCAAAGGCCAGGTTAGAGAAGAAGGAGGAGAAAGCAACCACAGAGAACAGTGCAAGCAGCGACCAGGAGGAAAAAGTAAAGGCTCAAGACAACAAGCAAGCAGAGAAGAAAGAAAAGGTATCAGTTATATTGTTGGGCTCTAGAGGGATAGTTTCTTCCAGTCATCTGCTGTGGACAAACAGTCTTTTCATGTTGGGGAAATTCATCTTGTAGTTTCAGTTTTTTATTCTTTTCTTTGAACTTCCATTTTTTTTTTCTTCTTCAAGAGGTCAAAAATGTTTTGATGAAAGCATTTAGCAGGAAATAATGGGTAGTTAGGTAGGGCCTGAAGTAGGATGGAGATGAAAATAGAGGTGGACAGAAATTTAATAAACTTTTTTCTTTTCTTTGGTTCCTTTATTTCCAATAGATCTGGGATAGAGTTTATAGAGTCCTTATGTATGATCATTGTTTTCATGCTCTCAGCCTTCTGAATTTACTGCCTCATGTAAAGGAGGCTTTTCTGACCAGCCAGAAAGGAGAACTGGGAAAAGACAAGCAGTTTTCTTTCCCTACTCCTGTCTCTGCAGGAAAAATCAGGTCTTACCGATGAAGAATTTGAGGAGATTGTCCAGACTGTGCTCCAGAAGTCCCTCCAACAATGCATGGGTATGGCTTATGGTGAGAGAAAAATAGTTTCAGATAGGCAGAGAAACTGTTACCTGAGGTGTAGTGTATGTTGACAGCTTCACTCCTTCCCTCCATCTTTCTAAGTAAGGAAATATTAGTTAGGACTTTGGAATATTTTAAAAGACCTTATAGATAGGACTCTGAATTATTTTAATATACTTCATCTTCTGTCAACAGGTCTGTAGCTAAATCACCTTAGATAGGGGGTATAGACTTTTAGAAAAGTAGATCACATTGACTTCAGAATGTAAATATGGTCTCATCTAGATTTTTTTAATGTAATTTAAATTCATTTTTATATGTTCAGAATCTATTTAGAAAAGATCAATTATTTTTCTTAGGTCTGAAGAACTTAGTTTCCATCTACCCTTATAATTTTTCTACTTCTTACACTGTTTCAACATATGTTAGGGATTTGATATTTAGAACAAAGCACTTCATAGTATAGGCCCCGAGACCCTCTGCTTAAGGTCATGAGGCTAAGAAGAATAGCCTGACATATTCAGCTATTTTTAGGTGTACCTCGATTTCTAGAGGAAAGTTTGAGGTACAAATGATATAAAACATAGTACATAAAATAAAAATTAAAATAAGCAAATTAAAAATTTTCCTGGTTATCCTGGAATGAGGCAGATCAATCTGGAAATTTAGAAGGATATAGATTTGTATTTTTTCCTAAAAATTTAAAGATTTACAATTTTATGATGTGACAAAACTCCAAAAGTAGACTCTTCAGGCAACAGGTAGAAGACATTTTAATATAAGGTTACAGTTTGGAAATAATGAAGTGATTATTTTCTTTAATTACTTCTCTGCTTATAATATTTTGTGTTTGGCAGGGTGGGGGTGGTGGGGGTGGTGGTGGTGGTGGTGGTGGTGGTGGTGGTGGTGATAGAATCTAGCCTTGATTTTACAGAGACTTTCTATGTCCAGCCCATAAGATGTACCCAGTTAGACAAGGAACCAGGAAATGCTTCTTCTACTATTGATAATGGTAATGCTAATAGGTAAGTTTATCCTTATGAGGCAAGTTGATCACAAGGTGGACTTAATATTTACAAATGGCCTATCTATCTATCTGGTCATTTTTTATATCTCTGTAGATTTCTCTTAGCTTGGGAAAGATATCTGTTTGAACTGGGAAAACTAGGCAAGTAGATAAAATGACCTCAGGAGGCCTTAGGGAGCCTAGGATTCTTCTATGCTCTTAACTTTTATCCTTGGATTCTTTTACTTTTTCATTAAAAAAGAATCTTATTTTCAGAGAGAGGGTAATGGTACCTCATATTCTAGAGATTTCAGCTTCTCAGGAAGATGGAATAATTCCTAAGACAAAGACATCTAAGCCAGGCCAGCCAGATCCTGCAACCTCTGAGAAGAAATTTGGTAAACTCTCCTTGAGTAAAAGAAAGAAGAAAGCTCGTAAGTATAGTCAGATTTGATATCTGGCTCAAGTATCGTACTTAATCCATGAAATCACAGAGTTGGACAGTGGGCAGGCTGAAAATTTCCAGCCTAAGTCTTTGAAACTATCATGTTATAATTCTTCTTCCTTCATCCTTTTTCCTGCTTTATTATTTATAAAGAATCTCTTCCTCATCTCCCTACCTACAAATGTTTTATCTTCCCAGAAGATGAGAATATGAAGAAAGCCCAAAGTGGATATGAGCACAGACAGAAAGACCAACCGAAGAAAATGGTTCGGGATCATTCTCAGATCAGAGACCAACAAAAAAGAGAGGAAAATGGCTTTGGTGAGTTCAAGCCGTGGTTTGGAAAAACTGCTTGGGCTTGAAAACAAGATGGAGGAGAGAGGCAAGGGTTAGAATGTTAGAGGGAATTCTGTAAATATTATAATTAATTTCTCAGATACTTATAGGATATGCTGCTGAGAAAGAGAGAGAAATATTTAATTTATTCAATTATTCATTCATATAACCCATAGTTTTTGGGTGCCTACTACATACCAGGCATTTTAGGAGGTGCTGGGTGAGTGCAGAGGAAATGAATATAAGCCTGTCACAAGGGAGATAGTCTTCTAAAGAAGGCAGATAAAAAAGCTACAAGTTGGAAGTAGACCTGGAAAAGTTTCTAAGGAAAGATATTGCTTGAGCAAGAACTTGAAGTATAGTTCAGTCAGATGAACCAAGGTGGAAATAGGGGTGGATCAGAGTGATAATTATTGTCAGAGTTATGGAGGAGAGCTAATGTTTGCAGCTTTTGGGTGTGCTGTGGAGTAGGAAGTAGCAGGGGTGAGGAAGATAAGGCTAGAGGCATGCAAGGGCCAAATCATAAAGGGCCTTACATGTGAAGCTAAGGCATTTGGATTTTATTTTACAGGTAAAGAGGAACCATTGAAATTAAGTAGGGAAAACTTTATCAAGCAGGGAATTAAGTAGGGAAAACTTTGCATTTTTTAAAATGCAAATGGAAGATTTGCATTTTAGAAAGCTCACTTCGTCAGTAGGCGGAAGATGGATTTTCAGAAAGATTAGACTCACAGAAATAGTAATCCAAGTAAGGAAGGTGGACAATAGCAGTAAAGAGGAAGAGACAGATTTGAGATCTTTAGGAGGCAGGATCAACATGCTGTGGCAGCCAGTTATGAGAGCTGAGGAAGAGGAGGTCTCAGCCTCTAGAACAATCCTGTTTTCTGGCATGAGTGACTGAGTGGCTAAAAAAAGGTATCTAAAATGGAGAAGATAGCCCTGACTGGTGTGGCTCAGTGGGTTGGGCATCATTTGGAGGACCAAAAGGTCACTAGTTTGATTCCTGGTCAGGGTACGTGACTGGGTTGTGGACCAGGTCCCCACTTGGAGTGTGTTTAAGAGGCAACCGATAGATGTTTCTTTTGTACATTTATGTTTCTCTCCCCTTCTTTCTCCCTTCCTTCCCCTCTCTAAATATATAAATAAATGAACAAACAAACAAATAAATAAATACATCTTTAAAATGGAGAATATAGAAGAAAGAGTAAGTTTAAGATGGAAAATCCAGCTTTGGACAAGTTAGGGGGTCTTTGATGAGATTTAGAGCTCAAGAAAGAGGTCTATGTTGGAGGTAGAAATTTGGAAATCATCTTCATCAGTAGGAATGGGTGAAATTTTTCCAAGAAGAAGTTGGGGAAGGAAAAGAGAACACAATAAAAAACGCTGGGGGAACATAATGTTTAAGATTGAGCAGAGGAAGAGCTGCCCAGGGAAAAAACTAAGAACTAAGAGAAAATTAGAAAGGTAGAAGGAAAACTAGTAGAGTGTTATCACAGATGCCAGGGAGGATAGGATTTCAAGGAAGGGAGTTTTAAAAAATCATATATAGTATTTAGGCTTGTCAAATGCTACTGCAGAGACATCAAAGGATAAAGATTTGAAAATGCTTAAGGGATATCACAATTAGAAAGTCATTAGGGTCTTGATTAGAACCCTTATATGGGTTGGTCACGGTAAATGGCAGGCTGTAGCTGGTTGAAGCGTAAATACTTTTTAAACTAGTTTAGATGTGAAAACATTAGGAGGGATAAAATGGTAATTAAAGGGGGAAGTAAGTGTAAAGTTGAGGTAATGTTTGTCTTTTTTTAACTTCCTTTGAAAAGAAATAGACTTGACCTGTGTATTATTGGTATATTTGTGTGCTCAGGGAAAATTGTTTATAGAAAGGAAGAAATTGAAGGGAATGAGAAGAGAACCAGAGAATTTATTCTTAATTAGAAAGGACAACTTAGATTTTGAGATTGGATGTAGGGAAGATAAGGATGAATATATATGTATTTATTCTTTTAACAATAATTATTAATGCCTTATATTATATGCCAGGCAATGTGCTAGGTGCTAGAAATATAGTGGTGAACAAAATAGTTAATCCCTGAATTTATAGAATTTACCGTTTTAGTGTACTGGACAGATAATAAATATTTTATATAAAGTAACCTTGGTAATATTGAGATGTGTAAGGATAAGAAGTAAAATAGATCATACAGTATATTAGTACATATGTTTAAAACTTTGAAAATAAGTAGCATGAACAATCTGGAGGAAACCAGGCTTGTACACACACATACACAGACAAAACAGAACGCAAAGTCTAAGGAACAATGGAATAAACAATCATCTTGTGTCTAACATGTATGTGTGTGTATATATAATTTTAATTAAAGAAGCATAATATGATTTGTACATGCTTGAAAGGAAACTCTGGCAATACTAGCAGGCACTAGACAAGGTAGTCCTGGGCAATAGACCACTCTTCATGTTATTATGACATGGTAATATAAAGAACTGGAAGTATTAGTCTAATTTGGGCAGTTGGGTGAACTGGGTGATACTGATCCATATCCTGAACCTTCTCGGTATTAGGGAAAGGATTGAACTTTAGACTGAAAGATGGAAGTTCACTCCTTAGGCAGTGCTTATGAGTCAGATTGTGATTCTAGTGAATGTGTAAGCCTTTTGCTATAAAAGAACTACTCTTTCTGTTTCTTACAGTTGCCAAGAAGAGATGAGTCCTCCTAGAGTAGGAAATTGAAAGGGGAGTATCTGATAAATACTATCAGTTTGTGTTAAGTACTATGAAGGAAAAAAAATGGAGTGTCATGAGAGGAAATAATGAAGACCTAGTTAAAACTGGGTCAGTTAGGGAATGTATTTGTAAGGAAATGACATTTAAGCTGAAACCTGAAGGAAAGGTAAGAGGTGGAGAAAGAGTTTTAGGTAGGGTGAAGTTTGGCATACTCCAGGTACTCATAGAAAACTGGTGTGATTGAAATTCAGAGAGAAAGGGGAAGCAAGGAAGGAAAGTGGCCCTGGATAAATGTAAAGAGGTGAGTAGTGACGAAATCAAAGACCATGTTACAAAGTGACAGGTTTTTCAAAAGTTCAGTCGGAAGTCCCCTGAGTTTTAACCAGGGCAGTGACATCATCAAATTAATGTTTTAAAAGGACCCAATTGGAGAATGAAGTAGAGAGGTAGGAGGACACAAGTAGACAAGTTAAGAAGTTAGTGCTAGGTTTACGTATTTTGGTGGCTTAGATTAGGATGACGAAAGTGGAGACAGAGAAGTGGATGGTTGTGAAATATATTCTAGAGGTAACTTTTTTACAACTTGGTAATTACTTGGATATTGGGTGGGGGTGAGAGAGGAGAGAGTGTGTCAAGGATGATTCGTTTCTGGCTTGAGCAGTGCATGAAAGGAGGTGAGGAGAGGGGAGGAAGAACAGATTTGTGGGATAAGATTAAGTGTTTGGGTTTGGGCCCATTAGGTCTGAGATCATTGTGAGACATCCAAACAGAGTTGTCAAAGAGCTCAGAACAGAGGCTGTTAGTATACATCTCTGTTGTTGGTAATGAAAATGTATTTCAAAACTATGGGAATGGGAGAGGTTGCCTTAGGAGAAAGTATAACATGGGGAGCAAACATCCACAATTGGGATTTGAAAGCCCAACATTTAGAGATTGGGTCGAGAACACGGAGAATCCAATGAAGGAGACTGAGGAGGGAGCTGCCAGAAAGATAAGGAGGAGGAACAGAAGAATGAGTGATCACAGAATCCAAAGAAACTAGTGTTTCAAGAACAAGTGGTCAGTCGACATGATCTTATGTGTCTGTGATATCAGTCTTCATTATCATAGAGCCATGTTGTGAGCCTCAAATACAATTTTCAAACACATCATCTTCCTTTCTGCGCCGTTTGAAAGGGTACTTAAAAGAACTGTTTGTTATTGTCATTGGAAATTTCATCCCAACCGAAGTTCTATGTTATTAGGATGATTTTTGACCTTACTCATTTCCTCATGAATATTCATTATTTTGAAACCAACTGTTTATTTTATTGATTTGTGTTTACTTTTATGGTACCCAGCCCTTTCTCCCATTCTTTTTTTTCTAGTCTTGCTAGGTCATCTCTACAAACATTCAAAAGCATCATTGGCAACTGTCTTTTCAGAATAATACATCATTCTCAGAAACTAGTACTTTGTTTTCAAAATTAAGTAATTGAGAAAGTGACCCATAATAGGCTCTTCTAAGAGATGATTTTGATGGGATGAAGGGTATTCCTTATCAGGCATTTAAGGTAAAATTTGACAGTGGGAGAGTGAACTTACTAGGGAAACATTTTGTGAATATATAGTACACCTATGTGTGTGGTTATGTGATTTTTCTCAGGCAACGTTCAGTTTAATGAATATAGGCAAAGAAAAGGTATAGTGGACATCTAAGGAATCAATTCTGAGTAAGTACAGAATAAAGAAAAGAGGTTGCTACTGGATTGAGGGGAAGGTAGGGGCCAGTGGATCAGAGATCTATATAAAGTGAAAGTTGCTGTAGGGGTCTTTGAACAAGTAAAGTGCAAGGATGGGAAATTTTTATCAGAGAGGGGTGTTTGGGTAAGTGGTTCAGGGACTATGCAGTCCCTGCAGATGCCTGGGTGGGGTATGCAAGGGTAGAAGTGGGTTCCTGAAGTGAAGTGGGTTACTGAGGTGGCATGGAGGAAAAGGTCAAGGAACTCAGAGAATGGCATGCTTTTTTGAGTTACCCTTCTGGAAATACTGTCATCTGGAATGAGGGCAGCAGGTGGAGAGGAGAAGGCTGAACCAGATGTCAGCATCTTTTCAAGGGAGATGAGAAGGCAGGGTAGTTCCATGGCATGGACTTCAAGGGAGGAAGGGTTTTTGTAGGAAGAAAGATGATAATGGTCTGGAAGTGGCAATAGGGAATAAGGATGATGCTGAACCCATTTTCTGGCATGAGAGACATGAGATGTATGAGAAGGAACCAACTCTATTTAGAGGGCTATGGGTGGGGTGGGGTTGGGTAAAGGCAATGTCAGTTTATCACCAGGTTTCAAAAAGGAGATAGAGGTTCAGATAAGAGGTTGAGGATATGTGGACTTTTGTTGCTCTTATCTGGAATTCCCTCCCCTGCCCAAACACATACAATGTAAGGATTTGGAAAGGAAAGAGGAGAGGCCGTGTGAGATACTGGATCAATTTAGAAAACGTGGGGATGAGAGTTTGGTAGGTAATGGGTAAAAGGAATGCTTTGCTTTTCAGCAGGGCCTGAAGTAAATAGCTGATTGAGAAATGATGGACTTAGACCTGAGTTGTTTGGAGGGGGGTGAACTCAAGGCTATTGATCCCAAAGGCTGCAACTTGGTGATTTGGTGACAGGTAAATCAGTAACATTCAGATAGGAACTCTGGATGTTGTACACAAAAGATGCTGGGTAGTTCTCCAAAAGAACTTTTCAGTGCTGACATGCCAATGGAGAACAAGACACTAGCCAGAAGGATGGAATCCACCCTTTTCGAGAACTGTCAATACGGGAAACATTCCTTTCTGCCCAGGGTGAAGGAGAGATGATAGCATGGTATAGTAAAAGACTGAAATGTGAGTCCTTGGTTTTAAGTTCAGCTCTGCCACAAAGTTAGACTGATCTTCAGC
The DNA here is from genome assembly GCA_004024845.1 of Tonatia bakeri. Taxonomy (NCBI): domain Eukaryota; kingdom Metazoa; phylum Chordata; class Mammalia; order Chiroptera; family Phyllostomidae; genus Tonatia; species Tonatia bakeri. The sequence continues at coordinate 368,541 of PVIA01000636.1, forward strand.
AAGTCAATTATCTTCTCTCAGCCTTGGTTCCATTTATAAGTTAGGGATTGGACTGGGTGATCTCTAAGGCTACGTGATTCTGGTGGGGAGTATATTGATTTCAGTTGGATTGAAGAAGGAAGACCATATTTTTGAGTCTCTTATTTCAGTATTTTTCCTGTCACAGGTCAATGTCTAGTCTGGGTTCAGTGTTCCTCCCCAAACTGTGAGAAATGGAGGCAGCTTCGTGGGAACATTGACCCCTCAGTCCTTCCAGATACTTGGTCCTGTGACCAGAATACAGGTAGAATGGAGTTGAAATTTTATGGTGGAGTTTTATGGTTCCACCCTTTCTTTTCCTGCACATATCCTTTAAATTAATTATGTTGTAGATGTAATTTCAATTCCAGGGGTCCTTGCAGCGTATGGGAGAAAAGGATCTTCCTGTCATATGAAGTTGAATTTGGCATAATGGGCTAGAAGAAGACAACTTGAAGAGTTGTATTATGGGGAGGGTCGTGGAATCTAAATGTATGTTCTGAGCAAATTCCATCTTTTGCAACATTGGTCTGACCCTGTCAATCCTGTCAGTCCTGATTATATTATTGGTAATGGGTTGGTGGATAGGAAGGATTTTGGATATATGGGGAAAAGCAGGTGAGAGATTCAGTGGCTTAGAATTCTAGAATGTTTGAAACTACTTCAGGGACAACTGTAATAGCATAATCAATAAAATTTAAAAAAAAGAATTAAAAAAAAAAGAAACTACTTCAAAGAGATTATGATGTCCTAGTTCAGCCCAGTTATTTTACAGATGGGAAAACAGAGTCTCATGGAAACTATCATCATGATGTTACATAGGTGGAAGCAGGGTCGGACAATGTGGGATATAGGAGAAGTAGGGAATCTCTTTAAAGTATAAGGAGGCAGCACTCTTACTTCTGGCATGTCCTCCATGCCCATCTCCCAGGTGCCCTTTGGGTTGCACCTGCTGCCTATGTCAATTTCTTGTCCTACCTCCTGCTGTCATCCAAGCTGTTTCCATCCCTTCATTCCTTCTCTCTCTCTCTCTCTCTTTTTTTTTTTTTTTTTGGCAGACTTGGAGTATAATCGCTGTGATATCCCTGAGGAGACCTGGGTAGGGCGTGAGAGTGAAGTGGCCTATGCCTCCTACATCCCAGGATCCATCATCTGGGCCAAGCAATATGGTTACCCCTGGTAGGGCACCATGGCATACTCAGAGCATCCTTCATGAACTTGGGAGTGGTAGATTCAAGTAGAAAGGGAAGAAAATGGAAAGCATTTACAGTGGAAATGGTACCTGTTTTAGAAAGAGCATGGGGTAAGGGAAAAGATAAAGTACCAAGCTTGGAGGCTTTGAAAGAGCATGTTTTCTAGAGTTTCACAGTGGAGGTGATATCTTCCTGGAAAAAGGATCTGATAATTCTACCATGAGTGGGTAGAAAGAGGAGGGTAGCTCTACAGCATTTTTTAAAACACTGAGATATTAGGGACAAAGTAAAGAGAATAGAGGACAGGATGGGTAATTTCTTCTTTGGAGATGTCCCTAGTCAGAAGACTGTTCTCAGAGTTGCTGGAAGACCTAAGGATAAGATACTTTTTACGAGAAAGATGCTAAGCCTCTTCGTACATTGGTGGAAGTCACTTCAGTCATTCGGTAGTGAACACTGGGAGGGATTGACAGGGGGTTCTATCTTTGGGATCCTTTGTTTACAAAACATTGCCCCTTTTTGTACATGTATATTGATGAGCTTGTGTTCTGTTCATCTAACCCCTTCTCTTCTGTCTCCTACACCCATCCTTCTTCTCCAGGTGGCCAGGCATGGTAGAATGTGATCCTGATCTGGGGGAATATTTTCTTTTTGCTTCTCATCTTGATTCCCTGCCGGTGAGTTTTCCTAATTCAAGTAGGTGGTCAGGCTAAAGTAATGACCAAATTCATTCTAACAAATGTACAGAGTTAGAAATATAGTCATAGCCAGTCGACATGAGCAGAAGAAACAGGCAATTAGCTAGAGTGACAAACAGAAATAAGTACTCAAATATAGAAATAAGCTTGCATCTAATTAAATATTTGTTAGGACATTTATTGTTTTCATAAATATGCTTTGGTTAGGATTCCTGAGGTCACATGGGAGAACAACAAATTAGGTAGGTCAGGTGGGTCAGGTTTAAGGGAGCAGATGAGGCCCAGCACCTCCTTCCTGTGACTCCTCAGTTCTTCCCCTGCCTTTTCTGGCTAGAGGGCCAAATCAAGGAGAAAGACAAGAGGCCATAGCATAACCATTTTTAAAAAAAGATTTTATTTATTTAATTTTAGAGAGAGAGGGGAAGGAAGGGAGAAAGAGAGGGAAAGAAACATTAATGTGTGGTTGCCTCTCGTGTGCCCCCTACTGGGAAACCTGGCCCACAACCCAGGCATGTGCCCTGACTGGGAATTGAACCAGTGACCCTTTGGTTCTCAGGACAGCATTCAATCCACTGAGCCACACCAGCCAGGGCTGTAACCATTTTTTATTTCAGTCTAAGTACCACGTGACATTTTTTGGAGAAACAGTCTCTCGTGCTTGGATCCCAGTCAACATGCTAAAGAACTTCCAGGAGCTGTCTCTGGAGCTAACCGGAGTGGTGAGCAACCTTGGGGGTCAATTGTAATACAGGGAACTTGAAAACTAAATCTTCCCCTTATTAAACCTGATTTTCTCCCAGGGAGAGCTGTGTCAGGAGAAAGTCCCATGTCTGACCAAGTGTGCAAGGGTGAGGTTATTCATGAGGGACTCTTTCTCTACCAGGATTGCACAGGACAATGATTTTTCTTAGTGTTCTTCCCTGCCTTCAGTTGGGAGGGTTTCCAGAAGACTCTGGTTTCCTATAGTTTAGCCAAAGCAGGTGTGGCAGAAATGAGGGCACAGATTAATTCAGGGTTCTTAGTCTAGACGCTTGACATTTTGAGCTAGGTAATTACTTGTTGTTGAGGACTGTCCTGTGCAGTGTGGGATGTTTAGCAGCATTCCTGGGCTCTACTGACATCTTAACCAATAGCAACTCCCAATTTGTGACAACCAAAAAGTTGTCTCTAGATGTTGCCAAATGTCTCCTGGGGGACAAAACCTCCTGTGGCTGAGAATCACTGAATTAACTAAATAATAGTTCTTGCCTATAACCACTTTGGGTTTGGCCAGCCTTACAAATGAGCAGAGGTCCAGCAGCTCGGGGGCCTTAGAAAATGAAGCAGTGAGTATTAAGCAGCTAGATCTAAAGAAATTTGTAAAAAGCTTGAAAGTGTAATCATCTGAACTCCTTTAATCTTGCCTTTTCAAATTTCCATGGAATTTACTTTGGAGAGGACACCAAATTGTTGATTGAAAATATTGCTGAGAATTGGAGAAGGGTTTTTGTTGTGGACTAAGAGGGAATTGCATCCCTGAACCCAAAAGATTAATAAAAGTATCATATCAACATCAGGAACCAAAAGTAAATGCAGTTAAAGATAATGTCTGGTAAACAGCAGAACGGTGGGGTCACTTCTCTAACATGTATCATGACTCTAATCTTCCATTTCAGAAAAAGTGCAGGAACAAGGACTATAGCCAGAAACTGCGGGCAGCCATGATAATGGCTCAAGAGGCAGAACAGATCAGTATTCAGGTGGGAGAGTGTTGAGACCACATATTAGCTCCTCTTTGGGACTTGAGATCCAAAGCAAACCATACATTCTTTATGCAGAAATCCTTCCCCATTACACAGTCTTAGTTTTAGAACTATGTAGTCTTTTTTTACCAAGCCAAATTTTCCCTTGATTCCTTAACTCATCCCTTCTTTTCCCTGCCATTGAACAAATGGGATCTTCTCTCAGCCCAGACATAGTTTGTGGTAGGGGGCATCCTCCATTTCTATTTTAACTTCAAGCCTCAGATGTATGTACCCTAGCTTCTCTTTTATGCAGAGTCAGTTTTTACCCTCACATTCTGCCTTTAGGGGTGGGGTGAAGTCTGACAAATAGTGAATTTCCCCTTCCCAGTTATTCACTGAATTATAAACTGAGAAAGTAAAGATATTTTACATAATTATATATTATTTTACTATAATACTATAATATAATAGTTAATCTCCACAAAAATCTAGATAAATCTACTGTGAGATTTCAAGTGAAAATGGTATGCAATATGAATATACATTCCATAACTAAATCTTGAAACCAGAGGGCAACAATAGTAACTGGGAGAGTAGTAGATGATGCTTTTGTTTTTTGGTTCCCTCAGGAGCGGGTTACACTGTTTGGTTTCTGGAGCAGATACAATGGATCTGACCATAGTGGGGAAGGAAAAGGTAGGATATGTAGGAGGATGAGGACTAAAGAGGGAGAGGAGGGATTCCTTCATTAGGCCAGCAACTGAAACTTTTATTTTATATCTAATGTCATCAGCCTAGTTCTTGATATTATAATAGTAGGCTTTCCATGAATACTATTGATCCAGTGTTGGGGATAGATAGATGGATGGATGAGTGGAGAGAGGAATGGAGGAAAAAAGGGGACAGGGAGGAAGGGTGCACATTAAATAGTGATAGGACTTAGAAAAGGGTTGAACCATGATAATCTAGGGTCCTGTTTTTCTTTCTTTTTTAAAAAATATTATTTATTTTTTAGAGAAAGGGGAAAGGAAGGAGAAAGAGAGGGAGAGAAACATCGATGTGTGGTTGCTCCTTGCACTCCCCCAATTGGGGACCTGGCCTGCAACCGAGGGATGTGCCCTGACTGGGAGTCGAAACAGTGACCTTTTGGTTCGCAGGCCTATGCTCAATCCACTGAGCTACACCAGCCAGGGTCTAGGGTCATGTTTTACAGAGAAAATACTATTTGGACATGAAGGGCGGGGTTAGAAGACTAATTCTCTGGGATCAGTTCTATTAACTAACTCATCACCTATTTTATTGAATAAATGATTTAGCTTTTCCTTCCTATTCCTGTTCTAGACTTAATGCTCTCTGGGGCTAAAGGCCCAGATCTCTCCTTGGAGAAAGAGGAAGACTCAGACTTGGAGGAGGAGGAGGAAGGAAAAAAAGTAAGATTGATCTTTAGGACTCCCTTTAGGATATTCCTACAGGGCATCTGGTTGGCATGGGTTATTATTTACTAAAGAACTGTCCTGACTTGTCTTATCTCATAGGGGTCTTAAGCAAAGGAGACTCTCCTCTATCCTGGGTTATTCTCTCTAATATATCACACCTCTAGGAACTTTTTTCTTTTTAAAATTTTGTATTGATTGATTGACTTGAGAGAGAGAGAAACATCGATTTGTTGTTCCACTTATTTATGCATTCATTCATTGGCTAATTCTTGTATGTATCCTGACCAGGGATCAAACCTGTAGTCCTGGTGTATTGGGATAACTCTCTAACCCACTGAGCTACCTGGCCCGGGCTAGAAGCTTATTTCTTGATTACCATCTCAATTCCTACTTCAGTTCTTTGGTTATTACTGGAGCACTTTCAGAGAATGCTAGGTTGTTTCTCTTTACTCTTCCCTCCTACTACGTGGACACTTAGGATATTCTTTCACTTGTTTCCTTAGTCTCTTCTCAGGCACATGAAATATAGATTTGCTTTTCATATTTAAAGAGATTTTTAGAGTGGTACTGGGGTCACAGCAAAACTGAGAGGAAGGTACAGAAAATCCCCATATACTCCCTTCCTCAAACATACATAACCTCCCATATTATCAACATCCCCCACCAGAGTGGTGCATTTGCTATAATCAATGAACCTACATTGACACATCATAATCACCCAAAGTCTATAATTTACATTATGATTCACTCTTGGTGTTGCACATTCTATAGGTTTGGACAAATGTATCAATGACATGTATCCATCATTATAGTGTCATACAGAGTGTTTTCACTGCTCTAAGAATCCTGTGTTCTCCATCTATTCATTTTTCTCCCCAGTACCCCTCAACCTCTGACAACCACTGATCTTTTTATTGTCTCCATAGTTTTGCCTTCTCTAGAATGTCATATAGTTGGAATCATATAGTATGTAGCCTTTTCAGACTGCCTTTCACTTAGAATAATGGATTTAAGGTTCTTCCATGTCTTTGCATGACTTGATAGTTCATTTTTCTTTTCTTTTCTGAATAATGTTCCATTTTTGGATGTACCACAGTTTATCCATTCACCTACTAGAGGATATTTTGTTTGCTTCCAAGTTTGGGCAATTATGAATAAAGTTGGTATAAACATCCATGTACCTGTTAAGTTTTCAACTCCTTTGGGTGAATACCAAGGAGCTTAATTGCTGGATCATATGGTGAGAGTATTCAGTTTTGTAAGAAAACACCAAAGTGCTTTCCCACCAGCAGAAAATGAGAGTTCCTATTTCTTCACATCCTTGCCAGCATTTGATGTTGTGTTTTGGGTTTTGGATATTGTAATAGATGTGTAGTACTCTCTGATTGTTTTAATTTGCATTTACCTGATGACATATGTTTAATATGTTTTCATATGCTTATTTGCTATCTGTATATCTTTGTTGGTAAGGTTTCCATTAAGGTGTTTGGTTCATTTTTAATTGGGTTGTTTATTTCTTATTGTTGTGTTTTATGGGTTCTTTGTATTTTAGGTAACAGTCCTTTATCAGATGTACCTTTTGCAAATATTTTTGCTCAGTCTGTGGCTCATCTTCTCATCATTTCTATAGCATCCCACTCTTTAAAAAACACAAATAGGCAAATTTATATTTTTCTGTCTCATCCTTAGGATCCAACTTTGCCTAGTCCCAAGCCAGCCAAAACTCAGACAAAAAAACCCAAGGCAAGAGGTAAGCAAGCCAGCTAGAAATGGGACATGTACTACAGTTAAGGCAGGGGAGAAACAGAGAGTATAAGGGGTCTGCAGGTAGCTGGGAACTTACTGTCTCAGCTCCAGAACCTGAGAAAACAAGCAGGACTTATGAGTGTCATTGGAGAAGTTGTAGCCTCCTGTATATTGAATTATAAATTCTTAGGAATGAATGTTTTAAATTTTTAGCCAAGAAGGATGACTTCTTGGAGAAGGCAGGCTGTGAAGACTACCATAAAAAGAAGATGATGGTGGTAGAGGAGAGAAGGGGGAAATATTTGGGGAAAAAAGAAACTGAGAGAATTTACTAGATTAAGATTAGCAGAAGATGCAGGGCAGAGACTTAAATGTGGGAACTACATGGACCCTTGACCAGCTGTTATTTAAAGAGAAGTAAACTTCTGGCCAAGATGGAGGTGTAGGTAGACACACCGTGCCTCCTTGCACAACCAAAAGAAGGACAACAACAAATTTAAAACCAAAAAACAACCAGAACTGACAGAAAATCGAACTGTATGGAAGCCCGACAACCAAGGAGTTAAAGAAGAAATATTCATCTAGACCGGTAGGAGGGGTGGAGACAGGCAGCTGTGTGGAGAGGACTTGAGGCAAGGCAGTGGCTGGAAGACCAGGGCAGGCAAGGTAGGCTGGTGAATCCGGAGAGGTGGTGGCTAGCAGACAGGGTGGTCCCACATTTGCATGCAGATAAACCAGGTGGCACAACCCAGAGTTCCAGCATAGGGAAATAAAGCCTCAAACCTCTGATTGAAAACACCTGTGGGGGTTGAGCTGGCATGATAAACTCCTCACCTCACAGGAGAGTTTGTTGGAGAGACCAACAGGGTCCTAGAATGTATACAAACCCACCCACCCAGGAATCAGCACCAGAAGGGCCCAATTTGATTGTGGGTAGCAGGGGAAGTGACCGAAAACCAGCAGAGAGCGGAGCAAGTGCCATTGTTCCTTCTTGGACCCCTCTCCCCCATATAGTGTCACAATGCAGCAATGTGGGTTGCCCCACCTTGGTGAACACCTAAGGCATGAACACCCTTGCTAAATGACCCAAATGAAAGAACAGATCAAAGCACCAGAAAAAATACAACTAAGTGACGAAGAGATAGCCAGCCTATCAGATGCATAGTTCAAAACACTGGTAATCAGGATGCTCACAGAATTGCTTGAATATGGTCACAAATTAGAGGGAAAAATGAAGGCTATGCTAAGTGAAATAAAGGAAAATGTACAGGGAACCAACAGTGATGGGAAGGAAACCAAGACTCAAATCAATGGTGTGGACCAGAAGGAAGAAATAAACATTCAACTAGAACAAAAGGAAGAAACAAGAATTCAAGAAAATGAGAAGAGGCTTAGGAACCTCCAGGACATCTTTAAACATTCTAGCACCCGAATCATAGGGGTGCCAGAAGGAGAAGAGGAAAAGCAAGAAATTGAAAACTTATTTGAACAAATAATGAAGGAAAACTTCCCCAATCTGGTGAAGGAAATAGACTTCCTCAGAATAAGGAAGCCCAGAGAGTCCCAAACAAGTTGGACCCAAGGAGGAACATACCAGGGCACATCATAATTACATTACCCAAGATTAAAGATAAGGAGAGAATCTTAAAAGCAGCAAGAGAAAAGGAAATAGTCACCTACAAAGGAGTGTCCATAAGACTGTCAGCTGATTTCTCAAGAAACTTTGCAGGCAAGAAGGGGCTGGAAAGAAGTATTTGAAGTCATGAAAGGCAAGGACTTACATCCAAGATTACTCTATCCAGCAAAGCTATCATTTAGAATGGAAGGGCAGATAAAGTGCTTCCCAGATAAGGTCAAGTTAAAGGAGTTCATCACCACCAAACCCTTATTATGTGAAACATTAAAGGGACTTATCTAAGAGAAAGAAGATAAAAAATATGAACAGTAAAATGACAACAAACTCGCAGTTATTAACATCTGAACCAAAAACAATAACAAACTAAGTGAACAACTATAACAGGAACAGAATCACTGAAATGGAGATCACAGGGAGGGTTATTAGCAGGGGAGTGGGAGGAGGAAAGAGGGGGGGAAAGGTACAGAGAATAAGTAGCATAGATGGTAGGTAGAAAATAGATGGGGGAGGGTTAAGAATAGTATAGGAAATGTAGAAGCCAAAGAACTTAAATGTGTGACACATGGACATGATCTAAAGGGGGGAATGCGCATGGGAGTGGGTGTACAGGGTGAAGGCGAGTGAAGGGGGGAAATGGGACAACTGTAATAGCATAATTAATAAAATATATTAAAAAAAAAGAAGATCAAATGGCAACAAATTCACACTATCAACAACTGAACCTAAAAAAAAAAAAGCAAAAAAATAGAGAAGTAAACAAATGTTCTTCATGGTTGGGGGTTGGGGTGATGCAGGCACAGTGGATGGACGAGACGGGGCTCAGCAAAGGAAGTTGATGAATAGATCTTTGGGAAATGAACCTTCACCTGTCCCAATACCCATAAGGGGAAGGAAAAAAGTACACGGAAATTCAGATCTTGATGAACCAGGTAAGGCTCTTGGAAAAAAGTTTGGGGAAATAGTCTTCATGTCTGCATCTCTCCTCCTGAATAATTTTAAAGCAATTCTACAGATTTTCATTACTTTATTTTTTAACGTATATATATATACACGTTATATATATATATACACGTTATATATATATATATATATATATAAAATTTATTTTATTTTAATTGTTGTTCAAATACAGTTTTCTGTCATATTTTCATTACTTTAAAAGAACAAAAATTAGGTCAAAAGGGCATCTCTCAGACTGTAGAATGCATTACACACTATAGAAACATAATGGTTGTGGATTTGACCGAGAAGAGTAAGGAGGCAGACATTAACATTTATTGAGTATTGCTATGCACTGGCTACATAGATATGTCCATGCCAGTTCCCTTTAATTTTTTCCAATATCTCTATGAATGGATATTTGCCTTTTGGACAATAAGGCCTTAGACTGAAGCTCAAAGAGTTTAAAATTTACTCAGGACTCATGTGTCCAGCTTATGGTCAATCCATGGCTTGAATCCAGGTCTTTCTGACTACAAAGCCCATTTCTTTCTATTGACAAAAGTAATCTTACAGAGATTTTTTGGGGAATAGAAATTTAGAAGTTTGATTTGTAAAAGGTAAGGACAGATGACTAAATAAGACTCTGTTTTGTCACTTTTTCATTTAGGTCCTAAGAAGAAATTTAAAGCTCCCCAAAGCAAGGTGTCAGCAACCAGCTTGTCTGAAGGAAAGGAGGTTAGAATGGTGCCAAAGGGCCTGATCCTACCAACCCATCACAGGGCCTGTCCTTCCATGGGGAAAGAAGAGCCCGGACCTCAGGAACTACAGGAGGCTGGAAGCTTCCCCTCTGATGATGAAACCTCCAGTGGCCTGGACCTTGAGCAACTCATGGAAGATGTTAGAAAAAACACAGAGCAGACGGTGGAGCTGCAGCATAGAGATGACACAGAGGAGTTTACCTTCTTCGAGGAGTAGTTCTGTGTGTTTGTGTTCTATCCCCCCTTCCCTGGGAGCAGGAAGGAGAGCCTTTCAGAGGGCCCCAGAGAATTGTTGAGATTGGTCATTGGTTACAAGATTAATAATTGGCTAAAGTCAGAGTTGTATGTTTTATGTGTTAATAAAATAGGTTACTGGTTTAATTGCTTTGATTTGTCTCTAATAACATGCTTCAGTTTGGCTTCTCTCCCTCCTTCGTCATGTCACTGTGGCACATCATTGTGGCTGGCAGGAGAACTGCACAGGATAGGAATCTGGGAAGGTAAAGACACCTGAGTCCTCAGAGAGGGACATGGAGAAGGGCAGGTCTGGGTTCACATCTGGCTCATCATTTACTAGGTGTGTGGCTTTAGGAAAAGCACTGTAACCATTCTGTTTCTTTGTTTTATGTCTTAAATGAGCACATCCAATAACATACAGGGTTGTTGATGTTTAAATCAGGTGGTGCATAAGAAAATACATGCCAGTTATTATTGTAAGGAAAGTAGAATAGTTAGATTGGGGGCAGACCTTGGGTTCTAAGCTGCCAACCAGTTTTGGGAGACTTACTATATTGTTTCCAGGCCTGAGGCAATCACTGAACTAGAGGAGGGATCTTGGGTATGCGCTATTATAGTTCATTTTTGGTGAGAAGGACAGAAGTTGAAGGTGACATCATTTTTCTCCTTAGATGGCATTTAGATAAATCCTACAGGTTCTTTTATTTTTATGGACAAGAAGTTGAGGGAACTGGAGCAGATGGCTGTTTCTCTCAGGTCCTTGGTGGCCTTTGACCCCTGTTGACTTCCGAGTCATCTGTGACTGCCTGGGACTATTATGGGAAGTGGTGATGGCTGTGAGCAGCTTACTGTGAGGAGGTCATCATTCAGTCCCACTCCTTAGGCCTTTAGCATAGAGTATAGGGTCTCCTCCTGGGGGCTGTTGAGGGGAAGGTGGCAGGGAGGTGCTGATGGTGAGGTCGAGCTGGCGAGGACGAGGGAGGCGTAGAGGACGCCATCAACCTGGGTGAGAACAGAAAGAGAAGGGGCTGGAAGTGGAGGGGAGCTGACCCTGTCTGAGAGCAGTGATCCCACACCTAAGAGCCCTGCCAGTACCACAGACTCTATATGTCCACCCCACCTTCTCCAAGCTTCCCTTTAATTCTTTCAGGCTCTAGTCTGAGCTGCTTACCTTTGGGTCCAGCTTGGGGTCTTCATGTTGTCCTAGGAAAAAAATCAAGATGTGCCAGGGTCAGATGGCACAGCAGCCAGGGTAGAGAAGTGGGTGGAGGGCTCAGCAGTGAGGTCATCTGCCAGTTTAGGATCAGGGTCACACGGGAGGGATGGGAGAGGCAGGGGAAAGAGGAAAAGGCTGAGGGGCGTGGGTGTGGGGAAAGAGAGTGAGGGGAAGAAGGAAGGGCCAAGGTGGAGAGTGAGCAGTGATGGTGGTAGAACTGACCTGTATTCCCAATGTTCTCATACTTCTCCTCAGTGTTATGGATGGATCCCCTGTATGGGAAGGAGAAGGTGGGAAATGTGTCAGAGGCTGAGCAGAAAAGAGCTAACGCCTGCATCTGGCTGGTTTTCTTGTAGGAGTTTCTGTGAGCTGCTTGGACATACTTGGAGGGTGTAGGCAATGATTTGAGGCTCTCAGAGTTGGAGGCTCTTCTAATGCCTGTAAGAGCATTGAAAGGTGATTTGTGGTGCAGCCCAGGAGAGGTCCCTGAGTGCCAACAGGATGAGGATTGTCCTAGGGAAGCCACCTTTGTAGGAAGGGGGCACAGGAGGAGAAATTGGAAGGGTGAGTTCCTGTCCCCTCTGCTGGCCCTGCCTTGGTTAAGACTGGAGAAGGAAAACCAGGAGGCTCATGTCATGGCCTTGGTCCCCAGGAGGAGAAGCCATCCTGGGAGGGGACCCGAGCAAGGCAGCTGGCACAAAGTCAGGGAGGCAGAGAAAGGAGAGAGGGAGAAGGGTGAATGTGGAAATGGGAAGAAGGATAGAGAAAAGGAAACTGGTGGGAGGGTGAGGAGGACAGGAAGGGCACAGAGAGGAGGCCAGGCTGGGAGCTCGGTGGGGAAGGTGCTCTGAGAAAAGGCAGATGGTAGAGGTGACGGGGGCCACGGTTCCTGTGGCCCCTCTGGGCACCTTGGCAGGGAAAGACAGATTGGACAATGAGCAAGAAAGGGGGAAAAGTGTGGAACAGGGAAATGCGTTTGGAAAGCATGATGTTCAAGGTGGAAAGAAAACAGGATGAACAGAAGGAAAAGCTGAGAATTGGCCACGGAAGGAAGAGAAAAAGGGATACTAGAGAAAGGGAAAAGGGAGACATTCTGGGAAAGAATCAGAAAAACTGCTGGAACACCTAGGTCCACAGTTCTTGATTTTTATTTTTTGTTTGTTTGTTCTTAGGAGCTGAAGCCTCCAGAAATAAAAAGCCAGCCTGTTAGGGATGTATGAGGTTGTTACCAGGAACGTCAAGGATGAGAGCGGCTGTGAAAGGGTCTCTCTCACTGTTCTCATAACTACATCTTTTGTTTCCCAAAGCAGTGCCCCCCACTTAGAGGACAAGCACTTACATGTCTGGGGCTCTTGCCTTAGTCTGCAGAGCTGTAGAGGAATCAATAGCATGTCAGTGTGCATCCATGAACAGCATCTCTCCTCCTGTCTTTTCTGCTCTGTCCTACTCTGACACCATCCTTGGATAAACCAGGTCAGCAAATCAGCTCTGCTGAGACCCATGTGCAAAGGGCCTGGGACTCAGAGCAAGCACCCAGCTGGCACCCTAAAGCCACCCACACCTGTCCTGCTATTGTCCTCAACACCAAATCAGGAAAGCTCTCTGCACCCAGTGTCCCCTTCACCCTGCCCCATCTCCCTAACTGTCTATCTGTTTCCTTCCTCTTTTCTTGACCTCCCTGCAATCCCCCAACCTGCTCCCTCCACTGCTGAGCCCTGGCCACCCACCCCTTACTATCCCCTCTTTTCACAGGCACCATTGCTCCCTCCTTCCCTGACAGACCAGCTTCTTGTCTTACCTTCTGAGTGGTGGCTCTTTCTCCCACCTTGTGAACCTCATGTCTGGAATCTGTGTTTGCACTGCAGCCTGTTCCTCTTTCCCACTGAGAACTCTATTACCTACCCGCCCCCCACCCCACAAACACCCTATCCCCCCCTCCAGATCCTCCTCAAGTCTCTACAGCATTTCCCAGGCATATGGTCCATGGTTCACACACATCCTGTCCACCACCAACCACCCTCCTGCCAGGTGTCATCACCCACAGGGACAGTCCTCTAACATGCTGGACTTACTCGTTCCCCCCAATTTCAATGACCTCCACCTCACTCAGCCATACCCTGGCCTTTATTTTTTAATCACTGTGAATGAGAACTCTAAAACTACATGCTAGTATCATTTTCATGCTACAACTTTCTTTCGTCCCAGCTCTCTTTTGTCACCTTTCCCCTACACCCGTGCTTTGACCTCTCTGAGCTCTTGTCCCCTGACAATGCACTTTCTTTCAGGTTACCTAGAATGTCTGTGAGTCTTCCACTCTCTGTTTGGACCCTTTCACCAGCTCCTTGACCTCCTGAGTTCCCTTGTCCTGAAAGACCTTGTCCAGGACCGAGCTGGCAAACCTCTGATCTGCATGCGTCTGTGGCATGGCATGCTATTTGCTTATCCAGTATCCACTCACCTCTTCTTTCTCAGTCACAGAACCTTGATTTTATTTGGAGTGGCCGTGTGCTCCCCTACAGATAGGTGTGGGGCATATGATTAAACTCTGGCCAATAAGATATAAGGGGACGTGTGGGTGGGACTTCCAGGGAGGCTCCTGGACTTTACTACATTTTTTCTTCTCTGACCCTCACCCTTACTCTCTAGAGGACAGATAATTGGGTCATAGCCTTTTTGTCCTTCCCTCCTTCCTCCTGTTTCCTGCTTGGATTCAGAAATAATGGCTGGGATCTTAGAAGCCACCTTGGACCACAAGGAAACCCTTCAGGACAGTAAAGAGAAACCTGAGAGCCTAAGTATCTATGGACAGTGGGTTCCGCGATCTGCCTCCAGATCCTTTTACATGACGGGGGGAAAAATCCTCTGTCTTATTTAAACCACTCTTACTCATGGTCTCTGGTGCTGACAGGTGAACACAAGCCCTAACCAATAAGTCCTAAAGGTTTCTAAACTGCGTGGTTAAATACTGCTGAGGAAAAACACAATCATGTGCAAGGATGCTTTTACAGATTTATGGCTTCTTATCTGAGTCAAATCTGTTAAGTACAATCTTTTGTTTCCTTGGTGACTATGTCACATTTTCTCTTCATATATGATCCTTATCCTTACTTTTAGAAGAAACTACTGTGGTGTTTTCTTTGTAGAATATTAAAAAATCTCATTTTATAAAAAGATTTTATTCATTTTTTTATAGAGAGGGAAAGAGAAGGAGAGAGGCAGAGAAACATCAATGTGTGGTTGCTTTTTGGGCACCCCATACTGGGGACCTGGCCCCCAACCCAGGCATGTGCCCTGATTGGGAATCAAACTGGTGCCCCTGTGGTTCACAGCCTGTGCCCAATCCACTGAACCACACTGGCCAGGGCAACAATCTCAATTTTTATGAAGTTGAATTTGTCAATATTTTCATTCGTTGCTTTTCAGTTTTATGCCGTACTCTGGGAGGTCATGTCTGTACAACACTTTCAGCACTGCGTGCTGAATTACTCATCTTTTTCTATTAATTAGAAATTTTACCTTTTAATTTATTAAATTCCTTCATATATTTGGGTCTATTTTTATCTTGCCTATATTAGAGTTTTTTCTTTTCTTCCATCACTTTATCTGCTATCTGTTTA
This sequence comes from Tonatia bakeri, assembly GCA_004024845.1. Lineage (NCBI taxonomy): Eukaryota > Metazoa > Chordata > Mammalia > Chiroptera > Phyllostomidae > Tonatia > Tonatia bakeri. The sequence goes on from PVIA01000636.1 coordinate 383,762, forward strand.
TCTATTATATGCTGGTGTTGCATCACTTTAATTATTATAGCTTAAAAATTATATGTTAATGTTCATCTAGTGTTTACTTTGTGCCAAGGTCTATTCTAAATGCATTATGTTTAACTGTCATGACAACCCCCAGGATAATTACTATTATTATCCCTATTTTACTGATGAGTAGGTTGAGGCACAGAGTAATAGTACCTCCAGAGCTGGCCCAGCCATGATTTGATGGCAGGCAGTCAGATTCTATACTATTCACCTTTGTGCTTTAATATCTAATGAGGGAAACTTTGTAGCAAATTTTTAAAAGTAATTTCAAATCAATTTTGATGCTGTTGGGGCATAAATAATTAATGCCTCTAACTGTGCTCTCTTTGAGCTGTTAACACCTACCTCCAAATTTCTGATGGACATCTCAGATGCCATACAGGTATCTCAAACATAACATATCCCAATCTGGAGGAAATATCTTTCTCCCCCTAAAACGTGGCCTTTGACCTCCTATGTTCCCTAATTCACTTGGTTTCATTATAGCCTTGTTCACCTAAGTTGTAAACATGAGACTTCTTCCTGCTCCCTCATCCCTACATTAATCCAATCACCAAGTCTCACTGATTGATTCCCTCTTAACCTTTTCCAGAATCTCTCTCTCTCTCTGCAGATCTGCATATCTGCAAGGCAAAGTGAGGTTGCCTCTTGGCTGCTTCATGTCCTCTTCTCCCATCTTCTACCTCCTTCATAGCACTGAGCTACTTACAGTTACCACAATGGTTTCCTTTGCTTAGAGGAACAGAGATCTCTACAACACCCTCACCTCTTCTGTGGCTAATTCTTTTTTTATTCTTTGAGAATTTTTGACAGTGTTACTTCCTCTGGGAAGTCCTCCCTGATTTCTCTGCTTCCTCCCAACCTACCATAGCTCTTTCCAGGTGAGGCAATCAGCCCATGAGGCACCTCGTGCCCCCTCAGAATTATGTGAGAGCAGGGCCTCTGTTTTATTTGCTTATATCTCCAATTACAAGCCAGGCCTAGAAAAGGGGCACCCCACTAATGCTTTCTGAGCTGAGCCAAGTTCCTGTCCCTTCTGTTCTGTCCTCTCCATGAACCAAATGACGAGGACTGATGAGAAATGATTAAGTCAAGAAACAAGAACTGAAAAATGATCAGACTTGTGGCAAGCAGTTGGTCTGGAGTACTGGTTTCAGACTTGGTCACTCACAGACACAACTTGAGGAGACTGTTAACAATGCAGATTCCCCAGCCGAGAGTTCCCCACAGCAGGGATCTGCCTTTTTAACAGGCACCTGTGGTCATTCTGATGCAGCTGGGTTCAGAGAAACACCTAGTTGGGAAGCTTGGGGAGAGAGTGGGATCTTTGACAACTTACCTTTCCTTCTCTTCCACCTGAGGCAGACTATCATTCCCAAAATTGCAATTACGAGCACAGCACTGGCCACTGCCACCCCAGCTATAACTTCTGGAGTCAGGCGCCAAGGCCCTGAGCTCCTCTCTTTCTCGGAGACATTGACACCATCTGTGGTGGTGGTGATGGTGCTGGTGGGCCCCTCTGTGGGTTTCTTGGTGGCTGAGAAGACATGAGAAATCAGCAAATTCTCTGTTGGAGGACTGGATGTATCTGCGTGAACCTGTCACATCCTGTTCCCTAGTTTGGGGAATATTGGGTGCGGGGAGCAACCCTCTGAGGCTCTCACACCAGGAGGGGATTAACAAGGTGAAATGCTGAAAGCTCAGAATATACATGACTGAGTTTACATCCTGCCTCTACCACCGATCAGTGCTGTGACCTCAGAACCTCATTGCATCACCTACAAATAGAGAACTGGATCACAGGATTAAAAAAAATTGTTGTGGCAAAAGCCACATAACATAAAATTTGCCACTTTAACCATATTTAAGTGTACAGTTCGGCGGCATTAAGTACATTCACATTGTTGCGCAACCATCACCACCATCACCTCCAGAACTTTTTCATCTTCCCAAACTGAAATTAAACAACTCCCCGTTACCCTCACACCAGCCCTGGGAACCGCCCCCCACCCCCGCCGCCATTCTGCTTTCTGTCTTTATGAATTTGGCTGCTCTAGATACCTCACATACCTGGGATCAAATAATATTTGTCCTTTTATAGGATTGTCTTAATAAGTGAGAAAACATCTGCAAGGCACTTAGTATATATTTGAAATATGTTTTTAAAGTTATTTTAATATATGTCCATGAACTTTAGTTCCTACAGATTGTATTTTTTGGATGTTTAATACACCATTAAAAAATAACATAATACTAAGCCACAGGAAAAAAAATCTAATTCTAATAAAATCTTTAGGTTACCATGGACCAGATTCTCTGTCCACTTTTGTTAGAAATAAAGGGTAATTAATAATAAAAGGGTAAATACCAACTCTTAACTAAGATAAACTATTTTAAATTCTTAGCAAAGAAATATACAGGGTCCAGCACAAATAACGCCCCTTTTTATTACAAAGTCTTTTATTACAAAATAACAAGCATGTAATTCTGTAACATAATAGCACACTCAAGCACACCATGTGACATTTTAGGCGAAATATTCAAAGTGCTGTCCACCTCAAGAGAGACATGCACGCACCCAACCAACCACACGCCAGCAAGCCCGTACATAATAACATGCTATTTAGAAAATGGAAACCAGAGCACCTGAGACCTGTATGATTTTGTTAGCCAGTGTCCCCCAATAAATTCAATAAAAAAGTAAAAATAAATTCTAAAAAAACCAGAGCAATACATATTTCAAAAAAATTCCTGGAATATGACTAAAGCTGCAGTCTAATACTAAATTTATGGTGCTAAATGCTTTCACTACTTAAAATGGGAAGACATTTTTAAATGAATGAGATTTTTAAAGAAAAAAATAACCAACAACAGAGGGGAGTGAGCCCTAAGGAAACTCATAGTTTAAAAGTAATGGAAACGTATGAGGGAATAAATTTATTAGGAAACAGAATAGCAAAAGGTATAGTAAATCTAGGAAGTGGTTATTTAGGGGAAAAAACAAGAAAACAGACAAGATTCTTGCAAACCCAACAATAAGAGTTTGTTTAAGTTGTGAGTGAATGTTCACTTATAGGTTGATAAATTAAAAACAAAACAAAACACTGAAATGGATGATTTTTGGAAACAAAAATTTTTTTAAAAATGGGTTTATAAGTAGTAAAGTTTGATGGGTAGACAGGAAGTGAGAATGCTATTAAAGAACTATCTTTCATTACGATTCTAAGCTTGGTGGTTTTATGGGTAAACTCTAATAAAAATTTAAGGAATGGATAATTCCTAGACATTAGTTTCCAGAACATAGAGTAATACAGAAAACTGCAATTCTAATTTATTACATAAAATGATAACTCTTATCCATTCATAATTTTTAAAAAATGAGTATTAAAACAAAAGGCTGTTTTTTTGTTTTTTTTTTAACTGATCTGCGTAGGGGAAAATACCCAGTATTGACCCAATGGGAGTCAAAGTTGACACACCCTTTGGGAATGCATTCGGGAATGTCTATCAGAGTGTGAAATACCCACACGTGCTCTTAGACCCAGTGATTTCAGTGCTAGGAATTTGTCCTATGGAAATGCTGGTGCAAATGTTGAAAGGCCTGTGTTTAAGGGTGTTCTCTGTGGCATTGTTGTGATGTGGTAACAACCTAAATGTCTTTAAATAGGAAACTGATTAAATAAATTATGATACATTGCTACAATGGGATAGATGCCACTCAGTATTATTTTATATTAGTTCGGGGTGTACAGCACAGTGGTTAGACAATCATGTGCTTTACAAAGTGGCACCATACATAGTTATTAGATTACTGACTATATTTTTTCTATGTTGTAATTTACATCCCCGTGATTATTTTGGGTCTACCAAGTTGTACTTCTTAATTCCATCACCTTTTTCACCCAGTCCTCCATCCTCCCTCCCATCTGGCAATCATAAATCTGATCTTTGTATCTATAAGTCTGTTTCTATCTTGTTGCTTTATTATTTTGCTCTTTAGATTCCACACACAAGTGAATGCATATTGTATTTGTCTTTCTCTGTCTGACTTATTTTACTTAGCATAATATCCTGTAGGTCCATCCATGCTGTCACAAATGGTCAGATTTCATTCTTTTTCATGGCTGAGTAATATTCCATTATATATACTGGTATTTACACCACCACTTTTTTATCCATTCATCTATTGATGAACACAGGTTGTTGCCATGTCTTTGTTATTGTAAATAATTTTTCAGTGAACAAGGGGTGCATTTATTCTTTTGAATTAGCATATTCGGTTTCTTTGGCTATATACCCAGAAGTGGATACATATATCCACTTCCATTTTTAATTTTTAAGGAACTTCTAAACTGTTCTTCATAGGGGCCGCACCAATCTTTATTCCCACCAAAAGTGCATGAGAGTTCCCCTTTCTCCACATCTTCACCAGGACTTGTTTGTTGATTTATTGATGATAGCCATTCTGTCAGGTGTGAGGTGATATCTCATTGTAGTTGTAATTTGCATTTCTCTGATAATTATATCTTTGAGTATCTTTTCATAGATTTTTTGGCTATGTGTATATCCTTTTGGAAAAGAATCTATTCAGGTCCTCTTCTCATTTTTTAATTAGATTGATTTTCCAATGTTGAGTTGTTATGAGCTCTTTATAAATTTTGGACATAAAGCCCTTATTAGATATATTATTGGCAAATATTTTCTCCTAATCAGTAGGTTGACTTTTTGTTTTGTTAATGGTTCCCTTTGCTGTGCAATAATTTTTTTAGTTTGATGTAATCCCATTTGTATATTTTTTGTTTCCCTTGCTTGAGGAGATAAATCAGAAAAAATATTGCTAAGAGAAATGTCAGACATTTTACTGCCTATGTTTTCTTCTAGAAGTTTTATGGTTTGGGGTTTTACATGTAAATCTTTTAATCCATTTTGAGCTTATTCTCACATCTATCTGTCCAGTTTCTCAACACCATTTATTGAATAGACTGTCTTGACCACATTGTATTTTCTTGCCCCCTTTGTCACATACTAATCAACTGTATAGCTGTGGGTTGATTTCTGGGGTCTCTACTCTGTTTCATGGATCTATATGTCTGTTTTTATGACAGTACCACGCTGTTGCATTTACCATGATATCAGATAGTATGATACCACCAACTTTGTTCTTTCTCAAGATTACTGTGACTATTTAGGAGTCTTTTGGGGTTTCATATAAATTTTTGGATTAATTATTAGTTCTAGTTCTGTGAAATATGCCATTGGTATTTTCATAGGCAATCATTTCATAATATATGTAAATCAAACCATCATGCTGTATACCTTAAACTTAATACAGTGATGCATATTAATTAGTCCTCGGTAAAACTGGAAAAAAATAATAAGTTAGCATGCTAAGAGGGACTTGTAAATAACATTAAAAATATTTGACCCTCACTGCCAGTCAGTTTGGTGGCACAGGTAAACGTGGTACTTGTCTCCTCCCACAACCACATCAAAATTACAACTAAACTACAGAACAATCATCATTCAGAACTGCCTGAAATCTGACTGAATGGAAGTCCTACAACTAGGGAATTAAAGAAGAAGCCTCACTGAGGCTGGTAAGAAGGGCAGAGTCTTGGAATGGGCTGGTCCCACACTTATGTGTGGCAGATAAAAATCAGGAAGGATATCTTGGCTGTGGAGGTCCCTCCTGAGGAGTGAGGGGTCCCAGTCCCATACTGAGTCCCCCAGCCCAGGTTTCCAGTGCCAGGATGAGAAGTCCTTATAACTTGTGGATGTAAAAACCAGTGAGGATTGAGGCTGAGGGAGACAGAGGGCTTCTTGAGTCCCAGGCAATTTCTCTGACAGGGACTGCACATGAAATTACTTGGACTCACTCTCTCAGAGCTCCAACACTGGGGCAGTAGCTTGAAAGGCAACGGAGACCATATGAGGAGGAACTGAATTGTCTTGCATCAGGACACGAGCTGGGGGGCAACTTTCCCCCAGGCAGAAGTGCTGACAGAGACCATTGTTCCTTTTGTGAGCCCTCCCTACACAGACCTAGCAGGTGGGCACCATATCTGAGATTCCATCAACCTGGCTCTCACTGTTGACCCTGCCCTGGTGATTCCCTGATGCACTATCCCACCCAACTTTTGGGCTCACCCAAGCTGTTTCCAGTAGCTTTTTCATACAAATGTCCTGTCTTGGCTCATGCTTCAGATTCTCCTGGAATTTCTCAAACAAGCAGTGTGCCTCAGTGTGCCCCATACCTCTTGTACTAGCATTAGCTGGCCTTGGCCCAGCACTAGCACCAGCCAGACTTGGTTCGCAGCCTGGCCTTGCCTGGGAACCTCCAAGCCTAGCACAAGTGGCAGCCATCTGCAGATTGCTTTGTGGCTTGTGCTGGGTGGCCACAGGCAAAACACAAGCAATGGCTGGCCCAAGTGTACCAAAAACTAGAAATATAAATGGATAGGACTGAGCATGCCAACAGGCAGCAAGATTATTGGGTAGAAAAAAAACCCACTCCCCTCCCTAATCCCTAGCAGAACTGTGGGCTAGGGCTGTTGATCAGGAAGAGGAGATGGTCTTCAAGACAGGAGTCTACCATTCTCTCAGGTTGTGTGGCACCTGAATAAAACTTCTCTTCTTTTATACCAGCACCTGCCTCATGAGTTTGGCTTTTGTTGTGGCAGGCAGCTAACCTCTGTTTTGTTTAGTCACAGAGGAGAGTTCAGATTTTCTTGAAGAAGAAGAAGAAAAAAATGTGAACAATAAAGTGGAAATAAATACATATCTATCAAAATTGAATGTATAAAACAAAATAAATGAATAAGCAGAACAGAAACAGACTCATAGATACAGAGATCATTTTGACTGTTGCCAAATGGGAGAAGGGTTGGTAGGATGAATGAAAAAGGTGAAGGAATTGAAAAGTACAAATTGGTTATTACAGAATAGTCATGGGGATGTAAAATACAGAATAGGGAATACAGTCAATTATATTCTAATTACTATATATGGTGTCATATGGGTGTGAGTTTTATCAGGATAATCACTTAGTAAGTCATGTAATATCTAATCACTGAGGTGTACACCTGAAACTAATATAATAATGTATGTCAGCTGTAATTGAAAATTTAAAAATGATTAAAAATAAATTTTAAAAAATTACTCTGTCAAAAAACAAACAGTGAAGCAGAATGGTGGGACCAGAAATGCATGCTATCCCACAAATGAACTTAGAGGCCAGATCTATGAATCAATGAAGAAGAGAAAAAATAAAATAAATAATTAAATAAATAAAATAAATAATTTTATCTTTCAATAAATAAAAAATAAGATTGGGACAATTGAGTAATTTTTTGGTATAATGATCAATTTAATTATTTGCCTCCCATAATATACCAAATAAATTCTCACTATATTAAAGAGTTTTATTGTGAAAAGAAACTGTACAAAAGTTAGAAGAAATTAAAATATTTTCAACCCATAGAGGCATATGGGATTAGGTTTCACTATAAAAGAAAACATCTGTGTGTAATAAAATTAATAAGCCAACCACAAAGTTATCTATTGATAACTTTGCAGTAAATATTTACTGCAAATATTCTTGTAGTGTGATATTTGTTTTTTAAAAAAGATTTCATTTATTTTTAGAGAGAGAGAGGAATGGAGGGAGAAAGAGAGGGAGAGAAAATTCAGTGTGTGAGAGAAACACCAACTGCTTGCCTCTTCTGTGTGCCCAAGGGTGGAATCTGCAAACCAGGCGTGTGCCCTCATCAGAAATCAAGCCAGTGACCTTTCACTTTGTGGAACGATGCCCAACCTAGCCACACCAGTCAGGGCAGTGTGATGTATTTACTTTATGGTACTTGGATTAAAAACATTTATTTTAATTACCTTCTTGTTTTTTTTTTTTAATAATGAGCATGAATATCTTACTAATTGCATGAACTGAAAAATTAATTTACTGATAAAAACTTAAACTAAATGCAACTCAAACAGAAAAATGAGAAAAGGAAGAATTAAGAAAGGAAGAGGAGGGATCTAAAAAGAGACCAAATCCCTTAAAAATGGCCATTTAAGGAGCTATGGGGAAGTGCCGGAAGCATAAATCCAAGGCTGTTTGCTTAATTCAGGTTGTGAGCCACTTTATAATTGCTCTAAAACCAGCTCTGCGGTCAAGACATGGCAGTGGCTTACCCAGGCTGGGAGGAGTGATTCATCACGGACGTAGTTCAGAGTTGCCAGCATAAGTGATTATATATATACTTACACTGCACCCCTTTATGCCTGGGCCTGGAGAGAGCCCCTCCTCCACTGCCCTGGAGACAGATAAGCTCAGGTTCAAGTTCCTATGCCCCAGTGAGCAGTAAGAAAGACCTATTAATGCAGCAACCCCATAGTAGGTTAAAAATAGGTCAAGACAACAAGATGATAAAGTCAGTAGGTGACACTGAGTGGCTAATGGTTAAGAGAGAAGGCTGTGGGGTTAAACTGGGTTCAAATTCCACCTGTGCTGTGATGGTGACTTTGTGCAGGTGAGAACCTTGGTTTGCTCCTCTGGAACAGGAAGACGATAGTGGTACCTACTGTTATTGAGGGGTGTGGTGCAGAGTAATTAGGAAGATGCATGCCAAAGTATTCAGTGGGGATGTGGTGCACAGTAAGTGGGAGCTGCCCTTATTGCTGCTGCAGAAGGGCCTCTAATGACCTGGACAGAGGCAGAAGGGTACAATGCAGGGGTTTCTTTGGGGAAGGTGGGAGCTTGGGGGACCGCTGTGAGAGAAAAAGGGTACAAAGGATGGAGATGGGGAAAGAGAGGAAAGAGATGGCACTGGGGCAAGAGCATTGAGGGCCATGTTCTGGGGAGCAGAGTAGGAAAAGGAAGCAGGGAGGTTGGAAAAACAGGTGGTGGGGTGTTAACAGGGGCCAGGCCAGGGGTGTCCTCAGACCCTCATTGGCTGTCTCCTGTGCATGCCAAGCTGAGCTCATGGCCATAGGGAGACACAGATATGGGGCTCACTGGGGCTCCACACACAGGCACATGACAAAGGGAAGGCAGGCCACATCCTGGAAAAGTCAAGTTCACTTGGAAGACTTGGGGCCAGGGCAGGGTGCAAGGCTGGAGCCCCAGCATGGAGTGAGAGGGGAGGACAACCAGGGAGTGAGGCAGGGACTTTAGCCTTACCCTTCCATCTCCCCAGAGTAGGCTGTCTGGAGACCATGCTCTAACCCACAGAATTCAAATCTGGATCTGCCTGGGGATGGGGTTGGGGACAGGATCTGGAGGGGACAGTGAGGGGCAAGGGCAAGGAAGGCTGCCCAAGTTTGGAGAGATTATGGTGAAAAAGGTCAAGTTGTCAGAGGCCTGGGAAGGTGTCAAGGCAGGGAAAGGATTTGAGAGAAGGGTAAGGAAGAGAGGCCCCTGGACCAGTCCTGGGGCAGGAGGCCACCAGAGGCTAGGGCAGTGGGACTCACCTGTGGTGATGGTGAGTCTGGTCCCCTCTATGGACTGCCACACTTCCTGTCCTGTCCGTGTGTTCAAACGAACTCGGCAGAAGTATTTAAACTCGTCCTCCCTCCTCAAGTTAGAGATCTGGAGGGAGCCATTCCTCTGGCCCTCTGTCCAGAGCAGGGAGAGGCGGCCCTTGTAATCCCCATGGGTGCAAGGCGGGTCTGTGTTGAATATGAACTCCCCATGGAACTGTTTCCTTCTCCAGTATATTCTCACCCTGGGATTCTTGGATAACTCCCAGGGGTAACAGAAGGAGAAGGGGATGCGGATGGAACCACCCACAGGGGCTGAGAGGTGCTTTGGTTGTCTGACTTCAAAATCAGCGCCTGATTTGCATTTTGCTGAGCCTCCTGGAGGAAGGAGAAAGAGGGAGAGACTTTGAAGCCACTTGGAGAGACCAAAAGATAACCCCAGACTGCCTGGCACCTTCACCCATGGGCAGAAGTGTGACAGGTGGTGTATCTGGCCCTCTGGTGGTGTGTCCCCCTTTCCAGACCTGGGGTAGAAAGGAGAGTGAGGGGTGTGGAGGACCCAGCACTGTGGGACCAGACCAACCCATTGCTTGTTGTGGGTGGGAGGCCTAGTTGGCTACCCCAACAGACCCCTTCTCCAGATGCCTGGCCACAGGCCAGGGATGGGGGCTTCCCTGTCCCCCTAACCCTGGGCAGAGCCAGGAGGTCCTGGCCACTCACCAGCCTGCAGAGATGCTGGCGGCAGCAGCAGCAGCAGGGGCAGCAGCAGGGGCAGACCCATCGCCTTGCTCTTCTCCTGGGGGTGAGAAGACAAGCAGAGCCTCTAGGCCAGAGGGGAGGCCCAAGGGAGAGGCTGCCTGGGGATAGTCTGAAAACTGGGAGGGGCGGGATCAGGCTCCTTCAGAGGGCTGAGGGAGGGTGGGAGCCTTCCTCAAACACCCCTGCCCCAGAGTGACAAGCACTTCCTTCCTCCATCTGGCTTCTTCTTTTCCTATATTGCAAAAGGGCCTCCCTTGCTGTCAGTGAAAAAGAATCATAATATAGGTCCCCCAGTCCCCATCTTCACATTGAAGGGTGTGGTCCTGACCTTGGCTGCCTCGGCCTCCCCCCTTTCCCCCTCAACTGCCTGTCTCTGCCGGGGACTTGCTCATCTCCTAGGAGTCAGTCTCCAGCTCTGTCTTTCTCTCTCTCTCTCCTTTTCTTTGCTTCTCTGGGTGCCTCTCAGCCTCTGTT